>CM028334.1:1800000-2253945 GCA_016647705.1 Eucommia ulmoides | reverse complement strand
CGGACATAGTGCATGCGGCACGGATGGGTTCGTTGGCAGAAACGGCACCAACTTGGTGCCTATCGGTGGCAGCAGCGTTGTTGCACAACACCGGCGGGTGTTGGGCAGTGTGGAAGACCTCGGTGCGGGACCGAGGCAAAATGGTGCAATGTAGGTGCAACACTACGTTGTAAATGGTGCCTTGGACGCGGCAACACACGTTGGAGGAGCGGGGAGGCGCTGGACCAAGCTGTTGGGCAAGCGTTGGCAAACTGGTGCGCTGTTGGGCAACGTGGACGCACGTTGGCGGCGTTAGCAGAGGTTGCTGATAATGGGGTTCTCGTTGGGGAGTGACGGGACCAAAGGAAGATCTCGGTGCGATACCGAGGCAGAATGGTGCAACGGAGGCGCAACGATACGTGGTAAACAGTGTCATGTGTGCGGCGTGATGGACTGTTGGGAACGACGGTGCATTTTGGTGCGAAAAATGCATACGCATTGGGACGTCGTTGGGCAGAACGATGCAACAAAACAGAACGTAGGTGCAACGCTACGTTTTGGGCTGAGTTATGTAGAGGCATGACGCACCGTTGGGCGACGGTGCATTCTGGTGCAAAAATAGCACACGGAACGTTGGCGAGTCGTTGGGTTCAACGACACGTTTCGGCCATGCAGCGGCATGGAAAAATGTTGGTGAACGTTGGCAGACTATGGGACGAGATGGCAACGGGCAGACGTTGGGACGGTGCAAAACACGCTGGAAGAATACTACCTGGTGAGCTGATGGACTGGTGGTTTCCAGACATGTGCAGTGCATTGTGAGCAGTTCTGGGCATTTCTTGGGCGGTTTGGTTGATTTTCAGACAGGAAAACCACTCCTATGGTGCTGACAAGTGTCCGGACAGGTGTCGGTAGTCTGCCTATGCAGTTGGGGCTGTCAACCTGCTGTCTTTTCCTATATATACTGTTGGGTTTGGTCTGTTTTTAGAGGTTGGAATGCTTGCCTGCGGATTTTACAGACAAAGTGTTTGTATTTGTGTTCCTTGTAACCGGAGTTTATTAATACAAGGTTGGGTTTTTCCCGTAATACGTGTGTGTACTATTGGCGGGGTGCGTTCGGTAGTATTTCGTGCATTCCGGTTGTATTTCGTTACAGGAACGTGGTGTTTACAATTCTGTCGGTGTAATTCCGTTGCGAGGCAGTGCATTCACTGTGGGCTGACTGATTGTGCAACGATCAGGCCATCACTCGGTTGAAATTGGTGCTGAAAAATTTCGACCGTGTGACAGTAGGTGAGTTGGTAAAAAATATCCCCCCTAAATACACGCAAGGACATCTTTAACTTCTCAACGTCGCTCTTCCCCATGTCGTCCTTCTATTCATAGCTTTTTTTCATCACATAACCAAATCCACACCTCATCAGAAAAAAGTTAACCATGCTCTCTGTTTTCGGTCAAGTCGTCTGTATCACTGGCGCTGGCGGATACTATTGTTTCGTGGATCGTCAAATTGATCCTCGAGAAGGGCTATACCGTCCAAAGGAACCGTCAGAAATCTAGGTAAAAATATCACTACAAGAAAAACAGGATTCAACTACGAATTGTTTTGACGACGACACAATAATCGTCGCCAAAGTGTGTCTATTGGCTACAAAATGAACAATCGTAATCAAATGTGACCTCATCTGGCGACGAAGTGCAATTTTGTAATCATAGGTTGTTAATAGGTTGACGAAATTTAGAATTCGTCGCTATTGGTCCGATCAATTCTTGGCACCAAACAAAAAAGAGGAAATTTTTCCCGCTAGCATATTGGCGACGGAAATATTTCGTCGCCAATTTAGCACGAGATATGTTTTTATTTGTCGACGAACCACTTTCGTCGCGATTAATTATCCCCTACTATATCTGCGGCGAAAGTGGTTCGTTGCCAAAGTGGTTGCCTATATTTAATATTGGGCTACGAATGAGTTTCGTCGCCAATTGTTTTCCCTCCCCCACCATGATTCTGACGCCCATTTCTCCCAATAGAATTTAATTAGTAATTAAATAAATTAATATCTATATATAGTGTAAAATGACAAAAATAGTGTCCTAAAAATAGAAACTATATTAGGCACAATTTTGTGTCCTATTACACACAAGTTTTTATCACACTTATGATATAAGTTGGATTAAACCCTATTATACATATATAAGTGAGATTAAACCATAAAAAAAAAAATGGCGGTAGAAAATTTTGCTTTCCCGCTCCCTTAAAAATCCACTTCTACTTTACTAAAAAAATAAAAGAAGATCACCTTCACTCTCTCTCATCTCTCTACTGTCTCACTCTCTTCCTCACCCTCGCTCTCTCACTCGATTTGGCCAAATCCGACCCTAATAGTCGGAGTCTCTCTCTTGCTCTCGAGTCATGAAATCGCTAACATTTTCCATCGTCGCCAAGCCTTCATCGTCGTCGTCGTTAGCCTTCACTTCATTCTCTCTTCTCCGACCGTCGCCATCATCGTCTTCTCCAACCTCTCTTGATCTTGAGGTCGCTCCTCATCAGTTTTCTTGTAGTTTTGCATTGAAGCCACCCACTGCTTCTCTAATCGCATGATTCTGAAGAAAAAACACTAGATCCAGGTAACGATTCGAACAATACTCCCCTCAATCTCTCTTGTATTGTCTAGGTTTAATGTTTTTTTAATTAGGGTTATGTAGATTTTTAATATGTGTATACGATTGAAATGTTCTACTTCATGTTCTTTTCTGCAGTTGTCATCTCTTTGATTGATTCCAGGGTTTATGAAGATTGAAGCAATCTGGTTTTGAGTTCTCATAGGTAAGGAAATTTATCTAACAATTGTGTTTTTTTTTTCTGCTCAGATGTATTTATTTTACCAACACTAGCAGCCGGATTTGAGGAGAGATGGGGTGCATGAAGAAATTGGTTTTTTTATGAAATTTTAACATCCGTTTGCTTCTAGGTACGTTGTTTCTCTCTCTCTCTTTGTGTCTCTCTTTCTGTCGATTGAATTTCTATATGTTATCCATTAGGCAAAATGAGACTGACAATAACCATTGATTTGGTCAGTGGCGTATGTATTCCTTTTGGACTAGACTCATATTTGCAAGCATAAGTCTCCTGTACAAATTGTAAAAAAGTATTGTTGTAAGAATTTTATCCAGAAATTTTAGAGACTCACACATTAGGGAATGTAGCTGAGTCTAAAAATGAACAGATCTGTTTTTTGCTGTCCAAAAATGATGCCTTGTGTCAACTTACCTGTATGCGGATGTAAGTATCCAAAAGCGTGATATATGGACAGTAACAAGTGTTCTCGAGCATTAGCATTATGCATATAAGTGCGTTTTGTAAACTGGTATGTTTGCACATGAAACCATCTAACATGGTTGCAAGTGGCAGGATTTTTGGAAAAAGAAATAGGCACACTTCAATGATAGACTTTAGAATGTTACACTTATAAAAATATTATTGTACAGAAATGTGTAGGACTTGCTTAAAACCACCATCGAATATCTTATTTCTAATCAAATCTATTTTTGCCAATAAAATATGTTATAGTTTTGTGGTAATAGTTTCAAGCTCCTTAAGCGCTCTGAAACTTTTGGATCTTTTAAACTTTAACTTGGCCCCAGTTTTATCATTCTTTCATGCTTGATGCACAAGACGGTTATGTCGCTTTTCATTATTTGTTGGCTTAAATCTTAAAACACTTCTGTTATTCATGGATCGGCCTGTCATTTCATTATCATCATGAAATAGATACACGGGTGATGGGGAGTAATATGGGGGAATGTAGATCAGTTATATTAAAGGTGTGCCTAGCCCCAAGCGCATCAAGTCCCATGTTTGGCGCCATGTCTAGTGCGAGGCCCGACTCATTCAATAAGGCGCACCTCATGGGCTGAGGCTCAAGGCCCAAGGCTAAGTACACACTGCGCTTTGAAAACTTGCTCATAATGTGCTGTAAACTTTAGTTTTTAGTTAATTGATGCCCCCTCGACCCAACCTGACCAAACAACTAAATACACACACACACACACACACACACACACACACATATATATGCACACGTACTGCTATCAATATTTTTTTTTTCCAAAAAAATATATATATATACTCATTTCAAAAATTTGGGAACCCATTGGTCCCAAATATGTACAACAAAAAACACTAAACATTTCACGGTTCGCCCTTGACTGACTCACTTCCAAAATGACACTATCTCCGGATTCTACCTAGTGCCAGTAGTAAACCCACTCCTAGCTGCGGCACCTGAAACTAAATATTTTATCGTTGTACTGTCTTCATAATAGAAAAATATTTTATGGATCAAGCATAATTATTAAACATCACGTTTTAAAATATAATATCATATAACCGCATACCATACTGGAATCAATTTCCACAATCATCAATGCAATAAAATAATAAATTTAAATCAACCAATTCCGACAGTTCATCGTATAATAAAATACCGCACACATTTTTACTAGCCATAGGATCGTTTTTACCTCACGATCGGGAGTTACGACAGTACCGTAACTTGTACAACTGTACCATCTAACGTGACTATCAATGCTAGGGCCATTTATTATCCCCAATGGTAGGGGTAACCACCCGCAGAATTTGTACTCTTGACTGATCAATCAACCACCTACATGACTAATCCTCCTGACAGGTCATAATATAATCAACCACCTATAGGACTGGCACTCCTGACATGTCATAATATATCACAACATAATTAACCACCTATAGGACATGCCCTCCTAATAGATCAATACCATCTTGCAGGACAAGCCCTCCTGACGGGATCAAACTATGGCATAGTCAGACAAAAATCACTTTTCACATTTAAAATCTACTTGATTCACATAAGTCATAAAATCGTCCAATTTAATAAACATTTTTTTTCCACAATTTATACAAAAATATAATTTGTAAATTTACATAGAAGATAGTACAATCACCTCGATTTTCGCATTACAAAATACCGTCGTAAAAAACTACTGGAACGCTGGCGCCTGTGAATCTAATAGCGATAGGCCTAAATTAACATTTTATTTAAAATAACCCTAACATGCAATGTGTGACCCTAAAATGCATAATTTCCCATTCTCCATATTTAATTATACAAAATTACTATTTACCTCATTTCCTTATGTTAATATTCACGGTACAAAATTATTATAATTAACGGTTACAAAAATTATTATCATGATTAGGAAATTTACTGTTAATAATTTAATTGAAGAAAATAATAATCAACTGAAATTTTACCTGTTCCGAATCTTCCGCCGGCCAAGAGATTGTTTTTTGGTTTTTTATTTTGTTTTGTGGATTTTTTTTACTTTTTTTTTTTTTTTTTCCTTTTCCTTTTCCTTCCTTTTTTTTTTTTTTTTTTGTTTGTTTTCTGTTTCTGCTTTTGGTTTAGCCGACACACACACACATACTCACCCACCGCTGGCCGATCACAGACATATACACCGACGTCTGCACGACTGGACACACACACACACGCAGTTGGCCCACGACCGACGGCCGACCACGCTCATACACACGAAATCGATGACGATACACACCCACAATTATCGTCCAAATGAGGACAATCACACATGCACACACACACCCATCGGACAAGCAAAACACACATACACACACTGTTGTCAGAGCAACACACACACACACCAGCGACAATCATACACACACGCCAGACGAACGGCGATGATCACACATATACCGCCGGTGAACTGAACACACATACACATACTTACATCGGCGACGAAACAGTGACAACCATACACACACACACACGACGAATAGAGCACACACACCGACGAACGGCGACACGCACCTAAACTGTCGGACAAACGGGCAACGTACACACACATACACGATGAACAAAACACGGCAACCTATCGGCGATACACCCCACAACGATCACCGATCATACACACACATACAGTACACACACCAAAACACATGCTGAAACGTCCGACCGAAACACACTGACTCTCAACACGCGTCTCTCCCCCTTTTTATTTTTATTTTTAATATATGTGTGTGTGTGTGTGTGTGTATAATATTTATTTTCCTTCATTGGGAAGGAAGAGAAATTTTTTTTTATTTAAATTACACTAATCCCCTAAATTTTCTTTAAGTTATTAGTTAAACCCAAAATCTAATATTAATATTCTTAAAATTGCTAATTGACCCCTAAATTTTTTAAAATAATTATGGTTTGACATAATTTATCCCGTTATTTTCTAAATGTTCTAGAATGCAGCTAAAGTTATGCGTATGCAAAAATTAGGGTCTCACAACCCTTCCCCCTTAAAAGAAATTTTGTCTCAAAATTTTAGTTACTTTGACCGAACAAATGCGGATACTTATTCCTCATCTCATCTTTTCGTACCCACGTCACTTCCTCCACTAAGTGACTGTGCCATAGTACCTTCACCAATGGAATCGTTTTCATTCGTAACACTTGATCTTTACGGTTTAGAATCTGGACGGGTTTCTCAACGTATGTCAAATCCTCTTCCAATTCGATTGGTTGAGAAGGCAACACATGCGAAGGGTCTGACACATATTTCCTAAGCATCAACACGTAGAAAATGTCGTGTAATCTAGACAATTCTAGCGGTGGGGCAAGTCGACAAGCTGTTGTGCCGACCCGTTCTAAAATTTCATATGGCCCGATGTATCTCGGACTTAACTTTTCTTTCTTCCCGAATCTCATTATACCTTTTTACGGGGATATACGCAAAAACACGTGATCACCCACTTCAAATTTCAACTCCCGCCTACGTTTGTCAGCATAACTCTTTTACCGACTCTAAGCAATCTTCAATATTTCCTGAATCACTTTTACTTTATCTGCTGTCATCTGGGCTATATCCGGCATCAATAATTTTTGTTCTCCTACTTCAGTCCAATAGACTGGGGTCCTACATTTCTTACCATACAACACTTCATATGGGGCCATCTCGATTGCCGAATGGTAATTGTTATTATAGGCAAATTCCATTAACATTAAATGATCATCCCAGCTACCAGGAAATTCCAGAACATATTCTCTCAACATATCCTCCAATGTCTGAATCATACGCTCTGATTGACCGTCCGTCTAAGGATGAAAAGCGGTACTAAATTTCAGCTAGGTACCTAGAGCAGTTTGGAGACTCGGCTAGAAGTTCGAAGTAAATTTCGGATCTCTATCCGACATTATAGAAACCGGCGCACCATGTAACCGAACAATTTCGTCAGTATACAATTGGACATACTTATCAAGAGAGTACGTCGTTTTTATGACTAGAAAATGAGCAGACTCAGTAAGTCTATCAACAATCATCCAGATGAAATTATGTCCCTTTTGGGTACGGGGTAATCCCGAAACAAAATCAATCATAATATGCTCTCATTTCCACTCTAGAATAGGTAGAGGTTGCAATAATCTACCTGGACATTGATGCTCAATCTTGACTTGCTGATAAACGAGACACCTGGCAATAAATTCAGCAATTTTCCATTTCATTCCACTCCACCAATAGAGTTCTCGTAAATCCTAATATATTTTGGTACTGCCTGGGTGCATTGCATATGCTGAGCTATGTGCTTCTTCCAAGATATTTTTCTTCAAATTGGCATCATCAGGCACATACAGTCTATTTCCAACTATTAAGGCCTCATCATTATTCCTGACATAATAATCGACTCTGTGACCATTTCTCACTTTATCTCTGATTTTCTCCAATTGGGCATCTGACTTCTGCGCTTCTATAATACGGTCGATCAATGTCGGTCTCAAAGTCAAAGTCGCAAGTAACGCTGCCGTCTGACCAACCGTCAAATGAACTAGCAAAGAGCTCAACTTGACGTATAGATTAGTATGAACCACTTGAAGGTGTGCAATCGAACCTGTCGATTTTCGACTCAGCGCATCTACCACAACATTGGCCTTTCCAGGATGATAGTGGATAATACAATCATAGTTCTTGATCAATTCTATTCAACGTCTCTGCCTCAGATTTAGTTCCTTTTGAGTAAACAAATATTTCAAACTCTGGTGGTCGGTGTATATCTTACAAGTCTCGCCATACAGGTAATGCCTCCAAATCTTCAAGGTAAACATAATCGTTGCCAATTTCAAATCATGCGTCGGGTAATTACGCTCATGATTCTTTAATTATTGGAAGGCATATGTAATTACGTGCCCATGTTGCATCAGTACACACCCTATCCCTTGGTGTGAAGCATCATTGTAGATTACAAAGCCACTGCCTTCAGTCGGAAGGGAAAGTATTGGCACAGATATCAGTCTACTTTTCAGCTCTTGGAAATTCTGCTCGCATTCATCAGTCCACTCGAATTTAGATTCCTTGCAGGTCAATCGGGTCAATGGGGCAGCTATAACAGAAAATTTCTAAACAAACCGACGATAATAACTTGCCAATCCGAAAAAACTTCGAACTTCGGTCACACTTTTTGGCCTTTCCCGTTGGACAACGGCTTCAAATTTCTTTGGGTCGACTTGAATACCATCCTCCGAGATAACATGCCCCAAGAATACCACTCTATCCAACCAAAACTCACATTTACTGAATTTAGTATACAACTGTTTCTCTCGCAAAGTCTGCTATACAATCTTGAGATGCTCTGCATGTTCATCTTTATTTTGGGAATCGATCAATATATCATCAATGAACACGATAATAAATTGATCTATATAAGGCTGGAAGATTCGATTTATCAAATCCATAAAAGTAGTTGGAGCATTCGTCAATCCAAACGGCATAACTAGAAATTCATAATGCCCATACCTCGTACGGAACGCCGTCTTCGACACATCCCTGTCTCTGACTTTCAGCTGGTGATATCCCGATCGAAGTTCTATTTTGGACAACACCCTGACCTTCTGCAATTGGTCAAACAAATCATCAATTCTAGGCAACGAGTATTTATTACGAACCGTCACCTTATTTAACTGTCTGTAGTCAATATACATCCTCAGCGTGCCATCCTTCTTCTTTACAAATAACACTGGGGCTCCCCACGGAGAAACACTAGGTCTGACAAACCCGCGATCTAACAGATCTTGAAATTGAATTTTCAATTTCTTTAGCTCGGTAAGCGCCATACGATAGGGTGGAATTGATATAGGAGCAGTTCCTAGAAGTAACTCAATGGTGAATTTTATTTTCCTATCCACTGGCAACCCTGACAATTCCTCTGGAAACACATCGGGAAAATCCCTAACCACTGGGATATCCGCCACCTGAACTTCATTCTGCCTGGTATTAATCATGTGCGCGAGGTATCTCTAACACCCATTCTTTAATAATTTCCTAGCCTTCAGAACTGAGATAAAACTGACAGGGGTAATGATTCTGTCCCTCGAAAATATGAACTTCGGCTCGCCTAAAACCCGAAAAGTAACTTCATTTTTAAAACAATCCATTGTAGCATGATAACCAGATAGAAAATTCATACCCAGTATCGCATCAAAATCATGAATACTCAAGGGTAATAGATCCACCGACAATTCCATATCGCCAATACGAAGTGGTTTGTCTTTATACACACTATCTATCAACACTGACTTACCTACCGGAGTAGAGATAATGATACTATATGATAGAGAAGTAGGGAATTTATCTGCATGCATCATAAATTGCAGAAACAAATGAATGAGTAGAACCGGGATCAATAAGTATACGTGCATCTCTATCATATAAAGACATATACCTGCAACCACATCTAGGGTAGCCTGGGCATCCTGTCGGGTAGTAGCAAATACACGACCTTGAGTTGGATGCCTACCAACAGATCCTCTACCACGCCCCTGTACACTACTAGAGTCAACACTACCCACACTGCTCGTAGAAGGTGCATAGGTGATAGCAGATTTCGGACAATGCGGAGCTATGTGACCTGGCTTATGACAACGGAAACATACGGGACTCGCCATAGAACAGTCTCTGATAAAATGATCCAGTGACCCACATTGGTAGCATACAAATACCCCAGCTCGATCAAACGTCTGGCTCTTTCCCTGCCCTTGCTGGCTGACACTTAATCCGGATACATTCTACTGTCGCCCAGAGTATGACTGCTGTGGACCTCGACTTCTAACGGATTGGCTAATCGATGGAGTCCCTTTTGGAATCGTATGCATTTTGCCTCTTTCGTTTTCACTAGATCAGGGGTAAAGCGGGACAAGACATCAAATTTCATACTGTTGACGGTCATCTTCCCCTACTTCAATAATATAAATTCTTTCTCCATTTGGAACCGATAGGATTCGGTAAAATATTTCTCATTAAACACTGCAACAAATCAATCCTAAGTGATCTCCTTGCCTGGAACTGTAATTAACTTCTTCATCTTCTCCCACCACTGTTCGGCTTCTTCCTTCAGCTGGAAGGTGGCAAGATGAACTCAGCTATCATCAGAAATCCCCATAGCCTCAAATACATGCCCCACGCCCCTTAACCAGTTATTGGCATCAACTGGACTTGCAGTTCTTGTAAAAACTAGATGATCCAATTCTTTGAATCTTTTCAGAAGTGCCGCTTGGGAAATAGCTGTGTCAATTTGGGCTTTTTGACATTCCATTATCTTTGCCTGCTGTTTTGTCAGCTATGTTGTAGCCTGCAAAATTCTCTTGACTGCATCTAAACTTTCCTCCGTCCTGTCTCTCTGACTCTGGAGTCCAACACTTCCAATACTTTCATTTTCCCACTCCATACTCACAATTTGAAATAAAATTTAATAACTAACTGGGCCAACTAGAAAATGACAGAATTTAATTTAATAAAGTAACTACCACTCGCATGCCAAACCCACCTACCAACACTCTATCTAAGGTCCACTACTGACTAGACAATTGACACGTCTACATAACCTATAACCTAGACTTTGATACCACAAATTGTCAAACCCCTACCCTGGGCCCCTACCTCCTGAGGCCGGGCGTGACGCCCCCTCAACCCAACCTGACCAAACAACTAAATATATATATATTTATGCACACGAATCACTATCAATATTTTTTTTTCAAAAAATATATATACTCATTTCAAAAATTTGGGAACCCACCGGTCCGAAATATATACAATAAAAATCATAAAACACTGAACCTTTCACGGTTCGCCTCTGACTGGCCCACTTCCAAAATGACACTACTTCCGGACTCTACCTAACTGCGGCATCTGAAACCAAATATTTTATTGATGTATTATTTTCATAATAGAAAAATATTTTATGGATCAAGCATAATTATTAAACACCATGTTTCAAAATATAATATCATATAATCGCATACCATACTAGAATCAATTCCCACTGTTATCAATGCAATAAAATAATAAATTTAAATCAACCAATCCAGACAGTTCATCGTATAATAAAATACTGCACACATAATTTTTTACTAGTCATAGGATCGTTTTTACCTCACGATTGGGAGTTACGACGGTACCGTAACCTGTACAACTGTGTCATCTAACGTGATTATCAGTGTTATGGCCATTTATTATCCCCAATGGTAGGGGTATCACCCGCAAGATTTGCACTCTTGACGGGTCAACCAACCACCTGCAGGACTAATCCTCTTGACAAGTAATAATATCAACAATCACATGCAGGACTAATCTTCCTGACATGTTATAATATAATCAACCACCTGTAGGACTGACACTCTTGACAGGTCATAATATATCACAATATAATCAACTAACTGCAGGACGTGCCCTCCTAACATGTCAATACCATTCCGCAAGACATGTCTTCCTGATGAGATCAAACTATAGCATAGTCGGACAAAAATCACTTTCCACATTTAAAATCTACTTGATCCACATAAGTCATAAAATCGTCCAATTTTAATAAATACCCTTTTTTTTCTCACAATTTATACAAAAATATAATTTATAAATTTACATAAAAGACAATACATTCACCTCGATTTTCGCACTGGAAAAATACCGTCGTAAAAAACTACAGGGACACTGGCGCCTGTGAACCTAACAGCGATAGGCTTAAATTAACATTTTATTTAAAATAACCCTAATATGCAATGTGTGGTCCTAATATGCATAATTTCCCATTCCCCACATTTAATTATACAAAATTATTATTTACCTCATTTCCCTATGTTAATATTCACAGTACAAAATTATTATATTTAACGGTTACAAAAATTATTATCACGAATACGAAAATTTACTATTAATAATTTAATTTGAAGAAAATAATAATCAAATTAAATTTTATCTGTTCCGAATCTTCCATCGGTCGAGAGGTTGGTTTTTGTTTTTTTTGGGTTTTTATTTTTTATTTTTTTTAATTTTTTTTTGGCTTTTGGTTCAGCCGACACACACACATTCACCCACTTACCCACCGCCGACCGAACACACACACATACGCCGGCGTCTGCACAACCGGACACACACACACACAGAGTCAGCCCACGACCGACTGCCGACCACACTCACACACATGAAATCGATGACGACACACACCCACAATCACTGTCCAAACGACGACGATCACACACGCACACACCCGTCGGACGAGCAAAACACACACACACACAGCACACATACACCAAAGACGATCACACACACACACACACAGACACACACATACACACGCAGGACGAACGATGACGATCACACACACACCGCCAGTGAACAAAACACACACACACACACACACACACACACACTCATACTGGCGACGAAACAATGACAACCATAGACACACACACGCCGGCGATCGTCTGAACACTAGACACACACACACACGCACTTGACAAATAGAGCACACACACCGACGAACTGGCGACATGCACCTAAACCGTCGGACAAACGAGCAGCGCACACACATACACGAAGAACAGAACACGGCAACCCATCGGCGACACACCTTACGACGATCACCGATCACATACACACATATAGTACACACACTGAAACACATGCTGAACGGCCGACCAAAACACACCGACTCTCAACACGCGTTTCTCCCCTTTTTTTTTTTTTTTTTGATTTTTAATGTGTGTGTGTGTGTATTTATTTATTTAAATTACACTAATCCCCCTCAATTTTCTTTAAATTATTAGTTAAACCCAAAATCTAATATTATTATTCTTAAAATTGCTAATTGACCCCTAAATTTTTTAAAATAATTATGGTTTGACACAATTTATCCGGTTATTTTATAATTTTTTTAGAATGCAGCTAAAGTTATTGGTATGCAAAAATTAGGGTCTTACAGATTAAGAACCAGAGGGCAACGTAGCTAAAACAGGCGGCAAATTAATCCAAAGGAAAAGCAAAGATTGAGTGTAAGACCTACTAGATCGGCAATTTATAAACCTCCCGGTATTTGTATTAGTATATGTTTTATAACAATATTATCATTTTTTTAATGTAAATTAATTGTGTGTAAAATAATGTAATTTATGCTAATTAAACAGTGAGTTAAAAATTTTGGTTGGTTTGTTTGGATGTGGTGGAAACTTGTTGGAAAATTCCCCAATTATTTAATTTTTATTTATCTTTACTAAAAGAGGATTAGGAGGAGATACAATTTTTATTTGGAAAATCTAAAGGTGGAAAAAAAAACACACAGGTTTACAATTTTAAGAGAATAACTTTTAGATCTTCACATAAATATCACTAAAAAATGTGAATTCAATAATAAACGATAAATATGGGTTAAAACGTATAGATTAAGAATTGGGATGATGACCTTTTTGGTCTTTTACAAATACAGTCGGTGCTCAATTGTCCATTCATATTTGGAAATCAACACATTTGGCACTTGACATTTTATTTTCGTTTCAAATTGGCCCACCGGTTAAGTTTTCTGTTAATTACTGTTAAATTACATTTATAACCTTTAAAATTTTTAATTGGGGTAATTTTGTTTTATATCTAAAATTTAAAGATCAAATGTGTATTTTGATCATCCCCTTTGACTTTCCTCCATTTCCTCCAGTGTTTACGCTTGATTTTCTGTACTGTAGCATGAGGTATAATGTAATATTCAGGAAAATTCCTCCAAATGTCATTTTCTTAAGGTAGACAACTTTTTAAGTACCATGCTTTTTGAAGGAGGATCAAAACTCCTATTTTAAAAATTTTGGCTTGATAAGTCTTTGCTGACTTGGCAATTTTTTTTTTTCTTTTCTACCCCTGTTCATTTAATATATCAATTATCAAAAACTCTAAATTTCTCTTATTTCAAAAGGTGCTCTTCTCCCTCTCTCAGATCTGCGCCTGTCCTATCGCTCTCACCCTAGCTCACTGCCGTCACTCTCGCCCTAGCTCATTGCCGTCACTCTTCGCCCTAGCTCGCTGCCGTCGCCCTTTGCCCTAGCTCGCTGCCGTCGGCATCACGTCGTCTCCATCATCATCATCATCATCATCGTTCCATCGATTACCATCGTCGTCTCCTCCATCCGTCGCTGCTCGTCTCCATCATTATCGTCGTCCGTGGTCGCCGTCATCACCGCAAGTTTTCATTCGTCGTTTTCGGCTCTCACCTCACCGCTGATGCCTCTCTCTCTTCCACCTTTTCTCTACCCCTCTATATTTTTGGTTTTTTCTTCGCTGATCTAGGCTAGATCTATCCAGATCAATAAGATTTGGTTAGATCTAGTCTCGATCTAGCTTAGATTTGATTCAACTCCACTGCCCTCGCCATTCTCTGTTCCATCTGTGTTGCTGTGCCACCACCACTTGTTCTATTTGATCGTCTCTTCATCGCAGCCATTAACGCCTGGGACTTGAACAATTGCAGGTATTTTTTTGTTCTTTTTTCTTTTTGCTTTGAAATTTGAGAGATGATTATGCGTTTCAAACTGTTTGGTTGCTTAGAATAGAGAATGAATTAGAATGTTTGGTTGCCAATTAAGTGGATATCCATTGATTGATGTTATTGTTCCGTATATGCATTTCTATGTGCAATTGTTCGTGTTTTTGTTCCTGTTCCCAGCTTTCGGCCAACAGAAATGTAAATATGGGAATAAAAAGAAAAACTATTTTTGCTCTACTGCCAGATTTTTGGAACAAATTTCTGGGAGCATGAGAGCATTGTTTCCAATTTTCTGTTCCAGTTCAAGTGTTCTGGGAACAAAAACACTTAATATGTACTTGATTTATTTTTGAGAACCTCCAATGGCATGATCAAGTGGATATCTACTTGATTTTTTTAGTAGATATCCACTTGATTTTTTTCCTTTGAATTTTGGTAGATATCCACTTGATATCCACTCTCTTTGAATTTTGAGTGATGGAATAATTATGCGCTTCAACTGTTTGGTTGCTTGATAGGTGAAGGAAGATAAATGAAATTGAGTTAGAATTTTGATATTATTTAGGATAGCTCAACTAGATTCAAATAAGTTATAATGATTTCTTAATTTATTTGTCATTTTTATCCTTTGTGTGCAAATGTTTGTGTTATTTTTTAGTTCAGTGGATATCCACTGATTGTTTAAATTTATTGTTTAAATGTTTGTGTTATTTTTTAGTTCAGTAGATATCCATTGATTGTTTTTTAGTGGATATCTACTTATTAATTTTTAGTAGATATCCACTTATTGGTTAAATGAATTAGAATTAGAATTTTGATATTATTTAGGATAACCCAATTTGATTGTTTAAATGTTTGTGTTATTTTTTTAGTTTAGTAGATATCCATTGATTATTTAAATGTTTGTGTTATTTTTTAGTTCAGTAGATATCCTCTAATTATTTTCAGTGGATATCTACTTATTGTTTGTGCTATTTTTTAGTTTAGTGGATATCCACCAATTATTTAATTTGATTGTTTAAATGTTTGTATTATTTTTTTAGTTCAATAGATATCCACTGATTGTGTTAAAAGTATAGAATTTATAAAGTTATTTTTTGAACAAATAGGACCCTACAATATTTTCCCAAATATTTATGTCCCTCAACAGCTTATCGTCGTCGGAACGAAGAGATTCATGGGGGTTCATGAATATCTGTGGTCGGGCAACGCACATCCCCGGATATTTCTCCATTATATTAGTTGCCGGAAGTGGACCCTGAAACTGCTCTTCTTCGCTGCCGGCATGAATTACCCTGACGGTGATATCCGGAGTTGATATGGGCACCTTCCACCTTGCGGCTTCTTTTTTGCCAACGGGCGCTGAAAATTGCGGCCAGATCTGGGGTTGGACTAGTCGACGGCGATGAGATGGCAAGTCGACGACTTGAGGTGGTGGCCTTCAAAGAGGAGACATGAGATCGCTGGGATATGGGAGTGAGAAGGAGGATGGAGAGGCGATGAAAGAGGGTTAGAGAGAGAAGTGAAAAGAGTTCTTGACACTTGTTTAGAATATATACACTTTGGCCCCTTAGTTTAGAATGATTTACAAATAGATCCTATTAAATTAGTTAGAGTAAAAGGACGGAATTACCCTTATTATTTAACACGAAATGACCAAAATACCCTTGATGTTAACGTTGACCTAACAAAATTCTGAAGAGGGACCAATTTGAAACGAAAATAAAATATCAAGTGTCAAATGTGTCTATTTTCAAATACAAAAGACTAGTTGAATACCAGATGCATCTATGAGAGACCAAAAAAGTTATTTAGATTAAGAATTTTATTAAATGAGCTAATCAATTTAGTGGCAAAATATACATATCCATAATAGGAGTTTAAATCAAATCTAGAGATTTTTTAACATTTGTTCGTTTTGATGTTAAATCTCAATAAAGCAGTTTAAATTAAATCTATGGTTTACTAATGTTTTTTTTTTTTCTTGTCAGTTTTGTAAAACTGATAAAAAGATGATGTATGTAATGAAAAAGAAAAAGAAATACAGAAAAAAAAAAATATAGAAAAAGAGAAAGAGAAAAAGAAAAAGGAAAAGCGAGAAAAAAATCATATTTAAGAGAGCTATCACTAACTCCGGCTCTTCAACGAGCGACAGAAGAGAGAAAAAGAGAAAGACAAAAAAAAAAAAAAAAAAAGAAAAAAGAAAAAATGATAGCTATTTAGAAAGCTATCATTAGCTCCATTGCTCAATAATTCCTTCATATGCTTTTCTAGTGAGAGGGTGAGAGAGAGAAAGATGGCGAACCTGAACCATTTCTTTAACCATCGCGATTCATTGGTGGAGGAACAAGAGCAGGACGGTGTTTGCCTCTGGTGCGATTTACGCATACGTCGGGGCCATCATGTGTACAGGTGCAGCAGCCATGGCTGTGGATTTAAGCTCCACAAATGGTGCCAAGACATGCCAAACGAGACCACAGAGTACCATTTGTTTAACCATCGCGATTCACTGGTGTTCATTGAGGAACAAAAGCAGTACGGTGTCGACGAGGACGTTTGGTACTGCAACTTGTGTCATTTACCCATATTTCCGGGCAATCCTTTGTACACTTGCCGCAGACAATACTGTGAGTTTAAGGTCCACAAATGGTGCCACGACTTGCCAGGCGAGATCACAGAGCACCCACTCCACCCTCATCACCCCCTCACCAAATTTTTGGCTTTTGAGGTTTCGATCAGTTGCAATGCCTGCAACATTGATTGCGGGGATTTCGCCTATAGGTGTGAACTCTGTCGCTTTGACCTCCACGTAGAGTGTGCCGCGGCGTTGATAAAGCACCCAAGCCACCAGATGAAACATCCAAGCCACCATCACCCCCTGACTCCTCTGCCGGTGCCCGCCTCGTTCCACTGTAGTGGTTGCGGCAGAAGACACCGCGACGGTCTATCCTATCAGTGCACCACATGCCATCGATTCTGGGTTCATCAAGATTGTGCTGTGTTGCCGGCCACCATTGAAAGCCTTCATCTTCATGGTCACCCCCTCACTCTTGAATATGCTTTTCCAAAAGAGTATTCGAGGTTTGAGTATCCTTGCAACATCTGCGGTGATAGAATGAAGAAGTACAGATGGCTGTACAGCTGTGGTGGATGCCGGTACTTTGCACATGTGAAGTGTGCAATTCGGTAACTGAATACAACTACTCAAGGTAACCCCAATTTAATTTCCTCAGTTATGAATTCATTAAACTATTTTAGTTTGTTTTATTATTATTTTTTTAGACGATAAAGTGTGTTTTGGGCCACTCCACATTGATCTTGTCCGTTTAGGGTTTTTACCGATGGAGTGCTCCCAAGAAGATTGAACGTTGGTTGTAAAAACCCAATAGACCTAACTCACTTTCAAAAGACGCCTTGAAAGAGGAGAATTTCCCTAAACTTTATTAAGACTATAAACGAATTAAGCCGTTCATGAACTACTTGAGCTTGATTTGATAATACCTCATTTATTTAAATAAATAAACCAAACTCATTTTTTTTAATTAAGCTCGTTTATTAAATAAACAAAAATTCTATTTTCGAATTTAACTTGTTAATATAAAATTAAAATATATTATTTTTAATATAAAAAAATAATAAAATAAACTCTTGAATTTCTTTAATAGGATTATACCAACGACCACCCCTATCTTTTGGCTTTAAATCGGATACCTCCCCTGTCATTTTATAAATACCAGTCAACTCCTTTGTCATTTTGGTCAATAACCACTTACTTTATTTATGACATAAATGCCCTTATGTTATTTGGAGGTGGGCAGTGGTGGCGACGGTGGAGGTGGCGGTGGGCGGTGGAGATGGAGGTGGGTAGTGAGAGGGTGTGGTAGGGTGGGGGGTAAATATAATTACTTAAAGAGTTGAGGGTGTAACTTTAAAAATAAGAGAGTTGTTAATGAGTTTTTATAAAAATATTTTTTTTAAAACAACATAAGGACATTTATGTCATAAAAGTGATAAGTGGCCATTGACCAAAATGACAAGGGGATTAACTGATAGTTGTAAAATAATATGAGAGGTATTTGGTTTAGGGCCAAAAAACAAGGAAGATCATTGATATAAACTCTTTCTTTAACACTACAATCTTACATTTCAAATCATTCGGAACTTAATTTAATTTAGTTTTAATGTTATAAATTTCCATTTAACATTTTAATTACTATAATAAATTTATTGGTAATTTTACATTGATTCTTTATAATTTTTATATTTTGATTCGCAACTAAATTAAATATGTGAATTTTGTATGTAAATTTTCAAGAAGCAAGTATAAATAACTTATTTTCTTAAAACTTATATTAGTTATTTAGTTGTTAAGCGTTAAAATTTAATTAATAAACAATTACAAAAAAACACTCGATTAAGCTCGCGAACAATTCGATTATTAAACGAATTAAGTTTGAACATAAGATTTTAGGCTCGGCTCCGCTCGAACTCGAATAGTAAGAACAATAAACAAACCAAACTTGAACACTCAATACTCAGCTCAATTCAGTACAACAATATACTTTATATATAGCTCAGGATCAGATAACACAAGCGATGAGGGATTTATCACTGGTTGACAAGGAAAATAATCTATCTCCTTACCAATCAGACCAATTCTCTGGGGTATTTATTAAACTATTGTCATGTTCTTAAGATGCATAGCGGGATGAGCATTGGGTATAATCGTAATCACAAGCTTGCTCAATTGTGACTGAGATGTCTCGGCTTTAAATCTTGGAAAAAGCTTATTTCTTAGGGGTAAGATTGTATATATATGACCCCTTCCAAACCCTGCAGTGACGAGTGTTTTTATGCCCTAAATTTTCTTTTTGTATTTCAAAGTAGGTGTAATATTTCATAATAAGAATTCATATATCCTCTCTAACATCCCACCCCCTACCCCCAACCCCCAATTTTTTTTGCAAGAATTTGGTAGTAGAAGGCTGACTGAAGAGTTTGATTATTCAAATTTTGTTTGCTTACCAGTGGCCGATGAATCAAGTTGGAATATAGGTGATTTTCTTAAGAAAATGGAACTCTGTGATGATATAAAGATAAAAAATGACGATAAGGAGATCGAGCATTTCAGTCATGATCATTCGTTGATCCTTTTGAATGATCAAAATGAGAAGGCGTCAAATTCTAAACTAATCATTCACAAGACAATGGCTATTACTACTACTACTACTTCTGGTGATAGAAGGTTTTGCAGTGGATGTTTACAGATCATATTGAAATCAACTCCATTTTATGGCTGTGTTCTTTGCGATTACTTTCTCTATAAAAATTGTGCTTTTTTACCCACTGAGTTGCAAAATCCTCCATTTCACCCAGAACATCCACTCGTGCTCCTACCTGAGGGCCCTAATTCTTTTGGGGTTTTTGATTGTAAAGTGTGCGAAAGAAGGTGCAATAGGTTCACCTATGGTTGCAAAAACTGCAATTACTACCTTGATCTTAAATGTGCTTCCCTGTCAAGCTCCATTACCCACAAAGCTCACTCACCCAATCATCTTCTTAGGATAAATAAATCAGTGAAGAAGTGCAATGCATGTGGCTACTATGAATATTACACGTACCAATGCGAGAGTTGTAATTTCCATATAGACAAAGCTTGTGCACAGTTGCCACACACTATAGAACATCGCTATGACAAGCACCCGTTTGAACTCACGTATCACCCTCTCCCAGACCATCCTTCTGAGTATTTCTGTAAAATTTGTGAGAAAGAGTTGAATCCCAATAAATGGTTCTACCACTGTGTCGAGTGCGACCAATCCATTCACCCATTCTGTTATTTTGATACAAAAGCAAACCTGAAGTACGGGGCAACCATCAACATTGAGTTGCACCCACATCCTCTCGCCTTTGTCAAACCCGAATGGAAGTCCACATGCGACTCTTGCGGTAAATCTATTTGTTGGCCTCATGATGTCGGCATATTTGAGTGTGTGCAATGCGTCAAATTCAAGATACACTCGCATTGTGTTGAATTACGAAAGTTGGAGGGATCGAAAGAAAAAGATAACGATAGGGTTGACCGGTAGTACGTAGTTCTTTGGAAGTCATGAGGTGGTCGATTTTTTCGGGGGGGTGGGGTGGGGGAGGGGGAAGAGGAATTGTGTAAATTCAACAACAATTGTTAAAATGTAGCTTTTGTTCATTAGGTGTTATTGATTTTAGTATGTTCCACTGCATACATATGTATGAACTATTTCGTCTTTTAACTGTAATGAGGGTTTTACATCAGATTTAGAACTTGATTTCAAATTGAAATGGGTTTTGTCAGGTTTGTTTGGTCCTTTGATAATACATGGATTTTGTTCTCCTTTTGCGAGCCCTATATCTCTTCAAAAAAATTATTTAATTCAATTATTAACACATCTCTCTGTCTTTTTCTCTTTTTTTTTTTTTTTACAATTTTCTCCCTTCTCCTTTTCGAGCGACCAACTATCGCTAGAAAACAGTGTTGAACGTGCTAATGAATTATAATTGATTTGTTAATACACTACAATGAAAAATAGTGTAGCTTATGCTAATCAAACATTAAGTTAAAATTTTGGGTTAATTGCATATTACTCCTTTGATTTTGGTTTTGTTTTTAGTTGAACTTTTTTACAACAACAACAACAATAAAACATTTGTCTCACTTATGTAAGATCGGTTACATGAATCCACTTAAGCCATAGTGATCGATCAAGGGCCATCCTCTTCGTCTGGTTTAATGTCATCAAATCATTTCTAATAATCTCGTCAAACGTCTTCTTAAATCTACCTCTCTAATAGGTGTTATCCTTAAATTCTCTCTAATAGTTTCATTCTTAATTTTATCCATTCTCATCTTCCCACTCATCCACCGCAACATCCTCATTTCTGTCACTCCAATTTTCTGAACATGATTTATTTTTATCGCCCAACATTCTGAATCATACAGAAGTGCTGGTTTTATAGTAGTTTTGTAGAATTTTCCTTTAAGTTTAATTGGAATCCTATGATCACAAATCACTCCAACTGCACTTCTCCACTTTAACCAACCCGTCTTGACTCTATGCATAATATCCTCATCTATTTCACAATTGTTCTGAATTATTGAACTTAAATATCTAAAATGATCAACTTTTGACACATCCTCCTTGTCAATTTTGACAACACCATCATCCCTCCGGGAATTACTAAAATTGTAATGCATGTATTCCGTTTTACTTCTGCTAAGTCTCAAACTTTTAGACTCTAAAGTTTCTTTCCATCCTTCTAATTTAGTATTAAGACCAATACATTTTGTGAGTTTTGTGAGTTCATCCATCACTAGAACAAAGAGGTAAGGACTCAAAGATAATCCTTGATGTAAGCTTATGTTAATAAGAAATACACAAGTATCGCTTCCTTCTTTTCGAACACTAGTGACTATACATTCATACATGTCCTTAATTACTTCGATGTACACATAGGATATTTGTTTATTTTCTAGCACCCATCACAAAATTTCTCTGGGTACCCGATCATAAGCCTTTTCCAGGTTCACAATTACCATATGTAAATATTTCTTATTTTCTCTGTATTTTTTCATTAATCTCTTGAGTAAATAGATAGTTTTAGTGGTTGATTGGCTCGGTATAAATCCAATTTGGTTATCTTCTGTGCTCGTTTCATGTCTTATTCTATATTCTATCACTCTCTCCCAAAGTTTTATAGTGTGACTCATAAGTTTTATACCCTGATAGTTCATGCAATTTTGAACATCCCCTTTATTTTTATAGATGGGCCCTAAGATACTTCTCCTCCAGTCATTTGACATTCTTTTTGTCGTCAAAATGTCATCGAAAAGTCTAGTCAACCACTTTATCTCAATATATCCCAAAGTTTTTCACACATCTATAGGAATTTCATTTGACCCTACTTCTTTTCCAATTCTTATTTTTCTTAGCGCTATTCTAACTTCTGAAACCAGAATTTTTCTATGAAACCTATAAATCTTATCTAAAGATAAACAAGACAACTCTAGTCTAAATTCCCTAGCGTCATTTTCATTAAATAAATTGTAAAAATAACTTCTCAATCGTTCCATAATCTTTCCATCCTTCATCAATACCTTTTCATCAGCATCTTTAATGTATCTGACACTTCTAATATCTTTAGTCTTTTGTTCACGTCGCCTAGCAAGTCTAAGTATCTCTCTCTCTCTCTTTTATATCTAACTTTTAGTACAAATCATCATACGTCCTAAGTTTTGATTCTTTAATTAGGTGGTCCATTTCGTTTAAAATTTTGGTGAAAAAGTTAATTTCATCTCCGAGCATATTTTATTAAGTTAAACAAAAAAACAAAAAATTTCAATTTATAGTAAGTAGGGGAGGTAAACCGTATATTTTTATAGTAACCGAAATAAATGAAATCATAGTAGAAGGGACTAAAAGGCAATGACTCCTTAAAATATTGGAGTTACCTTAAAACAGGTTAAATAATTTTGAACCCGGAATTCAAAATTAATTTTTCAGAAGGTTCAAGTTACCTTAAAACAGATTAAATAAATGTTTCGTTATCTCAATTGGGACCCCAAATAACCAATTGAGACATTTTGTCGAAATAGGAAATTTAGGGGCCTAATTGAAATTTTGAGAAATTTTAAATCGTTGTTTAACAAGGACCAATTTTGAATTAAAATTTCCTTACCAAATGTTTTAAAAAGATTAATTTTTGAAAAACTCGAATCGGAATCTAATTGAGATTCGGAAAGTCAAAAGAAAGTTTCGGGTCAAAATAAAATTTATAAAAGTTACTTTAACACTAAATTGATCAAATTGGAATGAATCTTGAAAAATTTATCATGTTCTATTTTGTCAATACGAGTTTTCAAAATTCAATTTGGCAAAATATGAGTGAAATCGAAAGTATTTATAAATTTTTATTTTGACCCCAAAAGTTAGGCATTTTCGAAATTCATGAAATTGGCGAACAATTAGAAATCATTTTGAAATCAATTGAATTTTGGATAATCCAATTGTGTTTTCAGATGATTGATTTGATAGAATTATATCAAGAATAGAGAAAATTAAAATGACGAAAAAGAAAAGAAAAGAAAAATAGAAAGAAAAAAGAAAAGAAAAGGGAAACTATGACAAAAGTGGTAAAACTCTCCTCCTCCCAAACAAATGGCCTGCCCTGAGTTCACGTCTTGTTGGGTGCAAAATCTTAGTTTAAATTTGAAAAAAAAAAAAAATGAATTAAAACGGGCGGTGCGTGTGTGGCGTGACCGCCCATCCTCCCAATCCGCCATGCGGGGACCCCGCCTCTCTTTAAAAAATAAAAATAAAAAAATAAGTAAATATAATAGGCAGAGGGGCGGAGGGGCGCCCCTCTGCCCAAGAGAGACAGGGAGGGGGCTGCCTATAAAAGGCAACCCACGCCTCTAAACAAGGGATTTTTTTGGGAGCCACAAAAAAGGAAGAAGGAGAGAGTTCATCCGAAACAAGGAGGATTGAGAGTGAGTTTGGTTTTTTTTTAGGGGAGAGAAAAGCTTGAAAAAATGTTAAAAATTGAGGGAAATGAGGAAAAGGAGAAGAAGATGAGAAGGAAAAGGCGAACAAATTGTCCAAGTTCAGGTCAATTTTTCTTAGGGATAAAGACACTCTTGTCTCCCATATTTGAACGTCGACACATTACATTTGAAAATTGTTTCAATTTAGTTCTAATTATAATTTTGTTAAGGGTATTTTGGTCAGCTTAAAAATTAATTACACTTTGCATCCTATTATTTTTAAAATTATATTTTTTACCTTTAACTTTTTAAATAATTGTATTTATCTCTCACCCTACTTCACCTTTTCACTGCCACCCATATTGTGGTTTTCAGAGTGGAAAGAGAGAAGATGAGATGGCTACTTCCATGGTGAAGTAAAGAAGATGATGCCTTCGGTGAAGGAGGAGATAAAAAAAAAAAAAAAACAAAAAAACAAAAAAACAAAAAAAGAAGAAAACAATTACACTATTAAGTGAAAGGATTAATTACACTTTGTCAGTTCACAAGTTTGGATGACTTTTAAATAAACTCTATAGAATTCACTAGAATAAACTGACAAAATTACCCTTAATTTCAAAATAAAATAACATAATTAACTTTAATTTTAACTGTTGCACTTTAGTCTATAACCACAAGAGGTAAGTTGTGACGTCTATAACACAGGGAGGGTAAAGTGCAAAACAACCTAACCAAGGGGGATAAAGTATAATTAATCCTTGTTTATAATTTCAAGAGAATAACGTTTAGATAGATCATCACATAAATATCACCGAAAAATTTGAATTTAATAATAAACGGTAAATATGGGTTCAAAGAAAAATATCAAATAACTAATAAGAATAGGTTTACTAATAGAAATGAAGTATAAAAACATATAGATAAAGAATTTAATTAAATTAATTAATCATTTTAGTAGAAAAATATATTAATCTATAGTAGTAGTTTAAATCAAATCTTGAGATTTTCTAACATTTGTTCTTTTTAATGTTAAATCTCAATAATACCAATTTAAATCAAATCTAGAATTCACTAATGTTTTTTATTTTCTTGTCAATTATGCGAAGATGACAAAAAGATGATGTATGAGTTGTTTACATAAAAAATATAAATTAAAAATTTAATTTCTTAAATTACACTGTTTTACACTTATTTATCAAAAGAAAATTAGTCGGTGTTGGGAACACCGGATTTATGAAGCCGCTGTTGGGGAACACTGGCATTAAATAAAAGTAAAAAACGTTATAATCGGATTTAGTCTAACCCTGGTTATACGGTTTATTTTTTTTATTTTGTTTTTCTATTCTTTGAAGCCGGTGTTCATAACACCGGCTTCAATATCACTGAATTTTTTGAAACCGGGGTTATGAACCGAGTTCCCTATCCCCTTATTTCTATTCCTTATTTCCATACGGTAGTCTATCTTTTGAATGGTTAATTGAAAAAAATTCAATTTGGACCCAAAATTGTGAATTTTTCAAAGCCTAGAACTCCCAAAACACCCAAATTACGTACCATTAGGATAAATCATCATTTCAAAAGGTAATAGAAAAAAATCATCTGAGACTCAAAATCGTGAAATTTTCAAAGGGAAAATAGCATGCTGAAAAAATCCAAATTAAGCTAATTTTTGGAATTTCCAAACTTGTGAAATTTTGAAGGGCTAACGCCCGCAAAACCTCTCCATTTTTGTTCCCATATGATAATTCATCATTTGAGTGGGTAATTGAAGAAATTCATTTATGACCCAAAATTGTGAAATTTTCAAAAGCCTAACACTCAGAAAACACCCCAATTTTGTACAATTAGGATAAATCATCATTCGAATGAGTAACAAAAAAAATTCATCTAGGATTCCAAATTGTGAAAGTTTCAAAGGCTATATTGCACATAAAAAAATTTAAATTTATAATTTTTTTTGAAAATTCCATACTCGTGAAATTTTAAAAAGCTAACGCCCACAAATCTCTGATTTTGTTCCCATATGATAAATCATCATTTGAATGGGTAAATGAAGAAATTTATTTAAGACCCAGAGTTATAAAATTTTCAAAGTCTAATACTCAAGAAACACCATAATTTTGTACCATTAGAATAAATCATCATTTGAAGGGTTAACAAAAAAATTTCATCTAAGGCTCGAAATCGTGAAATTTCAAAGATAGTAGCACAACGAAACCGCTGCCCCTTTTTCTATTTCTATTCCTTGAAAACAGTGACAAATGTGATAATTACATTTTCATGACAAATATGGTAATTATCATATTTGTCAGGAATATTAAGGAACAATTACATTTTCGTCCCTATAATGTAGCGTTTATGTTTATTTAGACTCTAAAATTTATAGAGCTTTATACCTAGTCTCTCAAATTTAACAGTTTCTTCAATTATACAAAATTGAAAATATTATTAATAATTTTTGAATGTAAAATGAGTTGTGCTCTATACGTGAACTTCTAGTAGCGATTTGCCGAATTTTGATATTTGCCAAATCTTTTTTGTTGATTCTAATCTTTTAGTATTATAACTTGTTTTTGCACATTTAATCTTTAAAGTTTTACATTTATTTCAATCTTGTAAAATTAGGAACACTGTTAAAGATTTTGTATGGGAAATAGGTTGTCCTCAACATATAACTTAATGAGAGTTATTTTCGTCATTTTGTCGCTCCATTAAACCTAAAGCGTTTATTTTAACCTATATCTGACAACGTTTGTTGTGAGATAATGACTAAGAGAAAACATTTTATATTCAATAGAACGATTAAATGATAAAAATATCACTACTAGAAATTCACATACTGAGTACAACTCATTTTACGTTAAAAATTTATTAATAATAGTTTTAATTTTGCAGGATTGAAAAAATGTGAAATTTGAAAGACTAAATATAACATTATACAAATTTTTTTAGAGTCTAAATAAATATACACCCTATACTTTAGGGATGAAAATGAAAATTTTCCTTAATATTCATGACAAATATGGTGATTACCGTATTGTGAAGAAAATGTAATTGCCATATTTGTCATGAAAATGTAATTTGCTATATTTGTCACCGGGGCGGGAGGGTGAGAGGAAATAGGATGGGAAACCGGGGTTCATAACCCCGGCCAACTCCGATTTCAAGTCAGCGATATTCAAACCGGTGTTATGAACTCCGGATTTAAAAAAAAAATTCATATAACTAAGTTAGTTATTCTGGTTTTAACATTTTTTTTTTATTTAATGTCAATGTTGGGAACACCGGCTTCATAAATCCGGTGTTCCCAACACCAACTAACTCTCTTTTGATAAATAAGTTTAAAATGGTGTTTTTTTAGAAATTAAGTTCTTAATTTATATTTTTTATGTAAACAACTTGATGATGTATCAAAGGAAAAAGAAAAAAAGAAATAAAGAAAAAGGGAAAAAAAAAAAAGAAAAGAAAAGAAAAGATGGAGAAATAAAGAAAAAGGAAAAAGAAAAAAAAAAAAAAGAAAAAAAAAGAAGAAAAAGTAAAAAATGATATTTCTTTAGGAGAGAGCTATCACTTGCTCCAGTTATTGGGCCAATGCTTAAAAATTTCTTCATCAACTTTTCTAGTAGAGAGAGAGAGAAAGAGCGTGAGAGTACAAGCACGTGTATTCGACCTTTCATTTGTTTTAGGGGCGTTGACTAAACAGTCCTAAAAGGCGCAAAAACTACCAATTAAACCTTCTCACATTTTCTTGCACCGCCTGATCCTTTTGCCATTTTAGTGACAAAAATGCCCCCTGCTGCGCCTCACACTGAACATCCCTGGAATCTCGTTTAACCTCCCCTGTTTTTCAAGATCTAATTATGGTAACGATTTTAATATATGGCGGACACTCTATATTGTTTTTATCTCATATTTCCGTATGCAAAAACGTAAAAATTGAAACACTAAATTATGTGTGTTTGATTCTCTTCGAAATGAAGTGTTAATCGCATTTTTTGGAGATTTTTTACTTGATGTAACTGATGTTACATGTAACAGTTAAAAAGATCTGTAAAAAATTCATGCCATCTGTTTTATAATTATGTTAAATGTAACATTTGTTTACACGATGCATACATATCTATGGTGTGCAAAAAAATAATGTTACATGTAACATCCATGTAACATTACTGAGTATGTGTCCATGACGATGATTTCATTCATGTTATATGTAACATTTGCACGTTGTGTCCATGCCAATAATTCTATATCCAGGGTGTGTGGAGTTATAAAATGTTACATATAACATCCATGTAAACATTAATGAATATGTGTGTCCATGACAATGATACATGTGCGTCCATTACTAAATATGTGTGTCCATACGTCATCAGTCAAACAACCAGAAACAATCTCCGAGCTCATTCGTTTGTTTTTGTTTTTGCGGAAAGCAGATCCACATGTGTGTTTGTTTACCAATCCGGATGTAGAATATACCATTTTCCCGCATTACACGTCCGTGCACAAACCATGGGCATTTCTTTTCCTCTCTAAGTGTACATGCAGCTGTCATGCTCACTTTGTCGTTTTTTAAATTACAGAAATTGAATCCAATCTCAATTGCATATTTTTTCAATACATCCCGAAATTCGCTTGTTCCGCCTCTGAATTTTTGACCCTCCTCTTGAATCCCATTAGCCTACTGAGATGACAATAATATCTTGTCGTTACTCCGCTGCAATATGTTGCCATAACTACCTATATAATCAAGTTCGTCTTCGCTGTCTCCGCTATTGTTTAACAGTGTAGTGGCACTTGTTGATGCACCATTCGATCCGCTAGAATCGTTCAGTCTTCTCTGGATGTATATATCCAACAACTCAATATTCTGATGCACTGTTAGCAACATCATCTCCTCAAAGTCGCTTTGGTCAGCAATCATGCAATTAGAATAGCCATGCAATGCGTATGACAAGTCAAATTTTGACTTAGCTAATTCGGGCCATTTGCTCACAATCTTGTTACACAAATCACTAATGTTGTTGTTGTTGGCAATCCTCAAAACTGCATTCACTCCCTCGTACTTGCACGTGCCTGCAATAGAAAAATGTTCCCTGCTAACATACTAATAACCATCAGAACAAATGATCCCCCTCTCTTTTGGCAAAATAAATATGTTACATGTAATATCACCATATAACACACTGTTATATATCGATGTTACATGTAACACGTCTCCGTTCTTAAAAAATGATGTTAAAATGTAATATCAACACACAGTTATGTTTATTGTTACATGTAACACGCCATTTTCTTGTTAAAATGTAACACGCCCTAAAAATGTAACACGTTATAGGTACAAACATTATGTGTGTCAACACACAGTTTTGCTTATGTTACATGTAACACGCACCTTTTCTTGTTAAAATGTAACACGCTATACGTACAACGTTATGTGCATCAACACACAATTATGCTTATGTTACATGTAACATGCACATTTTTCTTGTTAAAATGTAACACGCCATAAGAATGTAACACACTATATGTACAACGTTACGTGCATCAACACACAATTATACTTATGTTACATGTAACTCGCTATATGTACAATGTTATGTACGTTATGTACTACATTCCATTTTGCATATGCCGTGTGTGCTTGTGAGTCAACCTGAATCATCCAAAAAACTACTATATATGTCGATCCACAACTAAAAACACTGTATCATCCGTTCGTAAAGCATTTTCGTACACGTATGTTCGACAACAAAAACTTCATTAACCAAAAACTAGATCTTTATACACGTTGTTGTCGAAAAACCCTAACTTGATATCAAGATGTCTGTAAAATTACAACGATTGACATATATCAAATGAGGATGTGTGTTACCTGTTGTTGATCGACTCAAAATAATTCATCAATTGCCCTTCCATAGCTGCTCTGATTCGATTATTCTCTCTGCGTCCATGGCAATTTCTTGATTTTGAAATTCGAAATGCAACTTATATTAGGAAAAATCGCCATGATTTGGTATTTATAGTATGTTTTCACAACTGAAAAACCGAATTCAAAAATGGAAATCGGTTCCACATAAAACAGAGGGACAAATCGGTCACCGAAAAATATATTGTAATCGAATTTGGGACTAATCGGTGCACAGTAAATCCGGTGAGGTCTAATTATGGGTTCAACCAGTAATTTTTTTTTTTTTTTAAACGCGAGACTAAAACACAAGTTGCAATTGGGTAGGAGACTTTTTTCAAATTAAAGGTAAAATAAGAAATCTACTTTCAATTTTTCGGAACAAATTTATATAAACATAACAAAATTGCCAAAAAAAATTAGGTGGCGTTTGTTTAGTGTTTCTGCTACCAAATGTATGTCTCTATTTCCACAAAATTAGGAATGAAATAGAAAAATGAGAATATTTTATTTCTGTTCCAAAAAAATTGTTCTAAAAATCTGAGAACAGAGCGCAAAATTTTTTTTTTTTTGTTTATTTATTTTTATATTTATGTTCATCATTTTTCAAGAATACAAACAAAATCTAGAAACAAAAACATTAAACAAACAGGGCTTTAAAGTTTCTGATTATTCTATAACTGTAGTGGAACTTTCGCCAATGATTCGAGTACCAAAAAGGCCATTAAACGTATGGACAATTCTACCCTTGAAAACTCTTGTACTGATCAAGAACTGAAGGACGACGTAGCTGAAACAAGTGACAAATCTAAGGGCAAAGCAAAGATTGACTGTAAAACCTACAAGACTAGCAATTTATAAACCTCCTGGTGTTTATATTAGTATATGTTTTTAAACTAAATTATCGTTTTTTCAAATGTAAATTAATTATGTGAAAAATAATGTAGCTTATGCTAATTAAACAGCAGGTTAAAATTTTTAGAAGGTTTGTTCGGATGTGGTGGAAATGTATTTGGAAAATGAGTTGTTTACCTATTAAATATTAAAAAAAAATAAAATTACTGAAACCATTCACCTTTTAACTTAATTACCGGAGTAATGCATTTTGCCCTTCAAAAGGGCGAAATCGATTTTTTTTTGATCCAGCACTTGTGAACGGCGGGATAAAAAAAAAAAAAATTTAATTTGATCCCGCCCTTCACAAGGGCGGGATCAACAATTTTTTTTTTTTTTTATTTGATCCCGTCCTTCACAAGGGCGGGATGAAATTAATTTTTTTTTTTTTTTTAAATGTGATCCCGCCCTTGTGAAGGGCGGGATCACTTAAACGGCAACCAACCGTTAGCACGGCTGGTCGCCGTTTGCTTTGGCCGGTCGTTTGACCGGCCAAAGCTGCAAAAGAAGGCAGCCTAAAAAGGTTGCCTTCTTTTGCCTATATAGGTTTATAGGTATACTTTAATTTGAAATTTTAAAAACTCGGGATATGTGCACAACTTCGCCTATAAATATCACTTAACGGATTTCATTAAAATTCACACTTCTTCGTTTGCTCCTTCTCTCATTTGTTCTTCATTTTGATATTTTTTGTTCTAGTTACACTTCTTCTATTCAGACTTCTACTCCTCTATTTACAGGTTAGTATATTTTTAACGTTTTTTTAATTTATTTGTTAATTTAATTAGTATATTTTTTACCTTTATTTGTTAGTTAGTTAGTTAGTTTAATTTGTTAATTTAATTGTTGAATTAAAAATTATACTTTGGCCATTTTCACATGTTTAAGAAAATATAAAATAATATATTATTTAAAAAAAAATGTTAGTTAGTTAGTTTAATTTTTTACTCTAGCTATTTAATTAAAAAAATATACACTTTGACCCCTAAAAGTTTAACAACTAGAAAAATATAAATGTTTAATATATTATTTTAAAATAAATTATTAGTTAGTTTGTTTGTTTTGTTAATTTAATTTGTTGGTTTAGTTGTTTAATTAGTTAGTTAGTTTAATTTGTTAATTTAGTTGTTAAATTAAAAATTACACTTTGTCTCCATTCACATGTGTAGAAAAATATACACTTTGGCCCCTGAAATTTTTTCAATTACAAAAATATAAAATTTTCAACCTATTGTTTTAAAATAAATTGTTAGTTAGTTTCATTTTTGAATTTTGTTATTTAATTTAAAATGTATTTATTTAATTTGTTAATTTAGTTGTTAAATTAAAAATTACACTTTTGTTAATTTAGTTGTTAAATTAAAAATTACACTTTTGCCCTATGTGTATGAAAATATAAATCAACATATTACATTTTTAGTTAGTTTAATTTTCTAATTTAGCTATTTAATTAAAAATACACTTTGACCCCTGAAATTTTGATAATTAGAAAAATATAAAACTAAAATACCTATTATTTTGTTTTATTTGTTAATTTAGTTTTTAAATTAAAAATTATACTTTCGTCCCTTTCACATGTGTAGGAAAATATAAATCAACATATTACATTTTTAGTTAGTTTAATTTTTTAATTTAGCTATTTAATTAAAAATATACAATTTGGCCCGTGAAAATTTGATAATCACTTTCGCCCCTTTCACATGTGTAGGAAAATATACACTTTGGCCCTTAAAAGTTTTTCAATTAGAAAAATATTAAATATTCAACCTATTGTTTTAAAATAAATTGTTAGTTAGTTTCATTTTTTAATTTCGTTATTTAATTTAAAATGTATTTATTTAATTTGTTAATTTAGTTGTTAAATTAAAAATTACACTTTTGTCCCTTTCACATGTGTAGGAAAATATAAATCAACATATTACATTTTTAGTTAGTTTAATTTTCTAATTTAGCTATTTAATTAAAAATATACACTTTGGTCCCTGAAAATTTGATAATTAGAAAAATATAAAATTAAAATACCTATTATTTGTTTAATTTAGTTGTTAAATAACTGGAGCTGGTGATAGCTCTCTCCTAAAGAGGTATCATTTTTTTCTTCCTTTTTCGTTATTTCTTTTTCTTTATTTATTTTTTATTTTTCTTTATTTCTTTTTTCTTTTCCTTAGATACATCATCGAGTTGTTTACATAAAAAATATAAATTAGAAACTTAATTTATGAAAAAACACCATTTTAAACTCATTTATCAAAAGAGAGTTAGTTGGTGTTGAAAACACCGGATTTATGAAGCCAGTGTTCTCAACACTGACATTAAATAAATAAAAATGTTAAAACCAGGATAACTAACCCCGGTCATATGATTTATTTTTATCTTTTTATTTTTTTGAAGCCGGACATCATAACACCGGTTTGAATATCGCTGACTTGAAATCGGAGTTGGCCACGGTTATCAACCCCAGTTCCCCATCCCTATTTCCTCTCAATATCACTGAACAGCCCCCCGCAAACACCCCCCCCCCCCCCCCCCCCCCCCCCCCCCCTCTCTCCTCCTCCCTTATTTCTATTCCTTGAAAAACGGAAATTACATTTTCATGACAAATATGGCAATTACATTTTCATGATAAATACGGTAATCACCATATTTGTCATGAATATTAAGGAAAACTTTCATATTCATCCCCTAGGGTGTATATTTATTTAGACTCTAAAAAATTTGTAGAATGTTATATTTAGTCTTTTAAATTTCACAGTTTTTCAATCCTGCAAAAGTTAAAAATATTATTAATAAATTTTTAACGTAAAATGAGTTGTATCAGTATGTGAACTTCTAAGGGCAAAGCAAAGATTGAGTGTAAAACCTACAAGACAGACAATTTATAAACCTCGCGGAGTTTATATTAGTATATGTTTTTAAACTAAATTATCGTTTTTTTAATGTAAATTAATTATGTGAAAAATAATGTAGCTGATGCTAATTAAATAGTAGGTTAAATTTTTTAGAGGGTTTGTTCGAATGTGGTGGAAATGTATTTTGAAAATTCCCTAATTAATTAATTTTTATTTATCCTCACTGAAGGAGGATTGGGAGGAGATAAAATTTTTATTTTGAAAATCTAAAGGTGGAAAAAAGCCCCACAAGTTTACATTTTCAAAAAAGTAACGTTTAGATCATCATATAAATATCACCGAAAAATATAGATTCAACAATAAACGGTAAATATGGGTTCAAAGAGAAATACCAAATAACTATTAAAACATATAGATTAAAAATTTAATTAAACTAAGTAGCCATTTAGTTATAAAAAATAAACAAATCCATAATAGCAGTTTGAATCAAATCTAAAGATTCTCTAACATTTTTTTTATGTTAAATCTCAATAACAGTTTAAAATAAATCTAAGAATTCGCTAATGTTTTCTTGTCATTTTTGTGAAGATGGTAGAGAGGATGGATCTAGGGAAAAATAAAAAATAAAAAGTAAAAGAAAAAAAAAGAATAAAAAATAATAGTAATTTAGCAGAGAGCCATCAGTATCATCAATTATTAGGCCATTGCTCAAGACTCAAGAATTCCTTCATCAACTGTTCTAAAGAGAGATGGAGAGAGAGAGAGGATGGGCTATATTCCAGGGAAAAAGAAAAAAACAGAAAAAAAAAAAAAAAAAAAAGAGAAATAAAAAAAGGTCAAAAAAAGAAGAAAAACTAATAGTAATTTAGCATAGAGCCATCAATATCTTTTTCTATCCAAAGGTAACCCTTTTTAGAATACTTAACTTGAATGCTTGGGTTTGCTATAATTGATTAGGGGTAAAGTAGATCTTACTAGCATTGTCTTTTGGAAAAACAAATCTTCGATTTGCGATTTTTATTTAAGAAATGTTAGTCCGATTTGTAAAAGGCATTTTTTTTTTTTTTTTGTCAATTAAGATTCAATTTTTCCAAAAAACACTCTACGAATTAAATCTTGAATTTAATTCTGAACGCACCAGGTCAGTGTGGGAGAGTGTACCTTTACAATTGCCCTCAGAAGTGATTAGAGTATTTAACTTGACTTCTTGGGTTAGCTATAATTGATTAGGAGTAAAGTAGATCTTACTAACATTGTCTTTTGGAAAAGCAAATCTTCTCCTATTAGATTTTTGGTTTTTATATGAGAAATAGTAGTTCGATTTGTAAAAGGGAGAGTTATTTTTATTTATTTATTGTCAATTAGAATTCAATTTTTTTTTAGAAAATATTTTAAAAATTAAATCTTAAATTTAATCCTGAATGTATCAGGTTGGTGTGAAAAAGTGTATCCTTAACATCACGTTTAGAGGTGATTAGTTGAGGTGCACGTAATCTGATCCATTCACATTTTACCGTAAAACTTATTGGAAAAAAATTTGCAATTTCTAGACTTTCTAAGTTTCATTGATTCAAAAAATTTTAGGTATATATTTAGTATGAAAGGGTTTATACCACTTATCTTATTTGTCATTTTGTCCAAAACCACAAACCTCCAAAACCCCTAACCTCCCACTTTATTTGAAAAATATAGGTTACCCCCTTTGATCATTTTTTTTTTTGGTAAAAAGACATAAATGTCCTTTTCTTTTCTTTTTTTTTTTTTTTTAATTTTTTAAAAAAATTTGCAAACACCCAATTTTTAAAGAGAAATATTTTTTACTCATATTCTTTTCTATCCCTTTATTTTTAACAAATTAAAAAAAAAAAACAAAAGATAATAAATCTTTCATTGCCTAAATAATAAATTTTTATTTGGGCAAAATGACAAGAGAGGTTAGTAGTATAAACCCTACTAAGGGTATACACCATTTTCTAAAAAAAAATATTATCTTTCTACATTAAATCTTAGATAATACATTAAATACATTAAAAAAAAAAGATAATAAATCTTCCATTTTCTACTTTCTATATTAAATCTTAGGTAATAGGTTAATCTGTCATTTCTTAAAAAGTAAAATCAGATAAGTTTTAGAGGGAGAATATTTCATCATTATCGTCGAAATTTGAATGAGAAAGAAAGAGATGTGAAACGAGGACAAAGATGATGAATCGATAGGGAGAAAGAAAAAAAAAGAAAAAGAAAAAGAAAAAGAAAAAGAGAGAAAAAAAAAAAGGTTAAAAAAGAAGAAAAACTTATAGTAATTTAGCATAGAGCCATCAATATCTTTTTCTATCCAAAGGTAACCCTTTTTAGAATACTTAACTTGAATGCTTGGGGTTGCTATAATTGATTAGGAGTAAAGTAGATCTTAATAGCATTGTCTTTTGGAAAAACAAATCTTCTCCTATTAGATTTGCGATTTTTATTTAAAAAATGTTAGTCCCATTTGTAAAAGGGATTTTTTTTTTCTTTTTTTTGTCAATTAAGATACAATTTTCCCAAAAAATACTCTACGAATTAAATTTTGAATTTAATCATGAATGCACCAGATCAGTGTGGGAGAGTGTACCCTTAAATTTGCCCTCAGAAGTGATTAGAGTATTTAACTTGACTTCTTGGGTTAGCTATAATTGATTAGGAGTAAAGTAGATCTTACTAACATTGTCTTTTGGAAAAGCAAATCTTCTCCTACTAGATTTTTGGTTTTTATATGAGAAATAGTAGTCCGATTTGTAAAGGGGAGAGTTATTTTTATTTATTTATTGTCAATTAGGATTCATTTTTTTTTTAGAAAATATTTCAAAAATTAAATCTTAAATTTAATCTTGAATGTATTAGGCTAGTATGAAAAAGTATATCCTTAATATCACCTTTAGAGATGATTAGTTGAGGTGCACGTAATCTGATCCATTCACATTTTACCGTAAAACTTATTGGAAAAAAATTTGCAATTTCTAGACTTTCTATGTTTCATTGATTGATTTTTTTTTTAGGTATATATTAATATGAAGAGGTTTATACCACTTATTTTATCTATCATTTTGTCCAAAACCACAAACCTCCAAAACCCCTAACCTCCCACTTTATCTGAAAAATATAGGTTACCCCCTTTAATCATTTTTTTTTTTTGGGTAAAAAGACATAAATGTCCCTTTTTTTTTTTTTTTAATTTTTTAATTTTTTTTAAAAGAATTTTGCAAACACCCCATTTTTAAAGAGAAATATTTTTTACTCATATTCTTTTCTATCCCTTTATTTTTAACAAATTAAAAAAAAAAAGAAAAAAAATAATAAATCTTTCATTGCCTAAATAATAAATTTTTATTTGGGCAAAATAACAAGAGAGGTTAGTAGTATAAACCCTACTAAGGGTATACACCATTTTCTAAAAAAAATATTATCTTTCTACATTAAATCTTAGATAATACATTAAATACATTAAAAAACAAAGATAATAAATCTTCCATTTTCTACTTTCTATATTAAATCTTAGGTAATAGGTTAATCTGTCATTTCTTAAAAAGTAAAATCATATAAGTTTTAGAGAGAGAATATTTTATCATTGTCGTTGAAGTTTGAATGAGAAAGAAAGAGATGTGAAATGAGGACAAAGATGATGAATCGATAGGGAGAAAATAAAAAAAGAAAAAGAGAGAAAAAAAAGAAAAAGAAAAAGAAAAAGAAAAAGAGAAAAAAAAAAAAAAAAAAGGGTTTAAAAAGAAGAAAAACTAATAGTAATTTAGCATAGAGCCATCAATATCTTTTTCTATCCAAAGGTAACCCTTTTTAGAATACTTAACTTGAATGCTTGGGTTTGCTATAATTGATTAGAATACTTAACTTGAGTGCTTGGGTTTTCTATAATTGATTAGTAGTAAAGTAGATCTAGCATTGTCTTTTGGAAAAACAAATCTTCTCCTGTTAGATTTGTGATTTTTATTTAAGAAATGTTAGTCCGATTTGTAAAAAGGATTTTTTTTTTTTTTTTTTTTTTTTTGTCAATTAAGATTCAATTTTCCCAAAAAACACTCTACGAATTAAATCTTGAATTTAATTCTGAACGCACCAGGTCAGTGTGGGAGAGTATACCCTTAAAATTGCCCTCAGAAGTGATTAGAGTATTTAACCTGACTTCTTGGGTTAGCTATAATTGATTAGGAGTAAAGTAGATCTTACTAGCATTGTCTTTTGGAAAAACAAATCTTCTCCTATTAGATTTGTGATTTTTATATGAGAAATGTTAGTCCGATTTGTAAAGGGGAGGATTATTTTTATGTATTTATTTTTTGTCAATTAGGATTCAATTTTTTTATAAAAATATTTCAAAAATTAAATCTTGAATTTAATTCTTAATGTATCAACCTGGTTTGAAAAAGTGTATCCTTAAAATCACCTTTAAAGGTGATTAGTTGAGGTACACGTAAGCTGATGTATTAACATTTTACTGCAAAACTTCTTGGAATTTTTTTTTTCAATTTTTAGACTTTCTATGTTTCATTGATTCAAAAAATTTTAGATCAACTATATGATATATTTAGTATGAAAGGGTTTATATCATTTATCTCATCTGTTATTTCGTCTAAAGCCACAAAATTCCAAAACCCCTAACCTCCCACTTTATTTGTAAAATATAGGTTACCCCTTTGATTTTTTTTTTTTTTTTTGGTAAAAAGACATAAATTTTTTATTTTTTTTATTTTAAATATATATATATTTTTTTAAAATTTGCAAACACCCCATTTTTAAAGAGAAATATTTTTTACTCATATTCTTTTCTATCCCTTTATTTTTAACAAATTAAAAAAGAAAGAAAGAAAGATAATAAATCTTCCATTGCCTAAATAATAAATTTTTATTTCGAAAAAAACGACAAGAGAAGTTAGTAGTATAAACCCTACTAAGGGTATACGCCATTTTCTAAAAAAAAATATTATCTTTCTACATTAAATCTTAGGTAATACATTAAATACATTAAAAAAATAAGATAATAAATCTTCAATTGTCTACTTTCTATATTAAATCTTAGGTAATAGGTTAATCTGTCATTTCTTAAAAAGTAAAATCAGATAAGTTTTAGAGAGAGAATATTTCATCATTGTCGTCAAAGTTTGAATGAGAAAGAAAGAGATGTGAAACGAGGACAAAGACGATGAATTGGTAGGGAGGATTCCCCCCCCTCCCTTAATGGTTCGAATTCCAAAGACCAACTTTAGAATTTTTTTTAGTTGTGTTGTGGATTTCAAAATAAGAGATTGAGGTCCACGGAATTAGAAATAGATACGAGCCTTCCAATTCCACGGTGTCAAACACGCCTTTAATGATAATGATTTTGTGGTTTGATTTTGATTTTGTTTAGAATTCATGTTTTATATTTTAGTTTATTTTTGTTTTTGAATATACCAACTTGCTTGCTAGAGAAAATTAAATATATAAAAAAATCTTAATGGGTTCGCGGTTTCAATTTTAAAAACTGATTTTAAAAAATAGGCCGTTTACAGTTCGATTTTGGGTTTGGTATTATACCAAATGTTTTCATTTTAATTTTTTGGTGAAATCAATTCAAAATTAAACCGTTGCCATCCCTAATTAAAAGCCATCGGAGCCTTCATAGGCTCGATACAACCAGGATTCCTAGACATTCTATGTTTTCATTGATCCTAAACTTTTTAGAGGGTGTCTATATGATGTATTTAATATAAATACGGGGGCTACAAGTGTAAAAAAGGAGACCTCACCGCCCCTCATTGTTTCCATCTCTGTTTTTTGTTACCTGGTTTTTGTTTATGTTCCCTAAAAATTGGAAACAAAATTCGAAATGTAAGAGCCAAAAAAATATTGAAAAAAAATATTATGCTTTTTAGAAATAAAACATAATTATTTCTAATTTTTTGTTTTTGTTCCAACTGTTTGGGAATATACCCGTTTGGTTAGTGTTTCTATTCCAACCCAACCCAAAAATTTTAGGATTGATTTTTGGGAACGCGTTTAGCAACATAAAATCCAACCCAACCCAACCCAACGCAACCCAACCCAAAAAATGAAAATTGATTATTAAAATCCTAAAGAAATAAGAAACAAAAAAAAAAAAATTGTTTTGCCCAGTCCAACTCAACTCAACATTGGGACACGCTTGGCATTTACATAAATGTTAATGAGCCTGTCTTCAACTCTCACCAAGCTCAATCACGTTATTTTTTTTTCCGATTTCGATGAAGCCTTGCGATAAATCTTCATCTTCTTTGCTCTTGTAAGAGGGGAAAAACTCATAAAAGAACTAGGGTTTTCATTGCCGCCGCCTTGCCGTCGGCGCTTCTGAAGGCGAGCAGGGGATCGGAGCTCTGTTCCAGACCAAATCGTAGATCTGAGTTTCGTCGAGATCTGTTTTGCTCGGTCACACGGTAGTAGCAGTCTGGTAGGTTCGGCGTTGGGGCTTCATCGATTTGATTTTGTTTCGCATCTTCGATTCAGGTAATCTTTTGTGGGTTTTGTCGCGGGCCTTAGATCTAAAAGATTGTTCGTTCAGAGGCGGCTGAATTCGAAGGCCTATTAGTTGGAGAAGCAGTAAACGGGTTCGCCACCAGCCTCTCGAATGTTTACAGAGCACTCAAGCACAACAATTTCTAAAGCTTTGTCTGGCAACTAATACATATATGGGTATCGATTAAACAAAGCAGCCTTCCATGGCTGCTGTTCTTCTCTATGTAGATTTTTGTTCATGTCTTTTCTTGTATTTTGTTCATGTATTGCTTTTTCTAGTTGTTTTATTTTATTTTATATATATATATATATATATATATATATATATATATATATATATATTTGTAATTGAGTTTGAGACTATTTATTATGTGTAGATAGATGATTGGGTTCGATTTCTTGATTTTGGTTTAGGGTTTGTTCTTGATTTCTTGATGATTTCTCAGAATTAGTGATCTTGTTTTTCGGTATAAGTTTAATGAAATAAATAAATAAATAAAATGGATAATAGGTGGGAGATCCTACATTTAAGCTTTAATTAGCCAAAAGTCATTGAGGTGGTAAAAACTTTTGATTTAGTCCCATCTATTTTAAAAAAGTAGAAACCTTGCACATATGATAACCACGCGCCAGTTACATGTAACTACTTTGTGTATAATATTACTGTATTAGTTACAAGTAACTTCTTTTTTTATTTTTTTTTATTTTATGTGTAACAATTTTGTGTGTAAAAAATTTATTAGCTGTCACAAAATCACACAAAATACATATAATTACTTACAGGTAACTAATTATATATAACTATTTAGTTGTATGTCTCTGATATGTAACTAAAAAAATTGATATTTTTCAGTTACATGTTTTAATAATGTGTAACTTTTTAGTTATATGTCTCTAATATGTAACTAAAAAATTTGATTTTTCAGTTACATGTTTCAATAATATGTAATTTTTTAACTACATGTCTCTGATATGTAATTAAAAAATTTGATATTTTTTCAGTTAGGTCATAAAATACTACACATATATATGTAATTGTAACATGTAACTAAAGTATATATAACCAAAAATATCTAAATATGTGTGAAAAATAACAATTATGAAATTGTAATTAACATTAGTTATATGTAATAAAATTCACTATAAAAACCCAATGTACTTACTAAGGACTCCCTACAATTCCTACAATATTCCTACAATTCCTGCAATGCGGGACTAAAACACAAGTGAAATCTAACTTAAAGGATTAAATCAAAATCTAATAACACAAAAAGATTTTTCACCAATTAGACTCTAAAAATGGGACTTTTCACTGATTTTTCCTAAATAAAAAACAATAAGTGTGAAGAGACAATTCTAGAATAATATCGTTACCAAACGCGATTCTATTCCCAGTACAAAAAAAAATTGTCGTTATCAAACGCAATTTTGTTTCTAGGAGGAAATAGAATTCTCAACTCAACTCAATCCAACTCATCCCAATTAGGTGGAGAAAAATGAAAACACTAACCAAACGCCACATAAACAAACCTCACCTAAGGAGGCAGTGGCAGACCCAAGGGAATGAGGGGTGGCAACTGCCAACCATCCCCCAAACTTTTAAGGAGCACTCCCATTCTTTGTATATTTTATACACAGGTATCTAAATATATACATATTCACCCTCTTCTACTTAGGAAAATGTTAAAACTACCCTTATATTTTATATTTGTCCCGCTAACACCCAAATCCTGCGTCCGCCCACGACTTCAGTCACCCCAATTTTTAAGCCTAACCCATGGCTTTCAAATTTCAAAAAACTACCCCCACTTTTTGTATATTTTATATATAGCTACACAAATATACACATATTAGTCCTCTTCAACTTATAAAAAATGTTAAAACTACCCTTATATTTTACATTTGTCCCACTAACACCCAAATCCTGCGTCCACGAATGACCTGAGGCACCCTGCATCATGCTTTTGAAGCCTAACCCATGGCTTTCAAAGAGAAATGAAGTATTAAAACCTATAAGAAAATGAAAAAGAATAAAAAAAAAAAGAAAAAGAAAAAGAAAAAGGAAAAAGAAGAAAAAATGATAGGTATTTAGCAGAGAGCTATCACTAGCTCCAGTAGAGAGAGAGAATTCCTTCGTCATTTTTTCCAGTAGAGAGAGAGAGAGATGCCGTTCTTAAACCTGAACCATTTGCTTAACCATCGCGATTCATTGGTGGAGGAACAACAGCAGTACGTTGTTAAAGAGAGCACTTGGTTCTGCGCCTGGTGTGATTACCCCATTAACCAGGGCGATCCTGTGTACAGTTGCAGCAGCCATGGCTGTGGATTTAAGCTCCACAAACAGTGCCGCGACGATTTTAGCGAGGACACAGACGGCCCATTACTCAGCCATTTGTTTAACCATCGCGATTCATTGGTGTTCATTGAGGAACAAAAGCAGTACGGTGTCAACGAGAGCGTTTGGTACTGCAAGTGGTGTGAATTACCCATATTTCCGGGCAATCCTTTGTACAGTTGCAGCAGCCATGGCTGTGAATTTAAGCTCCACAAATGGTGCCACGGCTTGCCAAGAGAGATCACAGAGCACCCACTCCACCCTCGTCACCCCCTCACCATGTGTTTGGCTCTTAAGAAAAAGCGCAGGTGCCGTGCATGCAACAGAGATTGCGGGGGTTTCGTCTACTGGTGTGAACTCTGTGAGTACATTTACCTCCACCTCGACTGTGCCGCTGAGTTAATCAAGCACCCAAGCCGCCAGATGAAGCACCGAAGCCACCAGCACCCCTTGACTCCTCTGCCGGTGCCCTCCTCGTTCAAATGTGTTGGTTGCGGCACAAAACACGACGACGGCCTCTCCTATCAGTGCACCATCTGCCCTCGATTCTGGGTTCATCAAGATTGTGCTGTGTTGCCGACCACCATTGAACACCCTGATCTTCATGGTCACCCCCTCATTCTTGAATATGCTTTTCCAAAAGAGTATTCGAATTTTGAGTATCCTTGCAACATCTGCGGTCATAAAATGTCGAAGAACATATGGCTTTACAGCTGTAGTGGATGCCGGTGCTTTGCACATGTGAAATGTGCAATTGGGAAATGGACTACACCCACTCACGGTAACCCCAATCTAATTTTCTCTGTTTTGAATTCATTAAACTATTTTATTTTGTTTTATTATTATTTTTTTAGCTGGCACTGCCCAATTAATCAGCTTCCTAAATGATCTTAAGGGTTCACTCCGCATATCAGCCTGGGTCATTCGGGTTTTTATCGATGAAGTACTCCCAAAAAGATCAAACGCTGGTTGTGGAAACCCAGTAGACCTAACTCACTTTCAAAAGACGTCTTGAAAGAAGAGAATTGTCCTAAACTTTATTAGGACTATAAAAGAATCAAGCCATTCGTAAACTATTTGAGCTCGACTCAATAATACCTCGTTTATTTAATTAATGAACCAAACTCAATTTTTTAATTAAGCTTGTTTATTAAATAAATAAAAATGATATGTTCAAAATTAATATAAAATTAAAATATTTTATTTTTAACATGAAAAAATAATAAAATAAACTCTTGAATTTCTTTAATACTATAATCTTACATTTCAAATCATTCTAGAGTTTAATTTAATTAAATTTTAATTTTATAAATTTCTATTTAACCCATTTAATCACTATAATAAACCCATTATTGATAATTTTACATTGATTCTTTATAATTTTTTATATTTTGATTTGCTATTAAATTAAATATTCAAATTTTGTATATAAATTTTTAAGAAGCAAATATAAATAATTTATTTTATTATAAAAGATATATTAATTATATAGTTGTTAAGCATTAAAATTTAATTAATAAACAACTTTTAAAAAAACTCGATTATGCTCGCAAACAATTTGATTATTAAACGAATCAAGTTTGAACATAAGAATTCAAGCTCGGGTTGAACTTGAATATTAAGGAAAATAAATAAACCAAACTTGAACACCTAATACTCGCTTGACTCGGTATAGCCCTAAACTTTATATATAGCTCAGAATCAGGTAAGACAAGCACTGAGAGATTCATCACTAGTTGACAAGGAAAGAATATATCTCCTTACCAACTAGACCAACCCTCTTGGGTATTTATTAAACTATTGTCACATTCTGAAGATGCATAGAGGATGAGTCTTTGGTACAATCATAATTGCAAGATTCTTTACTTGTGACCGGGACGTCTCGAATTTGTATCTTGGAAAAAGATTTTCATATGGGTAAGATTGTGTACATATGACCCCCTCCAAACCTTGAGGTGGTAGAAATTTTTGTGCCTTGGATTGTCCTTTTATATTTTAAAATAGATGTAATATGTCATAATAAGAATTTATATATCTCTAACACCCCTTCCCCAACCCTTTTTTTTTGCAAGAATCTGGTAGTGGAAGGGTGGCTGAAGAGTTAGATCATGCAAATTTTATCTGCTTGCCAGTGGCCGATGAATCAAGTTGGACTATAGGCAATTTTTAAAAAAAAATGGAACTCCATGATGATACAAATGCAAAAAATGATGATAAAAAGATTAAGCATTTCAGTCATGATCATTCGTTGATCATTTTGAATGATCAAGATAAGGATGAATCAAGTTTTGAACTAATCAATGAAAAGACTATGACTGTTACTTTCACTACTACTTGTGGCGATAGAAGATTTTGCAGTGGGTGTTTACAGGTCATATCGAAATCAACTTCATTTTATGGCTGTATTCTTTGCGGTTACTTTCTCCACCAAGATTGCACATTTTTACCCACTAAGTTTCAAAACCATCCGTATCTTAGAAAAGATTTGCTCGTGCTCCTACCTGAGGGCCCCAATTCTTTTGGTTTGTTCAACTGTGATGTTTGTGACACAACGTGCAATGGCTTCACCTATGGCTGTAAAAAGCAACACTACTATGTGGATCTTAAATGTGCTTCTCTGCCAAGCCTTATCACCCACAAAGGTCATCCATCCAATCATCTTCTTAAAAGGGTAGACGACTTGGTAGTGCTAACATGCCATGCATGTGGCGGGTACAGCAATCTACGTTGGTACCGATGCAAGAGTTGTGATTTCGCGATAGACAACGTTTGTGCACAGTTGCCACATACCATAGAACACCGCTATGACAAGCACCCATTTGAGCTCACCTATCACCCTCTCATGGACCATCCTTCCGAGTATTTTTGTGAAATATGTGAGGAAGAGTTGAATCCCAATAAATGGTTCTACCACTGTATCGAGTGCGACCAATCCATTCACCCCTTCTGCTATTTTGATCGAAAAGCAAACTTGAAGTACGGGGCAACCATAAACATCAAGTGGCACCCCCATCCTCTTGCCTTTGTCAAACCCGAATGGGACTCCACGTGCGACTTTTGCAGTAAATCTATTCACTGGCCTAATGATGTCGGCATATTTGAGTGCGTGCGATGTGTCAAATTCAAGATACACTTACATTGTGCTGAATTACAAAAGCTGGAGTAATTGAAAGAAGAACATAACGACGGGGTCGACCTGTAGTATGTAGTTCTTCAGAAGTCATGAAGTGTTTTTTTTTTTTTTAGGGGAAACTATGTAAATTCAACAACAGTTGTCAAAATGTGTGCTTTGTTCATTAGGTGTTATTGATTTTAGTATGTTCTATATGTGCATATGTATGAGCTATTTCATCTCTTAATTGTAACGAGGGCTTTACATTAGATTTGGAACTTGATGTAAAACTGGAAGGGGTTTCGCCAAGGTTAGTTTAGTCCTTGACAATACATGGATTTTGTTCCCCATTTGCTACCCCTATGTCCATTAAAAAAATTATTTAATTCAATTATTATTTTACCTTTTAAATTATTAACACATCTCTCTCTTTCTTTTTTTTCCTCCTTCTCTGGCGACCAACCACCGCCGAAAAACAATATTAAACATGTTAATGAATTATATTATTTGATTTGTTAATAAACTGTAATGAAAAACAGTGTAACTTACGCTAATCCACCACTAAGTTAAAATTTTGGGTTAATTGTATTTTACTCATATTTCGATTTTGTTTATATTTTACCTTTTTAACTTTAAAAACTTAAACATCATCTCTTTATACTCTTGATTAAAGGGAGAAATTTATGTTTTATTGAAAAATATATATACACATAATAGATTCATTTTTTATTATTTTTAAATTAATATTTAATAATAATAAAAGGAAAAATCGATATTTTCTCTCTCCCTTTCTATTTTTTTTTTCTTTTAAATAAAGAAAAAATAAAATAAAAAGTTAAAATAATGGATATGTTAGTCAATTTTGTTTAAAATTAAGGTGGAAAAGTTAATTTCATCTTCTAGCATATTTTATTAAGTGGTTAATAACACTTTACTTTCCCTGTGGTTTAGTCGATTTGCACTTTACCTCATATAGTTTGAAAATCGTCATTTACCTCCTCTGTGGTTGGATTTTCAAACTGCTCCTTGATATAGGGGGATAAGTGCACCTAAATCAAGACCACAGGAGGGTAAGTGCTAACACAGGGGAATAAGTACAAATCAACTAAATCACAGAGGGTAGAGTGTTATTAACCCTTTATTAAGTTAAACAAAAACAACATTTTTCAATTTATAATGAGTAGGAGGGGTAAATCGTATACTTTTATAGTAAAGGAAATATAAAGAAACAAGATCAAAGTAGAGGGGACTAAAAGGCAATTACTCCTTAAAATATTGGAGGAAATTTTTTTAAGGGTGTGTTTGGATGTGGTGAAATGTTTCTTCATAGGGTTGTGGCCATTACTTTTTATATGGGGTTGGTGAAGGCATAGAATTAGTGTACATTACGTTTTAGGGTATATATAAAAAATCCCCCTGTTTTTTTGTCTTAATCCAGAAACATTCCTGTCATTTAACAAATTTCAATCAACTCTTTGTCATTTGCCAAGTACAACCAATTACTTTTTTTATGACATAAATGCCCTTCTATACTTAAAATAAAAAATAAAAATTATTTTATAAAAATTCATCAACACTTTTATTTTTAAAGTTATAATTTTTACCTTTTAATTTTTTAAATAATTATATTTACCTCCCATCCTACCACACCCTCCCACCGCCACTGCTTACCTCCACCTCCACCTTCACCCACACCACCCACCACTACTTCCACCACCACCACCCCCACTACCACTGTAACCCCCACCTCTGCTTGCCACCAACCACTGCCCACCGCCACCATAATCGCCAACCGTCCACCAACATGGCCACCACCTACCTCCACCCCCCCCACCGCCTAGGTAGGTGGTGGCGGTGTTGGTGGGCGGTGGCGGTTACGGTGACAATGGGCGGTGGTTGGTGGTGGGGGTAGAGGTGGAGGTAGGCGGTGGGGGTGTTGGTGGACGGTGGCGGTGGAGGTGGAGTTGGCGGTGGGAGGTGGGCGGTGGCGGTGAGAGAGTGTGGTAAGGTGGGAGGTAAATATAATTATTTAAAAAATTGAAGGGTAAAAATTATAACTTTAAAAATAAAGGAGTGTTAATGAATTTTTATTAAAATAAATTAAAATATAGAAGGACATTTGTGTCATAAAGAAAGTAATTGGTTGTATTTGTCAAATGGCAGAAGGGTGATTGGGATTTATCAAATGACAGGTGAGATTTCTGGATTAAGACAAAAGGATGGGGAAGGTCTTTGCCATATATCCTTCCTTTTTTTTTTTTTCCTCCGGTTAATTATCATTTTATCTTCTTATTTGAAAAATTACATTTTATTTATTTTTATTTTTTGAATAAAGCGAGGATTTTTTTTTTTTTTTTTTTCATTTAAATCAACAAACTATATTTAAAAATGTATAGAATTATGTTTTTCATCCTTTGTTATAATTTTGATTTAATTTTTAGGGAAACTTTTTTAGAGATCCCAAGATTTCAAAAATCATTTTCTAGGTTCCATTTCATGTGTAAAAAAAATACTGTTACAGGACCCCATAAAATTGTGTTTTTATGGGATGAGACCTTTGGAGGAATTTTTCTAATTTTTATTATAAATATTTTTAAAAATTAAATGAAAATTAAAATAAAGAGACAATTTAAAGCATACTTTTAATTTAAATTGAAATAAAAAATAGTTTTTCATTTTGTTCAAAATTAAAAATATATAAAATATAATTTTTTGAAGTGAAAGAGGATAAAATAATAATTAGATAAAATAGAGAGAGATAAAAGACAATACCCTTCAGAAATTGCAAAGAAAGTGCTCATCATCACTATTGCCCAAAGATTATTTTTGGTTTTTGAGATCAATTCTTGGCTCAATCTCCCAATAAGTTTTTTATAATGGGGTAATACCACTTACACCCTCTCAACTATTGATCGAAACCACGAGAATTTCTTTAATTTGAAAAACTAATGGGACACCCTTAAATTATTTGGTTAAATGATACTGAGACCCCTGCTTATTTTTTATTCCAAAAATACCCTTTGAAAAGTCAAACTTATCATTTTGACCAAATAAAATGACTGTATTACCCTTGTATTAAATATAATGCTTCAAAATAACATTTCATAAAATTTTCAGGTTACACATTGTAATTAGAGCCCCCAAATCCCACCACCATGTTTCCAGCCTTCCAGGCCCATCGTCGAAGTGATTAATACCACCACTGTCGAATATCAAAGGAACATCACCACCGCCTCCAGGGACCATTTCCACCACCACAATACCGTCGAACCAAAAAACAATATCACCGCCGAACACCACCAAAACGAACAACAACACCTGACAACACAACCAAAACGAACATCACCACTGAACAATATCGCCGAACAAAATAACCAAAACAAACAACAATACTGTTGAACTGAACACTTTCATTGCCGAACGACACCGTCGAACCGAAGGGAAAAAGAAAAAGAAGAAGAAATAAAAATCGAACCCCTACAACTTTTGACTTTGATTTCAACCCTCAACAACATGAGAGATTGGCCACCGGTTGATGGGTTTAGAGAGAGAGAGAAAGATTGGCCACCATGCCATCGTTCCATTCCCTGCCATCGTCGACCACCACTCGCTATCCCATTCAGTTCCATTAAAGACCACCACACCACAATCCACTTCGTTGTCATCAACGGCCGCTACACAACATCATTCTAGATCATGATCTTCGATTTAGGGTTTAGGGTTGCAATATCGGGATTTTCGATTTGGGGTTGTGATTATGATTTTCGATACAAGTGATGGGGATGGTGATGGAGTTGAGTGACGATTAAGGGACAAAGATGACGATCGAGGAAATGAGAGGAAACTCAGTCTCAAGAGAGGAAACTGGTGTGGCATTGCTATGGGTGTAATGGTGTTCATTCAGCAATGGTCGAGATGGTGGTGGAGATGTGTTTGGTTCCGCGATGGTGGGGACGATAATTCTTTGGCGGAGGCGGTGGTATTGTACGACGGTGGTGCTGTTCGGTTTGGTGGTAGTAGTGTTCGGCAGTGGTGGTTGTATTTGGCGGTGGTCCAGAGAAACAAAGAAGTAGATCATAATTAAAAAAAAAAAATTGAAATAAATAGAATAAGATTTTTTTTATTTGAAATAGGGTGAGGTGAGGGTAGTTTGGTAATTCACTAATTTGGATTATTTTATCATTTTTTTTTGGTTTTGAATTAGTAAGAGCAAAATGGTTAGTTCATTAAAAAAAACTCCGGCCAGGGGTTGCCGTGATAGTTTTGATAAATCGGGTGTGTATGTTTAATATCATAATAGTTGAGGGGATGTAAGTAGTATTATTCCTTATTATATTTAGTGACTTTGGCAACAACTAACAACTTGTTTGTTTATTGTTTAGTGTCTTTTTCTTTTCTCCTAGCAACTTGAGAATATGCACAAAAATTTGAAAAAAAAGGTATGATTGTCTTTCAATTAGTAAATTAGACTGTTTTTCAGTTAGTTAATTTATAAATATAATAATTTGGTGTCAATTTTAACTGTTTTTTTTTTTTTAGCATAACTCGACATCAAATTATTATATTTAATTTAGGAGCATGCATTACAAGATTCCTTTTTGTAATTTCATTGGCTAATCAAGCCTAAATATTTTATTTTATTTTTGCACCAAGAACTCCTTTTGGCCATTTCCTGACTAAACTACTCCTCACTAAATTTTCACCCCTAATTTCACATCCATTTTCGCAGCCTCAGCATCTCCACCGTTGCTATTCACTGTCGCCGTCGCCGTCCTCGTCCTTGTTTGTCTTCACCGCGCTATCATCATCCTCCGTCATTGTTCGCCTTCAACGTTGTCATTTGCCTTCGTCGTTCGTTGTCGCCGTTTTGCCTCCATCGTTCGCCGTCGCCGTTTATTCTTCTATTCAATGCCGTTGCTGTTCATCGTTGATGAAAATCCATAGCTGCAAGCCTGCCAACGATTCCATAGTTGCATCAACTAGGGTTTGGATTAAAAAGTATAAAATTACACTTTCGCCCCATGATTAATTTTAGTTTCAATTTTTTATTGCACTTTCATCTCTAAAACTTTGTTGGTATAATTCCAATTAAAATAGTGTTAATTAAATTTTCGCTCTCATTAGTTTTAGTTTCAATTTTTTCTTCTTTTTACACTTTCATCCCTAAAAAAAGTATTAAATTGGTAGAATTACAATTACAAGAGTATTAATTACATTTTCGTCCTCATTAATTTTAGTTTCAATTAGTAGTTAAATGTTACATTCAACACGCGTGTTGAATGTAATACTGACTGATCACAACTGTTTAAAAATCGCTGCAATTTATTAGACAATGTTACGTTAAATATGCATGTTATATTAGTATTCAAAACACCTGGGTTCAATTGAAAAAGTAGTCAATGTTACATTCAACATGCGTGTTGAATGTAACACTTACTAAATCTTGCCTAATATTCAAAAAATAATATGCGTACTTATAGTGTTGTATAACTGATTATTGATGTTCAGTTGGTACTTATAGTGTTACGTTCAATACATATATTGTTTGTGAGCACCGATACTTTATTGTTTTGTTCTTCGGTTGATTTTATTTTTGGATTGACTAAAAGTTACTTCAGCTTAATATGTTTTGGATTACCAAGTTTTGAGCATGATGAAAATTTAAATTTGGTTGAGTTAGGTCGATAAAAGTGTTTTGGATGGTAAGAAGATATCTTCTATGTTTGGGATTAATAGGTCATTTTTTTTCTATGTTTAATTCAAATAATGTTACATTCAACACGCACAGTTGTTCCATTCAACACTCATATTGTATTTGAATTTTGGACAAAATCAAACAGTATTACATTCAATACGTATATTGTTTGTGAGCACCGACACTTTATTGTTTTGTTCTTTGGTTGATTTTATTTTTGGATTGACTAGAAGTTACTTCAACTTATTATGTTTTGGATTACCAAGTTTTGAGCATGATGAGAATTTAAATTTGATTGAGTTAAGTCGATTAAAGTGTTTTGGATGGTGAGAAAATATCTCGTATGTTTGGGATTAATAGGTCATTTTTTCTTGTGTTTAATTCAGATAATGTTACATTCAACACGCACAGTTGTTACATTCAACACTCATATTGTATTTGAATTTTTTACAAGATCAGATAGTGTTACATTCAACACGTATATTGTTTATGAGCACCGACACTTTACTGTTTTGTTCTTTGGTTGCTTTTATCAAATTTGGTTCATTCAGATTACATTCAACAGCATTCTAAAAATTTATTATAGTGATATGTATGATTTTATACTAGATAGATTTGAATGAAATTTATCTATATTGCTTGATTTTCACTACTTATATACTAGAGATTTTACGAGTTATGTGGTGTTTATATACTTACACTTGATCCATTTAGATTTTGTAGAATGAATTACTATTATTATAAAATGTGTTTACTAAGAAGACAGTACACTCACAGGTGAAAATAGTTAGGAGTTGGTCTGTCCTCTACTGGCGTTAGATAGAGTTATGCGGGTCGTTCATTGAAGTCAATTGAGAGGAAATATAATGAGGCGGGGTGTCAGAGGTGAATCTAAGAGAAGTTTATGGGGTTCGTTTGGGTGTTCTTATTTGGGACGGTGTCTTTTCTATCATATTTAAATTTTGTATATGTTGTACAGATGAATAGTTTGTATATTGTCGAAATTATGGTTGGTTAGTCAGTTAGGTGATATCATGTTGTCATCATGTCGGCCCCACGATGACAGGTGTCCGGGGTGGGGTGTTACAATTTTGATATCAGAGCCTAGGTTACAGGTTCTGTAAACTTGTCAAGATTGTGTCAGTAGAAGACCCTAAGATAGGAGGACGTGTCAGTCGTCTAGTCAGTAGGGAACATGAGATAGGGTGTCGATAGGTTAGTGTGGTGTATGAATGTTAGGTCTTTTATTTCATTAGTGGGTGCATTGGCATGATGCATAGAGGGTTACCTTGTTGGTAAGTAGTGATACTATCACATGGTGATATTGTCAAGATGGATGTTTTCCACAAGATAAGAAGGCTAAGCTAAGTAAACAACTACACTTAAGAAAGGCAAGACCTAGTACGTCGTTAATAACATATTTGATGATATAGCAGAACATACTTAAGTTGGAATAAGAAATAATATTCAAAAGGAGTAAATCGTCTTCTAGGCAATCTGAAAAGGAAACTGTGACGTTACTAAACAGGAATTTAATTTGGTAATACATTTTAGATTGATTGATAGGTGGAGCAACAGTTATGGTATATAGCAACGTAATAGAAAATAATATGTAAGAAGTAGCTGAGGATTGTGGGTCAGGAAGGATAGTAGATGTGTGTAACTATACTCCATTTGAATGAATAATATAGAGTTGCAGGTGAAATCAAATTTGGGATGAATAAAAGTATGTATCGTTGGGAAGGCGTATCTCTTACCTCAATTAGTTTGATAGTGGGTCTAGAAGGGTAGAAAAGTGTTAAAGAAAGAATATCGTAAGTCAATACGCAGATGTTGGGCATTCGTTCGAACAAGTTTTGGCGGTGGATATTGAAATAGTTAGGGATTTTTCCCTACGTAGTTCTGAGTTTGGTAGGGTGCTAATGGGCGTGATTAATAATTTTGGTTGCTGTTAAATAAGTTCCAAAATGTAAAGGAGGTGAACGTTCAGCTTATTAAGTGGTAGATTATACTCGTGTTGATAAAATAGGGGAAATTGAGGTTTGAAGTCATAACCTTGCGATTTTTTTTTTAGGTGATCATCTTGATATAGGAAAATTTGAGTGGATTAATAGGAAAAGCCATATGACGGCCCTGGAAAATCGGGTCGTTACAATAAATTTAGGCCATCAATTCATGATTTGAGTAGATCTGGGATGTTGTTCATAAAGATTCGTTGTTGGTAACTCATCAGTTAGAATAGCTAGGTTGTTAAAATCGATTGCAACAGAGTAAAGGGTTAGATTTTTTTTTTTGTAAGGTATTCGTAATTGAAGATTAGAGTTTGGGACGTGATGAAAGTGGTGATATGGTCGAGAGTAGGGAAGAGTATGTAGAACATCTTCAGAATGAGTTACTAAGACTGTGCGATTGTATGCTAAATGCAATAAATATGAGTATTGGTTGGATCGAGTGGTAAATTTGGGGCATGTGATTTTGGGAAATAATATTCACTTGAATCCACTGGAAATCGCAGCTATGGTATAATAGGAAGGCCAAAAAGTGTAACTGGAACTTGAAAACTTTTGGAGCTGGTGGTAATTATAATTGTTTTGATGTTTAGTGACATTTCCTGTATGACGGGATTTGTGCTTTGCGTTGGAAATCGAGAAAAAACGTGGTTGCGCACATTTGAGTTACTCATACAAATGTATGTGTCAAGTTGGGATCCTTGTAAGTTTAGTGGGCGGTTGGTTAGATGGCGACGTTATTTGAAATTTTGATTTTTGAAATGGCATTGATTGACCGTATTGTAGAAATGCAGAAGCCGGATGTCTAGCTAAGAAGGCTTAGCGATGCAGTGGGAATGGACTGTAGAGCTAACTAGCGTGTCAAAAATGATGATGAAGTTTCGAGGATTGAAAATAAAGTGTGTAGTTTTAAAGTGTGCAATTTTAATAATGTCAATTGACGAAAAAGACTTTAAAAGGGGTGAATAGAACAATGTATGTAATGCTCGGTAATGATAAACTATTGAGATTGCGTGAGTATTATTATTAGATTGAAATGGAATTGGGGAATTGTAACAATTGTTGTCAGGTGATATGTTTGGTAGTAAAATTGAGGTTGAGTAGTAATATCCAAGTGGGTTGTTGTAACTTTGACCTTTTCTAAATGAAAAAGGGGAGAGTAGTTCGAGGAATATTTTTTTTTTTATGCGTATGCCAGTGTATATTGACTAGAGGGTTCGGTTGCATGAGGTACCGGTTCAATGAAAATGTCCAATAAAGTTAGGATAACATAATTATTTTAAATCAAATAATAATTGTCCAATATTGACTGGAGGGTTCGGTTGCATGAGGCGGGGTGTCAGAAATGAATCTAAGAGATGTTTATGGGGTTCGTTTGGGTGTTCTTATTTGGGACGGTTTATTTTCTATCATATTTAAATTTTGTATATGTTGTACAGATGAATAGTTTGTATATTGTCGAATTATGGTTGGTTAGTCGATTAGGTGATGTGATGTTGTCATCACGTCGGCCCCACGATGACGGGTGTCCGGGGTGGGGTGTTACACCGTTTCCATTCTCATATTTTTGGGAATTCTTTTTGGGAATAGCGTTTGGTAATTTTTGTTTCTGTTTCCATTTCATTCCCATTTGAGAATTGTGCCCACTTTTTTCTTAAGAAATGAAACAAAAAAAAGTTGTTTCTCATTATTCTCATTCCATTCCCAAAACACACAGCACTGTTCATCCACCGGCCGACCACTGTCTGCCTCCGCCGGCCACCGTCGGCCGTCGTCGGTCACCGTCCGGCCGAAAACTTCCGGCCACCGGCCACTGTCACCTACCTGCCACCGCTGTCCGGCCGTCGCCGGCTCTGGAGCCACCACCGTCCGCTGTCGCCGGAGCCACCGTCGTCCGGCCGGCAACGGCGCCACCTCCGTCAAGCCAAAACATAAATAATAATAATAAAAAAAAAAAAAAAAAGATTTTAGGATAAAATCGTTACCAAACACAATTTTCTTCCCAAAACAAAAAAAAAATAAAAATTATCGTTACCAAACACGATTCTACTCCCAAGAAGAAAACAAAATTCTCATCTCATCTCATCTCATCCCACTGCTGAAATGGAAACAGAAACGATTACCAAACGCACCTTAAAATTCTAAATTCACCCCTAAAATGTTTTAGTTGAGTGATAAATGACATTTTAAATCCAAAGTTTAAAATGAATGTTTCACAAATTGTTAATTGACCAGTAAATCTTTTTTTTTTTCCAAATTGAAAATAACATATTATATCCTATTATTTTCTAAATCTTCTAAAATGTGACTTAAATCATGCGTAAAAAAAAAAAATCAGGATCTTACAATCACCCCTTATATTCTTGATTAGAGGGAGAAATTTATATTTTATTGAAAAATATTTATATACATAATACATTAATTTTCCATTATTTTTAAATTAATAATTAATGATAATAAAGAGAAATTTAATATTTTCTCCCTCCAGCTCTCTTTCTTTCTCTCTCTCTTTCTATTTTTTTTATTTAAATAAAGAAAAACTAAAATAAAAGGTTAAAATAAAGGGTATGTTGGCCCATTTTGTTTAAAATTTAGGTGAAAAAGTTAACTTCATCTTCTAACATATTCTATTAAGTTAAACGAAAAATAACAGTTTTCAATTTATAATAAGTAGGAGAGGTAAACCGCATATTTTTATAGTGAAATAAATAAAATGAAGCAAGATCAAAATAGAGGGGACTAAAAGGCTATTACTCAAAATATTGGAGGAAAATTGTTTAAGGGTTTGTTTGGATGGGTTGGAAATGTTTCTTCGTAGGGTTGTGGCCAAATCAAAGGAATTGACTAGAAAAAGATGTATGCATATGGGGTTGGTGAAGGCATTGAAATGGGTGTACATTACTTTTTATTCTCTCTATTTAGACTAATTATCATTTTATCTCTTTGTTTAAAAAGTTACGGTTTATTTATTTTTTTCTTTTAAATACAATCTAATTTTTTTAATTTAAATTAACGAAATATATTTAAAACTATATGAAGTTAAATTTGGAGTTTTTTTATTGTTTAGCCTTAATTTTGTACTCTCTTTTATAAATGGGCCTTTTAAACAAAAAAAATTATTATCCCTCTTGTAATATTTAGTCATTTAACAGTTAAAAAAAAGGGGCATGCACCATTTAGTCCTAAAATACAAAAGAAATTACTAAATACTCCCATCATTTTTTTTTACCAATAAGTCATTTTATCTTTTTATAACCAAAATACCTCTCACATGGATGTTGAATATAACATCAAAATTATTAAATTTTTTTTTTTTTTTTTTTTTTTTTATGCTATTTTTTTCTGACCAAAATACCATTCATGTGGATGTTGAATGTAACATCAATTATTTGTTTGTATGTTTTTTTTTTTTTTTTGTTTTTTTTTTAATGCTATTTTTTTCTGACCAAAATGTCCCTCATGTGGATGTTGAATGTAACATTTAACACCTGTGAGTGTTGAATGAACATCAACTGTATTTTTTTTTTTTAATGTTATTTTTTTTTTATAAAAATGCCCCTCATGTAGATGTTGAATGCCCTTCATGTGAATATTGAATGTAACATTCAATACCTGTGAATGTTGAATATAACATCAACTGTGTTTTTTTTTTTTTAATGTTATTTTTTTCTGACCAAAATGCCCCTAATGTGGATGTTGAATGCCCCTCATGTGAATGTTGAATATAACATCAACTATTTTTTTTTTTTTTTAATGTTATTTTTTTCTAACCAAAATACTCCTCATGTGGATGTTGAATATAACATTCAACACCTGTGGATGTTGAATGTAACATCAATTGTGTTTTTTTTTTTTTTTTAATGTTATTTTTTCTGACCAAAATGCCCATCATGTGGATGTTGAATACCCCTCATGTAGATGTTGAATGTAACATCAACTTTTTTTTTTTTTTTTTTAATGTTATTTTTTTCTAGCCAAAATACCCCTCATGTGGATGTTGATGTAACATCCATTATTCTCTTATTTTTGTATGCAGAGTAAAATAGATATGATATTACATTGAACACCTGTAAATGTTGAATATAACATCAATTGTTCTCTTATTTTACATTACGTTTAGTAACGATTTTATCCTAAAATTAAGATTTTTTTTTTTAGAACATATAAAAGTGACAAAAAGTGATAAAGTTTGGAGTAAAACTATAATTTATGGTGGCGGCGACCGGCGGCGGTGGCGGCGGCGGTGACCGGCGACCAGCGGCGGCGGCGGCAGCAGGCGGCTGACAGAGGTGGTACACCAATTTGACGATCTTCCTTCTCAATGTAAAACTCATGGGAGGGCATTTCGGTAAACTTAATCATCACCATTTTTTAAAATAGGACTAATTGGTGCAAGGAAAGGTGTTGATGGGACTAATTGGTGCAAGAAAAACGTGTTGACTGGACTAATCGGTGCAAAGAAAAATCGATGGGAGTAGGTGGTAAATAATTTCTTTTTTTGAGATTAATAAGGTAATTTTCCCCTAAAAAAATAGTAAACGGACAACTATACTCTTATATAAATAAAAAACCCTAGCCCTATCTCTCATACCACCTCTCCCTCGCTATCTTCCAGTTCTCAATTCCTTCCATTTGATTTCCCAATTCATTTACTTACATTTGGTACAATGCAATGGGATAAAATAGAATAAGAATAGAATTGGAAATAATAAAGTAATAGAATGGAATGGTTATTTCCATTCCTATGTTCGGTGACAAAAAAATTACATGTGGCATCAAATTGATATGAAATGGTAAAATAGTAATTTAATTAAATTTTCAAATGGAATAGTAGTAAATTTAATTAAATATCATTCCAATTCAAATATTTGGTTAGTATTTGGTCTCGTATTTTAGCCAATGACTGATTAAAATCCAATCCCATGTAATTGAGATTAATTCATACCAACTTTATCTTTATATTGGTTAGTCTCATATTTTATAAAATTAGGGAATTTTTGGTAATGAAAATAGAATTTAATCCCATGTATCAAACATAGGAATAAAATGACTATTCTAATCTCGTGCCAAATCACTTTGTACCAAATAAAACGCTAGTGGTTTTCTTTCATTCAATTTTCTTCTGATTCATCAATCCGCGCCTTCTTTTCGTTACTCTCTTCTCATCATCATCATATATTAACCCTTAAATTTCTGGGTTTATTTTCTATTTGAAGGTTTTGGACCGAGCAATTTTCGACCATTTTCTGTTTGATTTCTTGGGGATTTATTGTGTTTATTGAAGAGAGAGAAGTGAGTCATTTGTCAATTTGGCAGAGATCAATTTGGCTTCTCCTGCTTTCAACATTATTTATTTATTTGATTTTTGTGTTTTTCCCGTTCTAGCCTTTTCTCAATTCTCAGTCGTTTCCTCTTTCCCTCTCCGTCTCTCTCCATTTTTACTGTTCTTTATCGCCATTTCTCATAGCCTCAACTATCGCTCACTCTCCGTTCACCGTCGCTCTCTTTCCGCTGCTGACCTAGCTCTATGGTCATGCTCTCTTTCTCTCACCGCCGCCGGCCGCCTCTCTCTCAGTCGCAAACCGTTACTCTTGGTCTAGACGTCCGCGAACCATTGCCGTTCGTCTCTCCGTCATTAGTGACCATTGTTCACGGACCAAATCTGGAGCTATTCGTTGCCGTTTGTTCTAGATCTGGAACCTTGAAGGCCGCCAGCCGAAGGCGATGAATGTGAACATTCCAGATCCAAAAACAACGAAGGCCCGTTCACCTCTTGTTGAATATTCCACATCTGGAATTTTCTAGAATTGGCTCATTCCTACCGCTCCTGTGAAGGTTAATCTTTAGGGTTTATTTCCAATGTTTTGTGAACATTGATTTAGGATTTTTTTTTTTTTTTTTTTTTTTTAAATGTCTTGATTTTGTTGTTCCCGTTGATTTTGTGAAATGTTTTGTGATTGTTCTTTGTTTAATCGTTTTGTTTTCCATGATCATATATATATATATATTGTGAATGTTTATGTGATTTAATGAAATATTCACACCAATTTGTGTCTTTGTCAGTGTTTTTACTTCGGTTTTGGTGTTTGGTGAATATTTACACTAGTTTCTTTTTATTGATCTTAGGATTTATTTCAAGGTTTTATGAATATTGATTTAGGATTTTTTTCAAAGTTTGATTTTGTTGTTCCGGTTGATTTGTAAACGCTTAGTGATTGTTCTCGTTTGATCGGTTTGTTTTTTATTATTGTTCATACCGAGTTGTTTTTTGGTGAAGATTCATACTAGCTTTGTTTTTGTTGATACTAGGAGGGTTTTTAATGTCTTGATTTGTTGTTTTCTTGGTAGTTTTGGTGAATGTTGATGTGGTTTAGTGAAATGTTCACACATGTTTATTTTTCATGATCTTATTTTGTTTTCTTGAATATTCACAAATATTTTAAATATTAGTCAAAATGATTATAACACAAAAAAACATGAATGTTATTTTTTCGTAGATTTTGTGAACATCATAAAAGAACGTAAAATAGAAGAACATGTGAACCTAACAAAAGCGTAAGTTTTGTTCACATAAAAACAGTAAACATTTACAACTGCACAAAAAGTGAAAATATATTAAAATATTTAACAACAAAATTTTTAAAATGTGAATGTTCACATCTTGTTATTTTTTTTACAGAATGATATCGTAAGTAAATAATGGAAAAAATATGGTCAAAAGAACAGATAATTATTTTCTAAAAATCTTCGGGGAGAAAAAACTTTATTATTGTAGCCGAGTGTTCATTTTCTAATTTTTATATCCTTTGAAGACTAAATAATATTTTTTTCCTAAATTTTTCATCCAATTTAGATGAAATAAACAAAATTGTTCATTTATTATACTTTTGGTTTCATTTTTTGTTATAAATATTTTTAAAATTAAATTAAAATTAAAGTAAGGGGACAATTCCATCTATTTTATTAAAAAGTTAGATGAAAATTTTAATTTTATTTATTTTTAAGGATATTCTGTTAATTTAAATTAAAAAAAAATTGGATTCTCACTGGGTTTAAAATTAGAAATATATCTTGAAAATTGCAAAGAAAATGTTCATCATCAGTATTGCCCGAAGACTAATTGTGGTTTTTTGAGATCAATGACTTGGGCAACAACTAACAACTTGTTTGTTTATTGTTTAGTGTTTTTTTTCCGTCCTAGCAAATTGAGAACATGCACAAAAATACGAAATAAAATAAAATATATATAACTCGAATATAATAATTTGGTATCAAGTTTAACTATTTTTTAGCATACTCGAATAAAATATAAATTAAAATTTTAACAAAACTAAAATAACTTTCATTCTTCAAAATATTTGTAAATTTGATTAAATCCTAAGTCAGTGGTGAAACATACATATTAATTTATGAAAAATAAGTTAATTCATAAAATAAGATAATTTAGACAATCGGTTTATGCTTTCTTCTGAGTCCACATATTCAGAACAAATTCTTGGGAACATAATGAAAATTGATATGGGAAAAATCTATCGATCTCCGACCTCCACTTCATGAACAACATGTGGCACAATGACTCCCGTTGAGGTCGACCTCATCCTCTGAGTGACCGCATGACGTCTATCTGTGTGGCCCTCTCAAAAAGTTACACTTTACCTATTTTTTGTGAGAAATAATTTTTTTCCCGTTTAAATGAATGGAATATGATTAAAAAAAATAAAATAAAATTTTTCATCTAATTTTAGATGAAATAGATGAAATTTCTCATTTGTTTTGGTTTTGATTTCTTTTTTATTATAAATATTTTATTGTAACTAGTTCAATTGTATGAGCTAAAGTTTTAATTTTGTGTACTGTCATCAATCCTCTCTATTTTTAATCTACTACTTATAAGTAAATACTTTGTCAACAAACGGTGGATTTTTTTTATTAAATTTAATAGGAATGAATTTCACAATTGTGAATTTACTCCTAAGCCCTTGGTTAAATTTTTTTAACCGTGATAGGTGAGTTGGTAAAAAATATCCCTCCCATAAATACATGCAACATCATCTTTAACTTCTCGACGTCTCCCTTCCCCACGTTGTCTTCTATTCATAGCAACTTTTTCATCACATAACCAAAGGCAAACCTCATCAGAAAAAGTTAACCATGCCTTTCACTTTCGTCCAAGTCGGCTGCGTCATTGGTGCCGGCGGATATGTTGCTTCGTGGATCGTCAAATTGCACCTCGAGAAGGGCTATACCGTCAGAGAAACCGTTAGAAATCCAGATAAAAATCGACTGCATATATATAGGAAGTAACTAGATTTGTTATACTCAGATTTGAATTTATAATCTCATTAAGTAAGGATATATTTATCCACGATCAATGTGAGTTGAATTGGTAGTTTCCGAGATCCTATTGTGTGCACCCCTTAAATCAAATCTTGGGATTCATTGATATTTTATGTTTTTAGTTTTGTGAAGATGGTAAAGTGGATGGATAGAAGAAGAAAAGGAAAAGAAAAAGAAAAAAAGAATAAGGAAAAGGAAAAGAAAAAGAAAAAGAAAAAGGAAAAAAGAAAAAGAAAAAGACCCTGACATTAATGGTGCTTTGATTTCTTTTTCATTTTTTTTCGTTTCCTTGAGTGTTTGGTAGGCAAGAAAATGGAGGAAACGTTAAGAAACAAAAAGAAAATCGTTGCCTGTGAAGAAAGCAATTCCATCACAAATTCAGCTGGAATATCTTTCTTTAGGTTTTTGGGCAGGTGCGATACCTGCAACAGAAATTATTGATAAGGTGGGCTGGCTTATTAATCACTTTCCCAGATGATATTAAGAGTGCACTCCCCACATCATCGACCTAGTGCATTCAAGGTTTTTACTGCTGGAGTGCTCCCAGGAAGATTGAACGCGGGTTGTAAAAACCCAGTGGGTGCTCCCAAGAGGATCGAATGCGAGTTGTAAAAAGGGGGATTGCCCTAGACTTCATTAATATGGTAAATGAATCAAGTCGTTCCTCAACTACCTGAGCTCGACTCAATAATAAGTCGTTTATTTAATAAAAGAATCAAGTCCAAGCTTCTTCGTTTATTAAGTAAACAAATATCATATTTCCGAACTCGACTGGTTAACATAAAATTAAAATATTTTATTATAATTTTAGTACAAAAAAATTATAAAATAGACTCTTGAATTTTTTTAATAGTATATCTTACATTTCAAATCGGATCTTAATTCAATTAAATTTTAATTTAATCTATTTAATTACTATAATAGATTAGTTATCTGTAAATTTACCTTAATTCTTTATAATTTGAAAAAAAACACTAAAATGAGCATGGTTGGTTGTTTTAAAATTAGTAAATTATACTGTTTGTCTTAGTCAATTTATAAATATAATAATTTGGCTTTTTTTTAGCATAACTAGAATAAATTAAAAATTAAAAATTTAAGAAAATTAAAACAATTGTAGATTTCTTTCTTCAAAATATTGTAAATTTAATTAAATCATAGATCAATGGAAAAACATACAAATTAATTTATTAAAAATAAGATACTTCATAAAATATGATGATTTAGAGAATCAAACAGGTTATGCTTTCTTTTGAGTCCACATTTTCGGAACAAATTCTTGGGCATAGAATGAAAATTGATGTGGGAAAAATCTACCAACCTCCGACCTCCATTCCATGACCAATACGTGGCACAATGACCCTCGTTAAGGTCCACCTCATCTTCTGAGTGGTCCCATAGCGTCCGTTTGCATGGCCCTCCCCGATCACCGACTTGTGACCAGGGAACCCCCAAGCATGACACTTCCTACTAACACCGATCAACGATTAAAACCCTGGCTCCATCAACTAGACCGAACTGACTGGTGACCGAATGAATCCGAACCGAATGATCAAATTTTGAAACTAACTAAATAGTTTTGGTTAAGATTTTGATACGACTCTGCCAAGAAAAACACTCTTCGAGCGAGTGTCGGCTCCAAAATAAAAGAAGATTGAAGAAGAAGAGGGAAGAACAGAGGAATTTCAGAAGAAATCAGAGAGGAAGAAGAACTAGAGGAAGAAAGATTAATTCAATTCTCATTATCCCCATGAGTACAAGAGCTATAGTATTTATAGATTCATCTAAGCTACCAAGCTAACAAACCATACCAACAAAATAACAAACAACTAACAAAACCATAACAACGAAAATAACAACCCAAACTAACAAGGGAATCCATGGCAAAAATGGAAGCCATGAAATAATGATCATCTTGGCAGGGTCGTATCAAATTTTGGTTTTGAAATTAACAACCAACAAAATTTTATAAAACCCTTTTCCAAATCAAATTCTTTCTTCTTATACCTCAGGCAAACACCCTATTATTCTTTTCGTGGTTGGGATTATTCTCTGTATGCTATGAAGTCCAAGTATGCCAAAAAAAAAATGAAGCAAGTTTTGAAGAACGCTTGACCTAGAAACAAAACAGTTACTAATGAAAGAAAATGTCTCTTTGATGTTTCCTTTTGGTACAATCATATGAAACTAACTCGTTTTCTTGAAGTTATGTGGGTTTTTTTTTCTTAGGTAGCGTTTGGTAGCGAAAAATTGAAATTTTGAAATTAGAATTCAAGATGAAGCGTTGGAATTGAGGTTGTAGATGATGACATTTAAATCTTTGGATTTTTACACGCATTCATCTCCAAATCCGAGCCCAAAACTCTGATTCCACGAAACCAAACACTACCTAAAGATAAAAAGCCACGCATCTCTTATATTTATTTTTAATTTTTTTGCCATATTTTTTATTTACTTACAGGTTTATAAGGTCTAATTTCATTTCAATATTTCAAAAAGTAGAGAGCCTCCTAAGCAAGGTGCCACAAGCACCAATTGAGACGATGCAAGAGGCACTTTTGCCAGCGAAGGAGCCATTCATTGGAAAGGTAAAGACAAAGAGGTTTATAACTTTTTGTTTTAAGTACTTTTTTCGCTTTGAAAGCATCATTTGTTTTTATTTAAAAATAAATAAAAATACTTAATATGATTTTAAGTGCTTTTCTTTTTGAAAAAAAACTCAAAAAAATTATTCTTTTTCTCCGAATAACCACTAAAAACTCTCTTTATGTGTGAAATTATTTTGGATAAACATGAAGCATGGGAATATACAAGGAGGTATTCTCTCTACAATATCGATCGAACTTTCGATTTTTTACTTCTACTTTTAAGTAAAAATACTTTTGTCAAAATTAGCTTTTTATCATATAAAGTACTTAAAAAAAAAAAAAAAAAAAGGCATCATTACCAAACAGTACTAAAAATTAGATCAAACATTTTTATGATACTTTTTAGCTTCTGGATGGACATTTTCATCTTTATTTTCATTTTTGTAGGAAATTTTTCAGCTAATAATGGTGGCGCTTGAGGAATTATCATGTGTATATAGTCGCTATTACTCGAAGGCCGTAAAAATTCTCCAGACCGCTGCAAAGATCAGGTCATGCTTGGTGTCGCTCGACCTCGAATGCGATGAATTAGTCGTGCAATTGTTTCAACAATTACTCAACACCATGCATCAAGTAATATTCTTAATTACTTTTCTTTTTCATCGTTAATTTGAATTTGAATTTTTTCACTGTAAAAAAAATTCTAACATTTTTCATAAGAACTTGATGTTTTAATTGTTGCTGCAAAATTAAAGGCCAAATCACCCGTATTCCGTATTCACGTTTTTGCTTGATTTCCACAGAACGTTTTTGATAATTCGTGGAAGTTGGGAGAGCAAGTCCTGAGAAAAAACGCTGAAAAGCTGGAAAATTTATCTGCCAATGATTATGCTGAAATTGTCTATTGTGATTATTTCACTCATATATATAACATTTTGGAAGTAGAAAGAGATGCAGAAGTAGTTCTTATGTAATTTTGTAATATTTTTTACATCTAACAAATATTTTATATACAAGTTAGATACATATAACTGCGAAAATGCAAACGTGTGTATTAAGCCTTTCGCCTATTTTTAATGCGCACAACTAAAACACAAGTTGCAATTAGGTAGGAGATTTTTTTCAAATTAAGAGTAAAATAAGGGAACTGCCACCGATACAAAAAAAAAATAAAAATAAATAAATAAATTGTTTCCCCTCTACTTTTAATTTTTCTGAACAAATTTAATTTCTTCTAGTGGTTTTCCCGGTCACCGAGGGTGACAGCCCGCACAATGAGTGCTTGCTGCTCCTCCTGCAGCACTTGCAGCCTCCTCTTACAGAAATAGAACAAAATTGTCGAAAAAAATAGCTGGCGTTTGTTTAGTGTTTGTGCTACCAAATGTATGTCTCTGTTTTCTTGTCAATTATGTGAATATGACAAAAAGAAGATATATCTTAAGAAAAAGAAATGGAAATAAAGAAAAGGAAAAGAAATAAAGAAAAAGAGAGAGAGAGAGAGAGAAAGAAAAAGGAAAAGGAAAAACAAAAAAGAAGAAAAAATGATACCTCTAGGAGAAAGCGGCCATTGCTCAAGAATTCATTCATCAGTTTTTCTAGTAGAGAGAGAGCATACACATGTATTAGGTCTTTTGTTTTTTTTTAATATGCGGAATTAAAACACAAATTACAATTGGATAGAGGGTTTTTTTTCAAATTAAGGGTAAAATAAGGGATTTGCCAAAAAAAAAAAAAAAATTGTTTCCCTTCTTCTTTCAATTTTTCTAAAAAATTTACAGGAACAGAACATAATTGTCAAAAAAAAAAAAAAAAAAAAATAGGTGGCGTTTGTTTAGTGTTTCCGCTACCAAATTTGTCTCCATTTCCATAAAACTTGGAATAAAATAGAAAAATGGGAATATTTTATTTTTGTTCCCAAAAAAATTGTTCTAAAAATTTGAGAACAGAGCGTAAACATATTTTTTTGTTTGTCTGTTTATTTTTATATTTTTGTTTATGTTCATCATTTTTTAAGAACACAAACGAAAATCTGGGAACAAAAACATTAAACAAATGGGACCTTTTCAGATTGGTTTATAACTGTAGTGGAACTTCTGCTAACGATTTGAAGTATTGAAAAGGCCAATAAATTTATGGACAATTCTACCCTCGAAAATTCTGTACTGATCAAGAATCGTAGGACTCCGCAGCTGAAACAAGCGACAAATCCAAAGGCAAAAACGAAACAAGTGTAAAACCTAGCTACAAGGCCGGCATAAACCTCCCGGTGTTTGTATTAGTATATGTTTTTAAACTAAATTATCGGTTTTCTGTTTTTAATGTAAATTAATTATGTGTAAAACAATGTAGCTTATGCTAATTAAATATCAAGTTAAAAATTTTGGAGAATTTGTTTGGATGTCGTGGAAACGTGTTTGGAAAATTCAGTAATTAATTAATTTTTATTTATTCTCACCAAAAGAAGATCAGCAGGAGATACAATTTTTATTTGAAAATCTAAAGGTGGAAAAAAAAAACTCACAAGTTTATAATTGTTTACAATTTCAAGAGAATAACGTTTATATCATCAAATAAATATCACCGAAAAATCTGAATTTAATAACAAACGATAAATATGGGTTCAAAGAGAAATACCACATAACTTATAAGAATAGGGTTACTAATAGAAATGAAGTATTAAAACATATAGATGAAGAATTTAATAAAATTAACTAACTATTTCAGTGAAAAAATATACAAATTCATAATAACAGTTTAAATCAAATGTAGGGACTCTCTAACATTTGTTCTTTTTCTATTAAATCTCAATAATAACAATTTAAATCAAATCTAGGAATTTACTAATTTTTTCTGTTTTCTCGTTAGTTTTTTGAAGATGGCAAAGAGAATGTATATAAGGAAAAAGGAAAAGAAATAAACAAAAAAAAAAAAGAGAAAGAGAAAAAGGAAAAGGAAAAGAAAAAGAAAAATGGCAAAAGAAAAAAAAAATGACAGTTATTTAGGAAAGAACTATCAATAGCTCAAGGGGTCATTGCTCAAGAATTCTTTCATCAGCTTTTTTAGAGAGAGAGAGAGAGGACCCATAAATATCACCGAAAAATGTTTTCAATAATTTTGGCTTGGCTTATATCAATACCAACACCATTTTTATTGTCAATCAGAGCTCGACTCTTTTGTGTAGTACTTTGAAAATTAAATCTTGAATGCACCATGCAGATGTAGGGGAGTGCACCTTTATGATCATCCCGTAAAGTGATTAGTCGTTGTGTGCGTAACCTACCCGGACACACATTACATACAAAAAAAAAAAAAAAACATTATACTATTTTCTTACTTAAAAAATAAAATTAAGATTTTTTGTTTTCTGGTTTCAAATTGCAATGGCTGTATAGCCTATATGCAATCAGGGTGAAAAACAGAGACTAATCACAAGGTTTTCAATTGACTTGTCAACCAAACAAAAATAGAATTTGTTGGACAAGAAATACTGAATTTGGGATCTCTTGTTTGCGAAGCAAGAGGAGCATTTGCTCAACTTTACAATTGTTTTCAATTGGAAGAGAATAACGTTTAGATCATCACAGAAAATATGGGTTCGAAAAAAAATAACAAATAACTCATAAGAATAGGGTTACTAATAGAAATGAAATATTTAAACATATAGATTAAGAATTTAATTAAATTAACTAACCTTTTTTAGTGAAAAAAAAAATATACAAATCCGTAATTGCAGTTTGAATCAAATCTAGATATTTTCTAACGTTTGTTCTTTTCAATAATAGCAGTTTAAATCAAATCTAGGAATTCACTAATGTTCTGTGTTTCTTATCTATTTGTTGAAGACGGTAAGGAGGATGTATCTAAAAAAAAGAACAGAGAAAGATAAAGAAAAAAAAAAGAGAGAGAAAAAGAAAAAGGAAAAAATGATAGCTATTTAAAGAGCTAACACTAGCTCAAGTTATTGGGTCCATCGCACAATAATTCCTTCATCAGCTTTTCTAGATAGGGAGAGAGAGAGATGGTGAACCTGAACCATTTGCTTAACCATCGGGATTCATTGTTGAAGGAAAAATGGTGCCGCAGTGTATTGAACTGCGACTGGTGTGGTTACGCCACAAGTCCGGGCGAACTTGTGTACAATTGCAGCAGTCATGGCTGTGGATTTAAGCTCCACAAACGGTGCCGCGACTTGCCAAGCAATGACACAGAGGATTTGTTTCCACAAACGGTACTCCGCCATTTGTTTAAACATCGCGAACCATTGGTGTTCATTGAGGAACAAAAGCAGTACGGTGTCAACGAGAGCGTTTGGTACTGCGACTTGTGCAAGTTACCCATATTTCCGGGTAATCCTTTGTACATTTGCAGTAGCCATGGCTGTGAATTTAAGCTCCACAAATGGTGCCGCGACTTGCCAATCGTGATCACAGAGCACCCACTCCACCCTCATCACCCCCTCACCATGGAATTGGCTCCTACGAATTATTGCTACAGTTGCCATGTCTGCAACGGAAGATGCGAGGGTTTGATCTACATTTGTGAACTCTGTAGCTTTTCCCTCCACCTAGACTGTGCCGCTGCGTTGATGAAGCACCCAAGCAGCCACCGGATGAAGCACGCAAGCCACCTGCACCCCTTGACTCCTCTGCCGGTGCCCGGCTCGTTCCAATGTATTGGCTGCGGCACAAAACACGACGACGGCCTCTCCTATCAGTGCACCATATGCCCTCGATTCTTGGTTCATCAAGATTGTGCTGTATTGGCGACCACCATTGAAAGCCCTTATCTTCATGGTCACCCCCTCACTCTTGAATATGCTTTTCCCGAAGAGTATTCGACGTTTTTGTATCCTTGCAACATCTGTGGTCATTACGTGGAGGAGAAGACATGGTTGTACAGCTGTGGTGGATGCCGGTACTTTGCACATGTGAGGTGTGCAATTGGGAAACGGAATACAACTACTCAAGGTAACCGCAATCTAATTTCCCCTGTTTTGAATTCATTAAAAACTATTTTATTTTATTATAACAATTATTATTTTTAGACGATAAATTGTGTTTTGGGCCGCCCTCAAATGATCTTAAAGGTCCACTCCCCACTTCGACCTGGCCTATTCAAGGTTTTTACCGATGGAATGTTCCTAGGAGGATCGAATGCGGGTTGTAAAAACCCAATGGGTCTAACTCACTTTCAAAAGGCGCCTTGAAAAAGGAGGATTCGCCTAAACTTTGTTAGAGTTGTAAATGAATCAAACCGTTCATGAACTACTCGAACTCGACTCGATAATAGCTTGTTTATTTAATAAATAAACCAAACTCAATTTTTTAATTAAGCTCTTAACTCGTTAATAAAAAATTAAAATATGTTATTTTTAATATGAAAAAATAATAAAAATAAACTCTTGAATTTCTTTAATGGGTTTATACCAACCACCTCCTCTATTTTTTTGCTTTAAATCAGATACCTCACCTGTCATTCCACCATTTTGGTAAATGTTCATTTATCTCTTTTATGACATAAATGCCCTTATGTTATTTTAAAAAATTATTTTTTATTTTTATAAAATTTTATTAACACATCTTTAAAAATAAAGTTATAATTTTTATCTTATTTTTTTTGAAATAATTATATTTACCTCCCATCCTACCTCACTCTCTCACCGCCCCTTGCCACCTCCACAGTCACCGCTCATCGCCACCTCCACCTCCACTGCCACCGCCCACCTCCAAATCAGTAGGCGGTCGCCAAACCAAAAAATCAACTAAGTAATCCTTATTTGAGGGAAGCTGGCTAGTTGTCGACCTGCATCTCCTCTCGTCTCTATCCTTGTATTTATCACTCCATGTTCCTGCATAACTGTACAAGGAAATCCATAACGACCCTTTTTTTAACTGTCATCTTAGTTCTAACAGTTCAACCCTTCTGTTCAGAGAAAACTCGAGTTGAATTGAAGGCTCATGAGAATGTGGAATTGAAAATGAACCCATGTAAAAATCTATAAAAATTACATGCGTTCAACCCAAATTCCAATTCATCTGCTTGAATTTAGTGTTGCCAAACACTACATCAGAGAATTTCGGGCAAATCACCATGATTGTTGTCTATCAATTTCTATACTTGGTTGGTTGGTTGTATACTGGAAGTGGGTTGCCACTTAAACCCCCTAAACCCTAACACGTATCATGAATATTATATTAAAAAAATGACAATCTTTACGAAGCTATCATGAATATACTTGGGTGCCTATCATAGCTAGAAACAATAAGGGTTATGGTAACCATCTCTTCCTACGTTATCTTAAGCTTGGGAGCTTGCAAGATGTAGTGAAGCTTAGCAGCTTGGCGTCAGATGCTGGGGATGAGATACTTTGTTTCCAACTGCTGGTAAAGATCAATACAATCTCCATACTGGATATTCACCTCGTAAGCCATGACTAGCCATATTTGTATCTTTACAAACAACCTGAAAAAAAAAAAATCCATTTCCAATGCTAAAATCAACATATGATATGACATCAACAAATAATGCAAGAAAAGATAAACGAAGTGGATTTGGAGGTGGGCGGTAGAGGTGGGTGGTGGCGGTGAGCACCTGGATAGTGGCGTGGGTAGTGGTGTTGGGCGGTGAGAGGGTGTGGTAGAGTGTGAGCTAAATATAATTATTTAAAAAGTTAAGAGTAAAAATTATAACTTTAAAAATAAGGGGGTATTAATGAATTTTTATAAAAAAAAAAATATTTTTTTTTTAAAACACCATAAGGGCATTTATTTCATAAGAGGGTAAGTGGTCATTGACCAAAATGATAAGAAGGGTTGACTGGTATTTGTAAAATAGCAAGAAATGTATTTGATTTAAGGCCAAAAATCAGGGGAGGTCATTGGTATAAACTCTTTCTTTAATACTACAATCTTAAATTTCAAATCATTCTGGAGCTTAATTCAACTAAATTTTAATTTTATAAATTTCCATTTAACATATTTAATTACTGTAATAAACTCATTAATTATGGTAATTTTACATTGAGTATTTATAATTTTTATATTTTGACTCCCTAGTAAATTAAATATTTCAATTTGTATATAAAATTTCGAGAAGCAAGTATAAGTAATTTATTTTATTGAAAAAGATATATTAGTTATATAGTTGTTGAGTATTAAAATTTAATTAATAAATAATTTTAAAAAAAAAAAAATCCAATTAAGCTGGCAAAAAGTTCGATTATTAAACGAATTAAGTTTGAACATAAGATTTTAGGCTCGAGTCGAACTCGAAATATTTAGGAAAATAAAAAAATCAAACTTGAACACTTAATACTTTGCTAGACTAGACTCGGTATAGCCCTAAACTTTATATATAGCTCAGGATTAGATAACACAAGCAATAGGGATTCACTATTGCTTGACAAGAGAAAAAATCTCTCTCCTTACCAACTAGACCAACCCTCTTGGGTATTGATTAAACTATTGTCATGTTTTGAAGATGTATAGAGGATGAGTCTTAGGGCACAATCATAATCGCAAGGTTATTTAATTATGACCGGGATATCTTGGCTTTATATCTAGGAAAAAGTTTCTTTTGCAAGGATAAGATTGTGTACATATGACCCTCTCCAAACCTTGCAGTGGCTAGAGTTTTTATGCCCTTGATTGCCCTTTTATGTTTTAAAATAGGCGTAATATGTCGTAATAAGAATTTATATATCCTTCCTAACACACACACCCTAAATCCATTTTTTGTTGCAAGATTCTGGTAGTGAAAGGGTGGCTGAAGAGGTTTATCATTCAGATGTTATCTGCTTGCCAGTGGCTGATGAATCAAGTTGGACTATAGGCGATTTTCTTAAGAAAATGGAACTCCATGATAATACAAATGGAAAAGATAATAATAAGATGATTAACCATTTCACTCATGTTGATCATCCATTGATCCTTTTGAATGATCAAAATAAGGAGGGATCAACTTCTGAACCAATCAATCATAAGACAACGATTACTATTATTACAACTACTTGTGGTGATAGAAGGTTTTGTAGCGGGTGTTTACAGATCATATCGAAATTAACTTCATTTTATGGCTGTGTTCCTTGCAATTACTTTCTCCATAAAGATTGTGCTTTTTTACCCACTGAGTTGCAAAACCATCCATTTCACCCACAACACCCGCTCGTGCTCCTACCTAAGGGCCCCCAATCTTTTGGTTTGTTTATATGTAAAGATTGTTTAAGATCGTGCAATGGGTTCACCTACGGTTGCAAAAACTGCAACTACTACCTGGATCTTAAATGTGCTTCTATGCCAAGCCCCATCACCCACAAAGCTCACCCACCCAATCATCTTCTTAAAAGGAAACAATACTCATCAAATGAAATTTGTCATGTATGTGGCTCGATCTACTTTTCAAACGTGTACAAATGCGAGAGTTGTCATTTCGCGATAGACAAATTTTGTGCACAGTTGCCACACACCATAGAACACCGCTACGACAAGCACCCATTGGAGCTCGCCTATCACCCTCTTCCGGATCATCCTTCCGAGTATTTTTGTGAAATATGTGAGGAAGAGTTGAATCCCAATAAATGGTTCTACCACTGTGCCGAGTGCGACCAATCCATTCACCCCTTATGCTATTTTGATGAAATGGAAAATCTTAAGTATGGGGCAACCATCAACACCGAGTTGCACCCCCATCCTCTCGCCTTTGTCAAACCCGAATGGAACTCCACGTGTGACTCTTGCGGTAAATCTATTTGGGCTAACTCTTTTTCCTAGCGTCGTGATGTCGGCGTATTTGAGTGCGTGCGATGTGTCAAGTTCAAGATACACTTGCATTGTGCTGAACTACCAAAGCTGGAGGAATCGAAAAATGAAGATAACGACAGGGTTGTGGAGGAATCGAAAAATGAAGATGACGACGGGATTGATTGGTAATACGCAATTCTTCAGGAGTCATGAGGTGTTTTTTGGGGGAGGAGAACTGTGTAAATTCAACAACAGTTGTTAAAATATGTGCTTTTGTTCCTTAGGTGTTAGTGATTTTAGTATGTTCTATGCATGCATGTGTATGAACTATTTTTTCTTTTAATTGTAATGAGGGCTTTACATCATATTTGAAACCTAATTTCAAACTGGAAGGTTTTGAGAGCTTAGTTTAGTCCTTTGATGAATCATGGATTTTATTAGCTTTTGCGAGCCCTGTATCCCTTAAAAAAATGATTCGATTCAATTATTATTTTACCCTTTAAATTATTAATACATCTCTTTGTCTTGTTTTTTTCTTTTTTCTTTTTTTTTTTATTACAATTTTCTCCCTTCTCCTTCCTCTTCCTCCATTTCTGGCGACCAACCACCGCCGAAAAACAATGCTAAACATGTTAATGAACTATATCAATTGATTTGTTAATAAACTGCGATGGAAAGCAGTGTAGCTTATGCCAATCAAACATTAAGTCAAAATTTTGGGTTAATTGTATTTTACTCCTTGTATTTCGGTTTTGTCATCGCCTCTTTATTCTCTTGACTAAAGGGAGAAATTTATGTTTTATTGAAAAATTTATATATAATTAAGTGTCCATTATTTTTAAATTAATAATTAATGATAATAAAAGAAAAAATTAATATTTTCTCTCTCCAGCTCTCTCTCTCTCTTTATTTTTTTAAATAAAGAAAAAATAAAATAAAAATTTAAAATAAAGGGTATGTTGGTCCATTTCGTTTAAAATTTAGGTGGAAAAGTCAACTTCATCTTCTAACATATTCTATTAACTTAAACCAAAAAAACCAACATTTATAATAAGTAGGAAAATAAATAAAATGAAACAAGATTAAAGTAGAGGGGACTAAAAGGCAATTTACTCCTTAAAATATTGGAGGAAAATTTTGTAAGGGTTTGTTTGGATGTGGTGGAAATGTTTCTTCATAGGGTTGTGGCCAACTCAAAGGAATTGACTAGAAAAAGATGTATGTACATGGGTTTGGTGAAGGTATAGAAATTGGTGTATAATATTTTTTTAGAAATAATGGACGGGATGTTCTATATTTAAGTTTTAATTGGTCAAAAATTTTAGAGACGGTAAAAAGTTTTGATTTAGTCTCATCTGTTTTAAAAATGAGGAAGTCTTGTACATGTGATAGCCACACATCAATTACATGCAATTACTTTGTGTATAATATTACTGTATTAGTTACAGATAACTATTTTTTTTTTTTTTTACATGTAACAACTTTGTGTGTAAAAAATTTGTTAGATGTCACAAAATACATATAATTAGTTATAGATAATTAATTATATGTAATTTTTTAGTTACATGTCTCTTATATTTTAGTAAAAAAATTGATATTTTTCAGTTACATGTTCTAATAATATGTAACTTTGTAATTACATGTCTCTAATATGTAATTAGAAAGTTCAATTTGTTCAGTTACATATTTTCATAATATGTAACTTTTTAATTACATGTTTTTGATATGTAACTAAAAAATTTGATATTTTTTTAATTACGTTACCAAATATTACACACACACACACACACACACACACACACACATATATATATATATATATATATATATATATATATATATATATGTGTGTGTGTGTGTAATTGTAACATGTAATTAAAGTACATGTAACCAAAAAAACCTAAATATGTGTGAAAAGTAACAATTATGAAATTATAACTAACATTAATTACGTGTAACAGGATTCACTATAAAAACCTAATGTACTCACTAAGAGATCCTTGCAATCCCTGCAATATTCCTACAATTCCTGCAATGTACGACTAAAATACAAGTGAAATCTAATTTAAAGAATTAAATCAAAACCTAATAGTACAAAATGATTTTTCACCAATTAAACTTTAAAAATGGGGTTTTTTACCGATTTTTCCTATTTTTTATTCTCTCTATTTGACTAATTATCATTTTCTCTCTCTCTATTTAAAAAAGTTACATTTTATTTATTTTTATTTTTATATCAAATAAAAAATTAATTTTTTTCTATTTAAATTAACAAAATATATTTAAAAATATATGAAGTCAAATTTTTATTTCATTTATTGTTTAGTCTTAATTTGGTGCTCTCTTTTCTCAATGAGCCTTTTAAACAAAAAAAAAAATATTATTTAATCTTTCTCTTACTATTTAGTCCTTTGACAGTTAAAAAAATAGTGAATGGACAATTGTACCCCGATATAAATTAAAAAAAAAACCTAGCCCTATCTCTCATACCACCTCTTCCTCTCTATTTTCCATTTCTCAATTCCTTCCATTCGATTTTCCAATTCATTTACGTTGCGTTTGGTACGTTACAATGCAATAGAATTGAATGAAAATAGAAGTGGAATTAGTATGATAATATAATAGAATTATCATTTTCATTCCCATGTTCAGTGACAAAAAAAATTAAATGTGGTATTGAAATGACATCATCATCTTCTACCTAAACCCAAACGATGGCTACCACCTCCCTCAACACAACACCAACGGCCACCACATCACTGATAACCACCACGACACCGATGGACGGCCACCACCCATGCAGACAACCACCAACCAACCGACGGTCACTACCGTCTTCCCTCTCTCTCCATTTTTCAGCTGCAGCTGTCTTTTTCTTTTGTACCACCTCCGCCTCCAAATCCACCACCGTTGCTGCCTATGTCATGCCATGGCTTCCGTCCACAGCTGATGTCGCCACCGTCATCGTTGTACACATCTATCATTGCCAACGTGATAGCACCTCATTTTGTGCAATCTAATACCACTAAATTAAGTTTTGTTAATCTTTTAAATAAATTAAAATATTATAAATTAAGTTGTTTTATTTGTTTTTGTAGGATTTTGGAAATGGTACAAAACCATGTTAATTTGGAGCAAAATTCAGAGAAAATGATCAAACGGATAAAAGTCGCGATTTTCGGCACTAGAATCAAGACCACTGTCCATTGTTTTGGACATAACTAATTATACAGTTGGAATTCTGAGATGATACAAGTTTCATATGAAAGTAGACTCTTTAAGCTTTCCAACGACTGGTTATAGAGCCAAATCGGAGTTCGTATGAAAAAGATACAACCGTTTGAAGATGGTCCTTCTGTACAGCCACATAGTGCTGCGGGTCAAACCATTTTGACCCGAACCCGGCCCGATCCGGCCCGACCCGCGCCCACTCCGGTGGACAAATTGCTCAACAACCCCATTGCTCTCCATATTTGACTTTTTGCACCCCTAGCCTCATCTTTTGACTCAAATTCACCCCAAAACTCACCTTTTTTATTCTATAAATAGATGGGAGGTTTGAGAGCAAAGAAATCAATATTCCTACTTCATTCTTAGAATAGTTGTAGTATTTTCTTATTTATTTTTCTTTTATTTTCATTTTTATTTTTGGAAGGGAGAATAGTTTGGGGTACAAAGTGTAAATGGTGTTTGTGAGGATATTATCCGAGAAAATACCACTCAATGCAACAATGAGAAGCTAACTTCCTTCAACCAGGTTAGGGTTGTGGTATTGTACTTTTGAATTTATGTAATATTATATTTTTCTTATTTAAATTTGGATTTCGTATAAACAATTGTGTGAAAGGAATTCCGTTCGTAAAAATGAATTTAATTATAATTGAATTTATTGTCAAAATGTTCTTGTAGAGATTTTGATTTGAATTCAATTATTGCTAGAACATTAAATCTTGCACCTGTGGTCTTGATTTAATGGCCACACAATCGTTTTCTTGGGGATTGATTATTGGTCTGGATGGTTTATGCCTAGATTTTAATTCACCTTAGATTAGTTTAATGTAGGAATTAAATACCAAAGATACATCATGCCGGAGAATAACAATCCATATATTTCTGAGTAGTTCCGGCTTGTAGTTAGGAACACTCGTTTATACAAATCCGATTTAAATAGAAAATACGATAAAAACATAATTCTCAAAATACTAATCCCACAATTCCTATCCTGGTTCTTTATTTTATTTTTATTTTAGATTTAATATTTTCTTTTCTTATTTTAAAAAAAATCAAAATTGTTTTCACTAAAGAAAGAAAAGTAATTAGAAATTGATAATTACAAGACCAATCCCTGTGGTTCGACACCTTACTTGAACACCGTACTACATCAGTATCGCGGTACCGATTTAAGGGTATTATTTTTGAGCGATCACAACGTCGTCACCATTTTTTTTTATTTTTTTTTTAAAAGCCTGAAAATGATTGCACCAAAATTTCAAGAAGAAACCATGAATAAGGCCTACCAAGTAGGTAGGAGCTCTCCTTATGTCCAAAAACATCTTTAGTTTTCATAGCCCGCAGCCTTCTTCTTCCCCACAAGTGAAGAAGAAAACGCAGACAACTAATCAGGTAGTGATCCATCCTTCAAGGTTCGTTCAACTCAAGCCATGCCTCCACTGAGTTCTTTACATTTCTAATATATTTTTAAAAGAAAATTACTGAAATAGAACGTTTTTCAACTTATTTACATAAGTAGTGCTACCTGGAGTTCGGATCCCCGGGTATGTGGGGTCGGCCGTATACCCGGGGTTCAGAACCCCGGGTATACTAATTTTTTTTTTTTTTCATTTTTGGGGTTATAACCGGGGTTCGGTACCCCGGGTTCTACATAGAACCCCGGGTATAGCCCACTAGAAAAAAAAAAAAATAAAATAAAAAAATACAACGACGTTTTGACCCAATAAATTTTTAAAATTTTCGATAATTTTGAATTGATTAATTGTGGTCTATCGATATTTTAAATAAATTTAATTTTTTTTTGCATAAATTACGTTCAAAACACTCCATAATAATTTTTACAACATTAAAAACGGACAAGTGGATGAATTTTAAAAAATCGCCAAAGTTGACCAGATGAGCTGTTTCGATAATGGCAGAATTTTTTCAGCAATTTGAAATTAACAAAAGATTGCATGTCTGTAACATAAATGAACCAAATTTTTTGTATATAAATTATGCTCATAACACTACATAACAAAATTTAGAACATTAAAAACGGACTAATGAATAATTTTTGAATAATCGTTAAAGTTGGTCGGATGAGTTGTTTTGATGACGATGCAATTTACAAAAAATGAACCTGGTTTTTTTTAGTACAAACTACGTTCATAACACTAAATAATAAAATCGAGAACACCAAAAACGGATAAGAGAATATATGGTGTTGAGAGAAAAGAAAATTTATGTAAGAAAATAGAAAAAGTTTGGATGGACATAACTTTGTGCTCGGTGGTCCGTTTGAGGCGATATTTTTTTTGATTTCAGGTATTTTTTCGAGATCTAGACGTAGCAAACCGCCATAGTCCAGTATTGTTTCAAATAAAGCCTATTTTCACCTTCAATTTTGGATTCGAAGTGTTGAATGACTAAATTTGTAATTTTCGTCGCGAGCGTGCGTTTTGTCCTATTGGAAAAATTAAAATCTTCAAAATCCAAAGTGATGACTCAGATTAGACTCAACTTTTAAAAAAAAAATTGCCCCCAATGGACCACTGAGCGCAAAGTTATGTCCATCCAAACATTGAAGAGTAATATAGTATTTTTGAAACGTTGAAGAGCAATAAAATGTTGTGACAATAACCATTATTTAAAAATTATTTACTAATCAATTTTTGGTATTCTCGATTTTATTATTTAGCGTTATGAACGTAGTTTGTACGCAAAAAAATCAGGTTAATTTTTTGTAAATTGCATTGTCATCGAAATAACTTATCCGACTAACTTTGATGATTATTTAAAAATTATTCACTAGTCCGTTTTTAATGTTCTAAATTTTGTTATGTAGTGTTATGAGCATAATTTATAAACAAAAAATTTGGTTCATTTATGTTACGGACATGCAATCTTTTATTAATTTCAAATTGCCGAAAAAATTCCGTCATTATCGAAACAGCTCATTTGTTCAATTTTGGCGATTTTTTAAAATTCATCAACTTGTTCGTTTCTAGTGTTGTAAAAAGTATTATGGAGTATTTTAAACTTAATTTATGCACAAAAAAATTAGATTTATTTAAAATATCGATAGACCACCGTTAATCAATTCAAAGTTACCGAAAATTTTAAAAATTTATTGGGTCAAAAAGTTTTTTTTTTTTGGTGGGCTATACCCGGGGTACCGAACCCTGGGTATAACCCCAAAAACGAAAAAAAAATTTAGTATACCCGGGGTTCCGAACCCCGGGTATACGGCCGACCCCACTAACCCGGGGATCCGAACCCCGGATAGCACTACTTATGTAAATAAGTTGAAAAACGTTCTATTTCAATAATTTTCTTTTAAAAATATATTAGAAATGTAAAGAATTTTGCCTCCACTTGTTGCCGTACGGATTATCCGAAACAAAGAGGACCCGATCACAACGAAGATGATGAATCCAAGCACAAATGGGCCCACTAGATAAGAATTCCATTTTGTCGTCGTTGTTTCAGGCATTGCGCCTCTTTTGCTAATGTTCTTCTCAAACTTTTCTACCTTCATATCCGCAAGACGCCTTGAGGCAGTCATGGTTGCGGTTGAGATCTATGGGCGAAGGATGAGAGGATTCTTCTTTGGACTCTTCTCATCTGCTTTTGTTCCGGTGATTTCAATGTCATCGCCATTCGCCGTTCTCAACGTCGCCGCTGTCTCAATCTGTACCTTATCTTACTATGTAAGAGAAAATCAAGTATGTTTCTACCGTCGCCGTCTACATCCGTCATTACCGATGTTAAGATAATTGAGAAGTAAGAGAAAAATCATGAATTTATATTATGAAAAGTGATACTAGTATAATACAATGATATACACATATTTATAGGGGAAGTGGGGGTTAGGGTTTTGCCCTAATGGGCCACGTGGGCCAAGCCCATATAATACATTAACATCTCCCTTCAAACTCAAGGCGGTAAGTGAGAGGTGAACTTGAGTTTGGAAACCAAAGAGTGAAAGCGTTCGGGTGGATGAGCCTTGGTGAAAATATCTGTTGTCAGATCGGCTGAACTGACGGATTGTAGACGAACCGTATTCTGAAGAATGTGATGATAGATGAAGTGGCAATTAGTCTCGATGTGTTTTGTTCTCTCATGGAATACATCATTGTGAGCAATCTGAATAGCACTCATATTGTCACAGTGTAAGGTAGTGGCAGCAGGAGAAGAGACACCCATGTCAACAAGGAGCCATCGAAACTAGAGAAGTTCTTGAGTTGCATCAGCCATGGCACGATATTCAGCTTCAATACTGGAGCGAGCAACTACAATTTATTTCTTACTATGCCAGGAAATGAGAGAATTACCCAAAAAAAAAAAACAATAACCAATAGTGGAACGTCTATCAATGGGGTCTCCGGCCCAATCAGCATTAGAATAAGCTTGTAAGAAGGGAGTAAGCTGAGCTGAAAAGTGAAACCCAGGAAATAAAGTACCCTTGACATACCGAAGAATGCGAAGAACAACCGAGTAATGGGTGGTCCGAGAAGCGAACAAGAACTGACTGACCTGATGAACGGCATAGGCAATGTCAAGGCGAGTGACAGTGAGGTATACAAGACTTCCAACCAGTTGACGATATAGAGTAGCATCCTGAAGAGATGAACCATCAAGTGGGGTAAGTCTGACATTCGGCTTGAGAGGAAGAGTGACAGTGGTTGAGTCAGTGATCTCAGCCTTGGAAAGGAGATTCGAGACATATTTGACCTGAGAGAGAAAATATCCATCAGAACCCGATAAGATTTCAAGGCCAAGAAAATAGGTGAGTACGCCAAGGTCTTTCATCTTGAATTGGCCACTTAGAAACGTTTTGAGTTCAGAAATGTCCCGTAGATCATTTCCAGAAATAATCATATCGTCCACATACAGTAAAAGAAGGATAATATCATTGGCAGTATAGAGAATAAACAATGTTGAATCATGAGCATTAGGTGTGAACCCAAACTGATCAATAGTAGTACTGAATTTTGCAAATCAGGCACGTGGAGCTTGTTTTAAACCATATAGAGCACGACGAAGGCGACAAACTTTATTTCAAGGAGCATCCAGGCCAGGAGGGGTATGCATATATACTTCCTCAAGAAGATCATCATTGAGAAATATATTTTTGACATCCATTTGAAAAAGAGTCTATTTTCGAATGGTGGCGACGGCAAGAAGTGTACGGACAGATGTTAGCCTCGCCATTGGAGCAAATGTCTCTTCATAGTCAATACCATATTCCTGAGCAAATCCCTTGGCAACAAGTCAAGCTTTATATTGTTCAACAGAGCCATCAGAAAGCATCTTGATCTTAAACACCCATTTGTACCCAATAGGAGTTTTTCCAGGGGCAAATCTACAATATCCCAGGTATGAGTTTTTGCGAAGACCTAAAGTTCTTCGTCTATTACTTTCTACCAAAGAGGATTAGTACTAGCCTCATTATAGGATTGAGGTTCATACAGATGAAGTATAGTAGAAAAACAATGAAAATCAGAAAGGTAATGTGGAGGATGAGTTACCATGGTAGAGCGGCGAAGGTGATCTGGGGCATGGGTGTCAACGGAAGGCAGTACAGGATCATCAACCACAGGAGAAGTCTCAGGCATGGTCGTTGGAGTTGGAAGGGTGAGGTCAGCTAGTGGTTCTGGAATAGGTTCAGCTGGTGGTTCTAGGATGAACTCAGCATAAGATACAGGGCTAGGCTCAACTGGTGGTGCTGGAGTGGACTCAACAATAACTGGAACTGTATCATCTGGAAATAACTCAATGGATGGATCAGTAAACAATCTGGAGTTGGTGAGGGTTGACATGTCAAATGATTGTAAAAAAGAAAAAAATTGATGTTCCCAAAAGATGACATATCGCGAGATACGAAGGGTTTTAGAAATGGGATCTCAGTACCGATACCCTTTATGTTCGATGCCATATCCAAGAAAACAACACAGACGAACCCTTGGTTCCAGTTTGTTGTGTTCATGTGGTTTGAGAAGAACAAAACAGGCGCAATCAAAGACTCTGAGTTCAGAGTAATAAGGAGTTTTACCGAAAAGGCGTTCAAATGAAAACTGATTTTGGATTGTAGCGGAAGGGACACGATTTATTGTATAGACGATTGTGAAGGCAGCCTCACCCCAAAAACGTTCAGGATATGATGAAGAAATGAGGAGAAAGCACGAACTATGTTAAAAATATGTTTATGATTGTGTTTGGCTCATCCATTTTGTTGGGATGTACTAGGACACGAGCGATAGGGGAGCATGTCATTTTTGCGAAGCAGGTTAAGAAAAGCATGATCCTTGTATTCCTTTACATTATCTGAGCGAAAGACTTTAATATTTCTTGAAAATTGGGTTTTAACCATAGAAGAAAACTCAAAATATATTTAGAATTGTTCGGATCGATGTTTCATAAGAAACAACCATGTATATCGAGAGTAGTCGTCCACAAAGATAACAAAGTAACGAAGACTACCCATCGAGGCATGAAGAGAAGGCCCCCAAATATGAGAATGAATTAGATCAAATGGTGCAAGGGAAATAGACTAACTCTCTTTGAAATGTAGGGTTGGTTGTTTGGCAAGTTGGCAATGGATATATTTGAAGGACTCATGTTGAATTGAACCTAACTGACCACTAGAGAAAAATGATTTGAGTCGATTAGATAAAGTGTGGCCTAACCGAGCATGCCAAAGTTGGGATGGTGAGAGAGACACTGGTGGTTATGGAGATAAGGATGAAGAAGAGGATACTAGCGGTAGTGGTGAGGTTGCACAGGTTGATTAAGAGATATTTGGTTGTGGTGATGGTAGAGTTGGCGATTGAAGGTGTAAATTGGTAAGTTTAAATTGGCGTCCATCCTTACGACCAGTCCCAAGAGTTTCTCCTGTTCGATGATCCTGCACACGACAACCACTATTAGAAAATATGATTTTAAATCCCAATTCACAAAGTTGCCTAATAGACAAGAGATTTAAGGTAAGGTTTGGAATCAAATACGTGTCAGGAATGAAAAGATGAGAAGTAGAAACCTGACCGGTATGTGTAACAGGCATTTGAGAACCACCAGCAGTATAAAATTCATCGCGAATAGTTTGGTGAAAAAAATATTGGGATTACAACAGGCAAAATTAAAGAACCAAAAGGAATTACCTATAGTAAGTGAGAGAGCATGGGAAAGATTTGTACCAGTACCAATTTTGTAGAATATATGAAGGAGAAATGAGGCCAAATCTGTAATAGACATGGTGATAGTAGAGGAGATAGGGTCTGAATCCTCTTTGACATTGAAAATGAGCGAAGAACCCATAGGCATCGCTGTTGAACCTAGAGAAGCTGTTGTAATGGATGAATTTAGAATGTCAAAATTATCCATGAACCGGTATTGAATCTTCAAGGACCGGGTGAAAATTGAGTGAATCGGTGTAGGAACCACATGGATATAACAAAAAGTATATTCTGTGAGTCTCAAAACACAAAACAGAGGTCGAAAACAGAATCAGAACGTCCAAAGACCCCAGGAATTGGTCCAAGTTTGCAGAAAAATGGTGAACAAAGACCTGAATCGGGATAAAGAATGTACCGATGACATGGCAATGGCTAAGGAGACAGTAGGGTGTTGACGTGTCGGTCAACGCTAACGTGGCAGCCAGTCAACGATGACGTGACGGACACATGGCAACAAAATGTCCAGGTGCTGACGTGACAGTTGATGTGGTAGATGATGTGGCAGGCGAGATGGCACTGACGTGGCAAGGGTCAATGCTGATGTGGCTAAAGTCAGCGTTGACATGGTGCTTGCGTAGCAGCTGATGTGGCAGAGTACTGCAAGGGGCGCGTAGATCTGACGCGTAGTCACACTTGAGGTGGGTGTGGGCATGTGGCGTATCGGATGGGGATTATTTTTGAGTCATTGGAATCGCCTTGTCGAGAAGGTTCTGATGGTATATCATAAGATTTATTTGAAGCCCTGGTAGAGGCGGTAGAGCCCAAAATCCGAGACAGCGAAAGATGGTAGCGCTGTTGGCTATTGGAGGCGCGTGATGGCGCGTCTGGACTCCGGCAGCAGCGGTGATTTTGATGGCGTTGTGTTCGTCTTTGCAAGGCGAATACAGTAGTATGATGATTGTTGATACTGGAGTAGAGATGAAGCCTACAATAGCGACGAAAGTTTCGGGAGAATAAGGGCGGCAGCGACAGCATTAGCGTTGCAAAAATTTTGTTGAAAACAGGTTCAAGAAATACTTGCTCTCATACCCTGTTAAGATAATTGAGAAATGGAAGAAGAATCATGAATTGATAGTCTGAAAGTGGGAGCTAGAGTTTTGCTCTAATGGGCCACATAGGTCAAGCCCATATAATACATTAACAGCCGAAGTCATCGCCGCGCCGTTCTCCGTTTGCAACATCGTCGCTGCTTCTGGAACTTTCCAGATCTGGATTTGGGATTGTGTTCTTGAGTGGAAAATTGAGAAGAAAAAGGTCATTAATCTCCATCGCCGTCATCGGAGATTGAAGAGAGAGTAGAGATCTTCGTCATCGTCACGATAGATCTTTGGTGACGGCGAAGATCGGAAGATGATATTTGCCTTTGGAGTAGTTCTACGTGGGGTGGATCACCATTGGTGGTGGGTGGTTCGCTGTTGGTGGTGGATTGGACCATTTAGGTTGCAGAGAGAGGAAAGGTGAGGAGGGGTTAAATGAAATAAAACAATTACATTTAGATTCTAAAATTTTGGATATTTGTTTAAATAAACCCTAATGAATTAGTTAGAGTAAAATGACAAAATTATCTTTATTTTGGGACATAAAATGACCAAAATGCCCTTAATTTAAATGGCTAACCATTAAAGTTGACTAACACAGTTGCAATTTGGGCCAATTTGAAACAAAAATGAAAGCCAAGTACTAAATATATCTATTTTTAAATACGAGAGGCCAATTAAAATAAAAATGAAATGTGAAGTACTAAATATGTCTATTTTTAAATATAAGATGCCAATTGAACACCGAAACAAAAAAGTTCATTATGCCAAGAACAAAATTGGATTACTAAAAGTTGATAATAACATTTTTGGTCAACCAGTGCTCAATTGAATCCCCGTATTTGGAAATAGATATATTGGGTCATTCATATTTGAATTTCGTTTCCAATTCGCCAAATTTACAAATCTATTAGGTCAATGGTAACGGTCAAAAGGTATTTTAGTCATTTTGTATTCAAATTCAAAAAAAAATTATTAAACCTATATGGATTAATTACTCCCTGCATCTCTCTATATTAAAATTACTTTTATATATTAAAACAAAGGGTCAAACTAAAACAAAAGAAAACTTTTGTTTTCTATCACCGGACTCCATTGTTGACCTGCCAAGGCCCCATCTCTGAACAAAATTACAACTTCTGGCGACCAAATCCAACCAACCCCACCGCCGAACAAAACCACAACCTCCGGCGAGAAAACCCAGCCAAGCCCATCGCCGAACAAAACACAACCTCCGTCGTTGGAGTGGTTCGCCGTTGGTTGTAGGTTGGTTGCAGAGAAGAAGAAGGGTAGAGAAGAGGGGGTAAATGAAATAAAACAATTACATTTAAATTCTAAAATTTTAAAATTTTTTAAATAAACCCCAATATTGGTTAGAGTAAAATGACAAAATTATTCTTATTTTCTGACATAAAATGATCAAAATGCCCTTACTTTAAATGGTTGACTAACACAATTGCAATTTGGGTCGATTTTGAATATGAAATTGAAATGTGAAGGATTTAATGTGTCTATTTTTAAATATGAGGATTCAATTGAGCATTGGTTGCATTTGTGAGAAATTAAAAATGTGATTATCCCTAAAAGATAAGAGAAAAATAGTGCTTAGTCCGACTGGACATAGATGTACAAAATTTTAATAATATTTGACGAAATCAATTATTAGAGAACACGTGCCAAAAAAAAAAATAAAAAATTCTAACCTTTCCTTAAGAGTTCGGTTAGACAATAACCCAAATAAACAGTCTTGTTAGCTATTTGCCAAACCGAACACACAAATAAAATTTTTAACCCAAAACCGTTAGACAAGCGAGGAGACGGACAGTGATACCCCGCAGATTTCACGGGAGCTAAAAATAGAGAAGTTCGATTATGGAATGTTTGTATCCCCTGTTTAGACAGTTACCATTTACGTGCAAAGGGCTTATTGCTCAAGATTTAGTCATTTTTAAAACACTTTTGTGGATATATGCGGGGAAACAGAGCAACGATTTCGAAATTGAAGCAGTCGACGCGAGAGAACAGAGCCTATATCATAATCGAACAATTGGGATCGTTTACGTAATAGATAGCACAAGTATATTCAAGGTAATCGTGAAATTTTTTTTAAATCGATCCATTTTTTGCAGTCAGAAACAAAAAACACTCAAAAAATTTAGATTCACATTCGCACGGTAGCATGCACACAATATATATCGCGTGAATACACACGTAAATTCGAAACAGAATTTTTACATTTTGAGATTTTTTCGGCACAAATATTAGGTATTTTGTATAGATTCAGTTTCGTACGTTGACATTTCCACATAACATTCATACGTGAATCTACACGCAACTTTGACATTGAACACCCTTTTTGCAATAGAACACATAAACATCAACTGCGACACAATAAATTCAGTTTATAGATTGTACGTTGACATTTACGTATATCATTTATGCGTGAATATACACGTAACATGGACATTACACAGAATCAGTTTCGTACATTGACATTTACATATATCACTCATGCGTGAATATACACGTAACTTTAACATTACGCAGAATCAGTTTCGTACGTTGACATTTACGCAAAATTTATGCATGAATATAAAACGTAAATGCGTGAATATAAACGTAAATGACACTGAACATATTTTTTTGTAGTAGAACACATAAACATCAACTTGAGACAAAATAAATTCAGTTTATGTTTGACATTTACACATAGCATTATGCGTGAGTATACACGTAAACTGTGGTGGAACAATTTTGTTTTCAAGTATTTTTTACAGTTTTAGTTTATGTATTTACACATACTAGAGAACTGGCCACACGCATGGTTTTAATGTTCAAGTATAATGGCTATTCGTTAGGAGTAAAAGTCAGCTATGATTTCACATATGAGGGTTTAATACATAAGGTGTTAGCAAGATAGGACAGTTTGGAGTTTGACACATTTGAGATACAATATTCAATCCCTGGACACGAAGCGTGTTTGATTTCGTGTCAGGATGACTTGGAAATGGTTGTATGTCTCGCATGCGCAATGAAGTTGGATTACGTTGGAGTGGATATTAAGATATACGGCAGCGGTAGCGGATGGAAGGGCGTGGGAAATAATATGTTGATTGAACATCGTCGTCGGTGCGGCAGCAGAGGTGATGCATACATAGAGGAAGATTTATTGCCAATTTTTTGTCCGCCCCCACAGAAAACGTTGTTGTCTAATCACTGGGCTGATGGTATAAAGGAAGTAGGACAGAGCTTTAGGGGTGGTGCTATGGAGTTTAGAGAAAAATTAAGAAAATACGTTGTTCAAGTAGGTTTCAGTTTAAAAAAAAAAAATAGAAATAGTAACTGTTGAATGCACTCTAAAAGAGGAAAAAGGTTGTGTGTGGAGGGTGCATGAGAGAGTAGATGATAGAAATAGTTTTTTCTATATATTGGGAACTAGAAAACACACATACGTGCGGTGCTGCATTCAGGACAAACAGGAATGAGAACATGAATTCGAGTGTTGTGAAATAGTGTTCGGTAAACTTGGTTCGAAAACACACTGGCCACCAGACCGATTGATGTTGTACACACGTTCAAAAATGATTACGGCATCGAGATCCCATATCACATTGCATGGAACGGTGTTGAGAAAGCACGGGATGATCTGTATGGCGACCACAGGGCCTCATACGACCAGTTGCGTTGGTATACGGTGGCATGTATGCTCACAAATCCGAGCAACCATATCGCTCTTGAATACGACAAGGAATCGGGGCATTTTCAAATATTGTTTATTGCATTTAATGCAACAATCCGTGGCTTCAATTATTATCGGCCAATGTGTTTCCTTGGCGGTATGTTTCTGGGGGGAAATACAAGGGATGTTTGCTTGCAGTAAATGCAAAGGATGGAAATAATGGTAATACTGTGTTTTTTAAAAAAAAATATATATATTAGCAACCTAATATCAACGTTTGGTTATTTTTTGGGTTTTTACATGAATTTTTTTTTTTTTTTTTTGATTAACCTAATTTTTTGTAGTGCGATCAAACCTACTATTTTTTTCAAGGTTGTTCCCGGTTGCCTTTGCCCTCGTTGATGCCGAGAACGAAGACAATTGGTTCTGGTTCATGGGGGCATCTGCGCAAAAAAAAATTCACACGACTAGGTATTAATCTTTATATTGGATCGTCACAGCGGCATATTTGAAGGTATTCGTAAAATGTTTTCAAATTGTTTCTATTCATTCTACTTGAATCACTTGAAGAATAATCTAAAAGATAAATTAGCTGGCACGAAACAACGGTTCAAAGAGAAGTTGGTTTATAAATACGTTTGTATGGCATACGCTACAACAACGGAGAAATTCAACATATATCTGGATGAGTTGAAGATAGAAGGTAAGGGTTGGGTAGAAAATTTCCTTCATGACGTACCCCTCAAAAATTTTTGCAACATGTATTTCAGAGGTAAACGATACGACGATATGTCTTTAAATTTAGTTGAATCATTAAATGCGTGGATTCGTGAATATCGTCACCTGCCCATTATATTAATGATCGACAAGATTAGATGCAAACTGATGGCCCATTTATCTAATAGACGCTCAGAATCACTGACAATGACATCCGTGTTGTGCCCCATACTCGGAGAATCGATAGGACAGATGATTAGGGATGGTCGGACATGGGCTATCATGGAATGTCAGAAAAATATATACGAAGTGCATTCAAACCCTTCTGTGATTGTGGACATGGACAAGAAGACTTGTGCATGTTTCAATTAGCAAGGCAATGGGTTCCCTTGTATGCATGCTTGCGAGTCTATACAACATAGCGGGGAGAACCTATATTCATATATAGAGGTATATTTTTCTGTTGAGCACTATCGAAAATGTTATTCAAAAGGTATATATGGAGTCTCGACTATTGAGAAACCAACTTGGGATAAATCGAAAGTCGTCATCATTCCTCTAATTACGAAACAGCAGTCTGGCCGTCCCAAAAAATATCGAAAGGAGAGGTTGCAGAGATAAAATGTGGAAGGTGTCACAAATATAGGCACCACAATCGCAAGTCGTGCACTGTAGCAATTTTAGTCGATAACATCATTCTTTTTTTCAAAATATTTCTTCTATTTGGATTTTTTTTTTTTTGGCGAATGAATCAAGTGATACGTTTATGTCTACACGAGACACATACATGATCAGTTTTAAAGATTTTTTAAACTGAATATTTTGATTATGAAAGTTTTTTTTTTTTTTTTACAATCATTGCAGCTTCAATGTATGTGGGGTTTATTGTTATTGGGAAGTGTATTATGTCATCTTGTCTAGTCAGCCAACAATGTGGGATGAGGACAGGGTGAAAATCTCTTTTTGCGCGAGCGGATTGAATATTAACTCAATCATGGATATTAACGTAAGCGATTTTTTGTCAGACCTTGAAAAGGATAAACGGGGGGTGGGCCATGGGGGGTGAATATTAACTCATCAGTGAATTTTTTGTCAAACCGAGTAAATATTCACTCAACGTATTCGTTTCACTTTTGTCGTAATATACAATGATTCTGGACGAAAAGAATATTAACAATAAAATGATAAAAAGTTAATATTCACTCACTTCAGTTTTAGTTCTCTTGAATTTCGTAAATATTCACTTACACACAATTTGATTGATACTCATACACCTATGGTATGTATTGACACAAAGAAAAACACCATTTTCATTGCTATGTGACATGCACATAAATATTCACTCACAGATAAATCCATTTTTTTGTCGTTGTTCTGTGATGCAAAATAAAAGATCAAAAAATAATTGAAAAAAACTTGAACATATATAACTGTTAATTCATACTAAAAATTTATTAAAATGAGCAAAAAAAAATTCTCCAATCGTATTGGATGCGCACCAAAAAATTAATTAGATACATTCCGACAGGTTTTCATTGAGTTGTTGGTCACGACGACGGCGCATTTGCAGACTCTTTTCTGGCCATAGCGCCGGAGAACAACCAACTCCTGGGTGGATCATTCAACAGACTATGTATAATAGTCTTCCGCATCTTTCTTATATTATCTGCAGTTATATTTTTCGGCACAACCCTATTCTCAGCATAGTTCTTCATGATGGATGCCACGAAAACACCGCATTCAGTCCTGGTAAAAATAAAACACAAAAGTATTAGGATTTTTCAAAAATGGAGACAAATGCGTCAGTCTTTGTGAAAAAAACGAGAGAAGTATGATATGCAGTTTGGGACATACGATCCATTTTGCTACGGACAGTCTACACATTATTCTATTTGACATCTCCCCAGCCTTGCAGTATATTGCCGTTTATATGCGCCTCCACAAATTGTTTATGTCAATAGATTATTGTTAGACACAGACACGTAACGCGATCATAAAAAGTGATGCGTACGGAAGAATTTTTTTCATACCACAATATGCGCGTCGTTGTAGTAGCGATCAATTGTGGGATCACGTGGCAGGAGCGAATTGTAAAATTTTCATCGTTTTTCAAAAATGTCAAGGACCAAAACAGTCCAATGATTGGGGGTTACATGAATAACAGGGGAAATCAAAGGAAAAATAATGTACCTACAATTCGAGGTAAATGCTTCATTGATTGTTTTGCAGATATGGGTCTTCAGATTTTCGTATTTTTCCCAGATTATCGTCTGGAAGACAGCGCATCCAAAATTAGATATCATATTCATGAACATATTAAAAACGAAAAAAAACTTTCGTCCATACCCATATCTGCGCCAAAGGAAATTTGGATGTATCGAACAGCCCCCCCGTTTTTTCTGCTCGTTTAAGATTGAGACTGTGCATCATATTTTCCAGATATTCACCATAAGTATCAAGCACCTGAAAAAATACAAAAAGGCGTTGACTGTGAGTGCACGAACATCAAATTTGTTGGGGGTAAGTGAATATTAACTCAATTAAACAAAACCAATCAGGTTTGCAATTGATTAAACAACCTCGCTAACCCCCAATTCAACACAGTGAACACTTCTGACAGGAAATGGGGATTTTTTTTTAAAAAGGCGTTTGGTTGCAAGTGAATACTAATGCACAGTCCAACGATTAATGAAAATGGTTTTTCCTTTTTTCGTAATTACGGAGGGGGGGCACATGAATATCAACATTGGGAGTGAGTGAATATTTAACGCACAGCCAATGATCAACGAAAATGGCATGCCTATCCCCTAACAACGGAGGGGGCACGTGGATATTAACGTTGGGGGTGAGTGAATATTACCTCAATCAGGGAGGACAAAAAAATGTGCACTTGCTTAAAAGACCTCGCTATTATATAACGATTTTAGAAATGTACAACTTACATTGTCAGTCGTCTGTCTCTCTTTAAGTATGCATATGGCGTCCCCCCAAGCTCAGCTAAAATAATCATCTAAAACGGTAGAAATTAATGATACTTGATCCCTTCCTCAATGTATATTATCTGTAGCATTTCTCAATCGTCATCGCTTAACATCATCGCTATTTTGCATCTATTTCGTTTAGCCAGTTTGACGTTATCCTTGTACTCAAAAATAGGAAGTTCGTTAACATCTACAACATCCCTAGTGACCTTTTCCTTGCCTTTTGCTTTTGGCCCTAGGTAAACGAAATCGCTACCCTTGTGTGTTGGTTGCCTAACATTTACTTTTAGTCTCTTTATCGTGGAATTCACTTTAAGGGGTGGTGATGTTTCACACCCGGCGACCGCAGGGGCAACAACAGAAATGGGAGTCGCACCCGATATCACCAAGTCAGTGCATGTGTTCGGCGGTGTTTTGATTGACGCTTGGGGCGGCGGCTGTGGTGTTGTCTCGATGGGCGGTAACACAAATAATGTGGGCATCAGTAAGGCAATAGATCGCTGCTATGTTGATACTGCATACCCCTTAATTTGAACACACATATCAACAATCTGCTTATTCAGCTCCTTGATTGTTTGTATGAATGAACGCCTACTCGCATTTTTAGCTTCCTTCAACATAATGTTGTTGTCCAATGTTGTTTTTAATTGTATCTCCAACTTTGCACATCTCTTTTTTAAATCATCCTTCTCAGGGTCTGGCAGCGGATCGCGATGTTTTTGAGTGACAGCATGAACGCCCATTTCTAGTTTCATCTGAGCCTTTTCGATAACAACTTTCGTTAATCGTGTGGTAAGATCAGCCATCATTGCATCATGCTGATTTTTCTGTTTTTAAGTTCCGTTTGCAAATCAATATTACGGACAGTCATGCTAACGACGATCTTTCGCAGCTCTTCAATTGTCTGGTTTTCTTCCATTTGTTTTGCAAAAAAATCATCCTGCATTTGATCCAAAGCACGATAAATGTCATCAACGGCAATGTCGTATGAGGTGGGAGGCATGACGTCATTGCACGATTGACTGCAGTCCACGCCCAAATCGAACGTTAGATCCTAGGGTTGCATTACTGTCTGGCTTACAATGGGGATCAATAACTCGCCCAAAATCCTGTTAACCATTACTTCGATTTCAGGATCATCTTTATCAACAATACCCTTGCCCTTCTCAATTCTTCGTTGTTCGCTTATGGTATCTTCAGATTCGTCACGAAAGTCCGCGGGAGTTTCTTTCACAACTTCGTCAGCATCGTAGGGGGTATAATGCCAGATTGCAATTCAAGCAAGCTCTCCTCGATGTCCCCAGCTTTAACCTAAACGCATTTATTTAAAACGTAAGGCAAAACAAAAACATAATTAGAATAGAATGTTAAAAAATCAATCCAGAATTTTTTACCTGATCATCTAATAGGTCGTTGATTAGGGTAGACCCGATGGAAGAGGTATATGCAATCAAACACCACCGTTGCATCCTCGGTATTGCAAACTCCTACCCCTCTATGGTTGTCGATAATGTCGTGTGTTCGCAAAGCCAATACTGAAAACAAAGAAGAAGTTGGGGGGAATAAGTTGACAATTTACAGTAACGACAAGAACATATATTTACCGATAACATTTATGTAATCAATAAAACAGTAACATGATAAATAGTAATCACAAGAACATCCATTTTACTAATAAAATTCACTTTGAGTGATTTTAGATTTTACCTGCAGCGCGAGGACACACCCCGTAACGGATCTTGGCTCGGTGTGTGATTTTTTTAGACTCGTCTCCAAGTCTATAGCAATTGCGTCCGGCCAATTGTAGTTGTTCATACGTTCGATATCTTTCACATATTGAACGAGCCACTGTGACACCTGTTGTCTAGTAGTCGTGAAGAAGCACGTGGACAAGAGATGCAAGCACAACAAGCGAACGACGTCATTTGCGCTTTCCTCACTTGTACTCTTTACCTGTCGTTCCACCAAAGACCTCAAGTAGGCCATACTAAACTCTCTCGAGTTTGTCAGCTTCAGTTTGCGGAGGAATTTCGATTCAACCTTCGTGTATCTATTCTGCACAATGACTCCATCCCCTACTATCAAACCAAAAATCAATTGTATGTCCAACGGTGTCAGCCTCACCAATTTCCCTCTGATTCTGAATGCTAACCGGGCTGGGACATAACTCAGTATGATTTTCTCTATCAGATTGTCATTTTTATGGATATTCTCAAGCGACACCTGCTTGTTGTAGAATATTTTGAAGATTTTGGCAAATGGTGTTATACGCAACAGTGCCATGTGTTGGTCTGTTAATCCGCAATCTCGAACTAGTTTATACGTTTGTTTTAGATTGCTCGATATAAAAACACTCTCGGTCGAGGTTGAGTATTCCCTTTTTTTCTCTGTTTTTTGACTCGTTGGCCTACAATTTAACGGGGTAACAACAAAACGTTTTTAACTGCACATATATTAAAGTAGATAAAAATAGACACGCAGATTAACAAATACGTGAACATTAACACACAATAAAACCAAAAAACAAAAGTTCTGTAAAGACTTAGTAGATTTTTTCCCCTGGGTAGATAACTGGGTATGCATGTACATACAAAACCGATTTTCACTCTATAAAACAGATTGATTACGAGGACACCAACACCAACGAATAGATACGTGAACGTCAACACCAAATGTATTCACATACATAATAAAAACGTTTCTTAACACAAATAAAATGATTATGAGAACATTTACGACGCTAATTGAAACATTTAGAAGAACATTTATGACTATATTTCACACATTTACAGGACTCATTAACAAAAAATTAATCGTACATGGACATCAACACCAACGTATAGATACGTGAACATCAACAACAACGTAATAGATACATGAACATCAACATCAACGAATATATACGTGAATATCAACATCAACAAATAGATACGTGAACATCAACACCAAAAAGTACCCACCAAGATTTTCTATGGGGTAAGTGGGTATTCACACTAATTGAAACATCTAGAAGAATATTTACGGCTCTAATTTACACATTTACGTGACTAATAAACAAAAAATTAATCATACGTGGACATCAACACCAACGTATAGATACGTAGACATCAACACCAACAGTACCCACCAAGATTTTCTCCTGGGGTAAGTGGGTATTCACATTTACGGCCCTAATTTAGACATTTACGGGACTCATTAACAAAAAATCACTTATATGTGGACATCAACACATAAATACATGATGGTGCTTACTCTGTGGACTGCTGCTACCTCTTTTCTTGGTTCAAGTTCCTTCGTCGTCGCTACTTTTCGTCATTCCTTTAGTTCTCAAACACTCCCCACGACGCGCACTCAAAATCGCTTTGGTTTTAGGGTTTCCTATTGTAAGGGGAGATAGCGGGAACTAGTTCGGGAATATGTAGAGACGTAAATGTAGAAAGTGGCGTGATTAATGGGGTAATGGTAGAGGTTTTTTTGATAAGTGGACAGCGGCAATGGGGGATGAGGGGGGGATCGGGTTCTGGGGAGTAAGACATAAATATTCACTTAAGTGAAATATGTACCCAAACAAAAATTAAAAAATACAACCGTATAGAGGACATCTTGCACAATATTTCATTGGTTTTTGTTTGCAAATCTGATATGATGTATGATAGATATGAAGTTATTTCAATGAGGAAAGATGAACATGCAGCCCTTTCACCTTCCATAATCAGAAAATGGCAGTTGAATCATAACAATGGCATTACACGTAATTTGGTAATTCCAATAGGGGTAAATATAGAGGGTCATTTACTAAGTAATCTTATTGGTCCATTAACTTAATTAAGAAGGTCAAGAGGTTATCTAATAAATTATATATCTCTAAAGGGCTGGGAAAAAATTACTCAATTTTTTTTTGAATAAATCAATATTAAGGGAGAATGACATTTTTGACCCTTTAAGTTTGGAATGACGTTTAAGTGGTTCTTGATATTTAGCCATTGAGATATTTGATCTCTAAACAGTTAAATTGATTTCATTATGGTCCAAATTCCTCATTTTACACTTTAAATTAATTACACATGAATTTTTTATTTTCCTTCCTCTTTTTCTTTCTCTTTTTCTCCGGCGAAAACCTCTGAAAACGCAATCGCCGGTGATTCTCTCCTTCCTCTCTAGCATTGGTTTTCTCTGTAGAAGAAGGGGAGGAAGGAAGGAGAGAAAAATGCAAAATAAAAAATTCATAGAGAAATATGTGTAATTAATTTTAAGAGTAAAATATAACTGGACCACATTACAACCAATTTAATAGTTTATGACCACATTTGTCTGAATGGGCCTTAAATATTCACTTCAAACTTGAAGGACCAAAATGGTCATTTTACCCAAAGCCCACCTATATATTAGAGTTATCCCTATATAACAATTGAAAATTAATACAAACCCCAATTAGGAGCTGTGACTTTGCAACATGGAGAGAGGCGCGTGATTTTCGTCTAAAATTGGAAGCTAGTTCTTGGGGGGAAAAGTTTCAATCAATAGTGAATCACAAAACCTTTCAATAACAATTTCATTGCAGTGCATATTTTTCTTTTTCATCCCACAAAGCATCTTGCTCGTGTCTCGCCATGTCGCTCTTGCAGGAATCTTCGTTTTCCATTCAAGATGTCATCACCGACCTTTCCTCTCACCGTCACTATCGTTTTCGCCACCGGTAAGTTGCTACATATTGTTTTTTTGTTGCTTCATCTCTCCCTAGTTATTATTTGATTTAGGGTTTATGAATTCGCGACCACCGTGCAGTGATGATCATATATTGAGTTTAGGATTTAATTACTGTTGTGCAAAACTCAAATATTGATGTGGGGTTTGTTCATTTTCATAGTAATTGTGGGCGTTTTGTTGAAAATTAAATGTGTATCAAAAATCGATTTTGTTCTTAAACATTGAAGTGTTTTGTTTTGAACTACCATCTTGTCATTTTTCATTGTTGATGTGAAGGTTGTTGACAAATAGTTAATGTGTAGCAAAAATCTAATATTGAATTGTTGTTTGAAGTTCTATCTTGTCCCTTTGCAATGTTGATGTTTGATTTATTGAGATGGTTAATGTGTAGCAAACATCTATAGTTGAATTCTTGGTTCTTTTCCATATTGTTGGTGATGTTTAGTTTGTTACGATATTTAATGTGTAGCAAAAATCACATATTGCCATCTTGAATTTTTTGAATTTCCCTCTCCCGTTTATTCATTGTTGATGTTTAAGTGTTGAGATTGTTAATATGTAGCAAAAATTACATATTGTCGTCATGGATTTTTGAATTTTCCTCTCCCATTTTTTCACTGTTGATGCTTGGGTGTTGAGATTGTTAATATGTAGCAAAAATCACATATGGCCGTCTTGGATTTTTTGAATTTCCCTCTCCCGTGTTTTCATTGTTGATATTTGGGTGTTGAGATTGTTAATGTGTAGCACAAATCACATATTGCCGTCTTGAATTTTTTTAATTTTCCTCTCCCATTTTTTCATTGTTGATATTTGGTTGTTGAGATTGTTAATGCGTTGCAAAATCACATATTGCCGTCTTGAATTTTTTGAATTTCCCTTTCCCATTTTTTCATTGTGGATGTTTGGGTGTTGAGATTGTTAATGTGTAGCAAAAATCGTATATTGCCATCTTGGATTTTTTGAAATTTCCTCTCCCATTTTTTATTGTTGGTGTTTGGTTATTGAGATTGTTAATGTGTAACAAAAATCGTTCATTAAATTCTTGGTTTTGATTTTCCGTCTTGATCCGCCTCATAGTTGAAGTGAGAGTTGTTGAAAAAATAGTTACTATGTATTAAAAATCAACTTTTGAGTTCTTTTAGATATTTAATGTGTAGTAAAAAATCGAATATTGAAATAATGGTTTGGATTTCCATTTGTTCATTTTCGTGATTGATGTTTGAGTTCTTGAGATAATTACTATGCAGTGAAAGATCTAAATTGGAGTATAATTTTGAATTTTCAACTTATTCCTTTTTCGTTATTGATGTTTGAGTTGTCGAATTAGTTACTGTGTAGCAAAAATATAATATTGAAGTCTTGTTTTTAATTTTCCTCTTCTTTTCCTAAATTTTTATTGTTTGAGATGTTGAATTTCTCTACTGCACCGTTATTAGTTCTCAGGTAATGGCAGATGCATCCAACGATCGGTGTGAGTGACATACGAAATACGACAACAATCCGTTATCACATAAGCAAGCAAGTGGTAAACAGTTTAGATGCAATCTACGTAGCTTCTGTGATCTAATGGGGAATATCCAAAGGAAAATTCATCTAACACATATTGATGTTATGTCGGCTACTCCGTTATGTGGGCATTTTTATTGAAAATTGATTGTGTATCAAAAATCAATTTTGTTCTTAAACATTGAAGTGTTTTGTTTTGAACTACCATCTTATCCTTTTTCATTGTTGATGTGAGGGTTGTTGACAAAATAGTTAATGTGTAGCAAAAGTCCAATATTGAATTGTTGTTTGAAGTTCCATCTTGTGCCTTTGCAATGTTAATGTTTGATTTATTGAGATGGTTAATGTGTAGCAAACATCAACAGTTGAATTCTTGGTTCCTTTCCATATTGTTGGTGATGCTTGGTTTGTTACTCCTTTCCATATTGTTGGTGATGTTTGGTTTGTTACGATATTTAATGTGTAGCAAAAATCACATATTGTCATCTTCTATTTTTGAATTTTCATATCCCGTTTTTTCATTGTTGATGTTTGGGTGTTGAGATTGTTAGTATAGCAAAAATCACATATTGTCGTCTTGAATTTTTGAATTTCTCTCTCCCTTTTTTTCATTGTTAATGTTTGGGTGTTGAAATTGTTAATGTGTATCAAAAATCGCTCATTAAATTCTTGGTTTTGATTTTCCGTCTTGATCTGCCTCATAGTTGATGTGAGAGTTGTTGAAAAAACAGTTACTGTGTATTAAAAATCAACTTTTGAGTTCTTTTATAAATTTAATGTGTAGTAAAAAATCAAATATTGAAATATTGGTTTGGATTTCCATTTGTTCATTTTCGTGATTGATGTTTGAGTTCTTGAGATAGTTACTATGTAGTGAAAGATCTAAATTGGAGTAGCTTTGAATTTTCAACTTATTCCTTTTTCGTCATTGATATTTGAGTTGTCGAAATAGTTACTGTGTAGTAAAAATATAATATTGAAGTCTTATTTTTAATTTTCCTCTTCTTTCCCTACATTGTTATTGTTTGAGATGTTGAATTTTTCTACTGCACCGTTATTGGTTCTTAGGTAATGGCAGGTGCATCTGACGATCGGCATGAGCGACGTACAAAATACTACAACGATCCGTTATAACATTAAGGGGTAAACAGTTTAGATGCAATCTAAGTAGCTTCTGTGATCTAATGGGGAATATCCGAAGGAAAATTCGTCCAACACATATTGATGTTATGTCGGCCATGGCAGGTGAGTCTGTTGCTGTACAACAATATTAAAGAAAAAATATTGCTATACATCAATATTTCAATATTTTGAGAATTGCAAGGTTGTAACTTCAAGGTTTGCCCAACATGGAAGGTTGTATAGTAAATATTCGACCAATTATAATTGTACAGCAAAAGCATTGTATTCGTCAAAAGCGGAAAATAGAAAAAAGAAATAAAAAACATTCTAGATAAAACACACATCAAAAGTACACCACTAATTTTCACGTTGTCCATTGGATTCATGACATGCATCATTCACATCCGTATCCCCTCATTCTCCTCCTATTTTGTTTGTTACTGTACAACAATATTTACTCATGTTTAACCGCAAGTATGATGTTCGTCTAATTTTTCATTTTTTGGTCAAAATAAAAATACAACGCATTTAATTATCAGTAACGCATATAAATGAGGATAAAAAATGCAAAACATATTGTGATATTTTATCAATTATTACTGTGCAGTAACATGCGTTACAATTAAACATTATCATGTACAGCAGATATTTGCATCTTGTATCCCCCAAATCTCCCAATGGGCTGATGAGTTTGCTGTAGTACAACAATATTTTTAATGTTGTTGTACAGTAATATTTCAACAATTTTTAACTAATTATAATTGGACAACAATATTCAACCAATTGTTGTACATCAATCTTCAAAAAAAATGAATAACAATTATAACTGCATAACAAAGATCAACCTCCATCCAAAACTACAAAAGGAACGAAGCACACCGATTCTTAAAATTTGTATACTGTAAGTCAGTAAAACTTAACAAAATAAAATTTAGTACAACAACACGAAGTTAGAAAGTGGTGGCAACGATAAAATTGATGCTCATGGAATACTTTTGTACGATGAATAATGTAATTTGATGTTTTAGTTTTTTTATAGCTGGTTTGATCCTTTTACTTTGGTTGGTTATAATTGATCCAAGTTTGTAATGGTTTCTCAAAAATAATGTATGGTTGCATTATTCCAGCTACAAGCAAATTGGGTTGAAGGGATTCCATTTCTGTTTCAATGAAAGTGAGAGTTTTTAAAACAAATGCACCTTAAATATAGAACACTTACGAATGAGTGTGGCCGATCCCCAAATTGATTGCTTGCAATATGTTGGAAATGTTCGCAAGCTTCCGTTCGCCTCCGCCGATGGTCGTCGCCCGTAGCTCCTGCCGGTGCAAATGGTCATCGTCAGTAGCTCTTGCCGCCGCAATGATCGCCGCCGTTTATCGAAAGAGGGTAATCTAGGGTTACCCGCTTGGTTTCTTTGCAAATTAGGGCAATGAAAAATAGAAATAGAATGTTCAATCAATAAAATCTCTTCCATTTTCGTAGATTGAATGAAAGAATTTGGTAGAGATTTTCTTGTTTATCTTGATTGTTGTTTACAAAAATACCAAAAGAGTTCTATCATTCAAACCGCACGTGAGTCTATTGTGAATGTAATTTTTAGTTTTCTCAAAATATAAATAATTAATTGGGAGTTTTATTATTTGGGTTTTGCCTATTAGGCCCATATAAATAAATATTACGGAAATGGGTGTTTGAATATATAATATTTTTCTGGACCTCCTTAGTCAGGCCCCGTCTGGTAATCATTTTCATTCCAGAAATTTCTATTCCATTCCCAGATTTTTGAGAATTTTGTTTGGGAATAGCGTTTGGTAATTTTTGTTTCCGTTTTCATTTCATTTCCATTTGAGAATTGTGCCCACTTTTTTCTTAAGAAATGAGAAACAAAAAATAATTATTTCTCATTATTCTCATTCCATTCCCAAAACACATGATCACTGTTCATCCGCGTGGGCAACCACCGCCGGCCGCCGGTCATCTCCGGCGACCGTCACCGATCAATGTCCGGCCGGAAATTTTCCGGCCACATCCGGTCGCCGGCCACTGCCACCCACCCGCCGTCCAGTCATTGCCGGCGCCAGAGCCACCGCTGGACCGCCGGCCGGCCAAAACAGAAAGGAAAAAAAAAATTAGGATAAAATTGTTACCAAACACATTCCCTTCCCAAAATAAAAAAAAAAAAAAGTTATCGTTACCAAACACGATTCTACTCCCAAGAAGAAAACAAAATTCCCATCTCACTACTGAAATGGAAACAGAAACAGTTACCAAACGCCACCTCATTACCTAGCTCCAAGTCCTTTTCAGCTGACCCATCTATACTAACCCCATTGTCCACTATGGGGACGGCACTACACACTAGATGACACGTCTGTGGCTCTGTCTCTTCTTTCTTTCTTAGAAGAATATTGGTTAAATGTCTTTTACACCCCCTTCTCTTTTGGTTTAGTTTTACTTTAATCCCTTTACTTTAAAAAATTTATACATCACTCACTTCTACTTTTAACTAAAGGGAAAAATTCACATTTTATTCATTAAAAGATAAAATAAATATTTTTTTTTTAATTTGAATTTGATATTTAAAGATAGTAAAAAGTAAAAATTAACATTCTCGCTCTCTATTTTTCATTATTTCTTTTTCTTTTTAATCAAGAAAACATAAAATAAAAAAGATAAAGTAGTTTTCACTATTTCACCTAAAATTTAGATAAAAAGTTAGGCCTTTGGTTACCGTTTCTATTCATGCTCCTAAAATTTTGGTATTAATGTATATGTTTTTGTTCTCAAACTTTTAGGAGTAATTTAAAATTATCTCCTGAATACACCAGGCCAATGCGATGGAATGTATCCTTAAGATCGTCCTTAGAGGTGATTAGTACATGTAAGTGCATAAAACTGGTACACACCTCGAGTATGGTCCAGTCGGACGACAGATGGGTCCTCTTGCTGAGGTGGAGTCGTCGGTTGAAAAGTTCTCGCGTGAGCTGTGCTGGGTCCTGGGAGGACTGACTTACTATGTCCAGAGTCCTGCTCCTCAGGGAGTGTACCTGCAGAAGACTCAGACCGGGGTTTGTCCCGGTAAAGCCCCTCCGGCGTGGTAATCAGTGCTCAGAGAGAAAATGTACAGAATATAGTAAGTAAACAAATTAACTCGCATGTAATGTAAGTCATTCAAGCCTACCTCGGGCTTACATAGCCCTCAATATATATAAACGTTGGAGATGATTAGTTGGGCCTAAATACGATTAATTAGTCGAAACTCAGTATTTAGCCGATAATTCAGGGCGTTTAGGAGATAATCGTTGGGTTTGGGCTTTTGGGCCCATTTGGCAAAGCCCGCGGACCTTTGTCAGGCCTGCGGCAATGAACTGGTGGAGGAGAGTGGAGATCCGTAGAGTCCTAGAGAAAAAATAAGGTGAAAAGGGGAGTCGGTCGGGGTGAACGGCTAAGTCATTGAAACTGATCGCCGATGGCACGGTGCAGAGCTTAAAGTGGCACGTCCCTGCAGGGCTCCTCGCTCCTCCCTAGGTACAAATGAGATTCCAGGGAAGAGCCGTAGTCGGTGTATGCTCCAGCGTGGCATTGTGGATTCTAGAATTCGTCCCTATCATTGCAAGGGTTAACACGTGGCTAAATCCCAAGTGCTGACTCAGAGGTGCCCAAAAATACCCTCATCAGTATAGGCGCGCGTAAACTTACCCAAATACATCTTACCGTAAAACAAAGTATTTATATATATATGCAATTTCTAGAATTTTTATGTTTCATTGATCCAAAAAAATTTAGGTCGTCTATATAATATATATAGTATAAAAAAATTTATACCACTTACCTCCTCTATCATTTTGTCTGAAATCACAAATCTCCCCGTCATTTGAAGGTCTTCCTTTGACCAAATTTTTGGTAAAAGTACATAAATGCCTCTCTTTTTTTAAAAAAAAAAAATTAATCTTCTATTTTTTTTTTTAAATTGGCGAACACCCCTATTTTGAAAGAAAAATATTTTTTTCTCCTATATTTTTTATACCTTTATTTTTAACAAATAAAAAAAAAAAAAAAAAAGATAATAAATTTGTCATTGCCTAGATAATAAACTCTTATTTGGACAAAATGACATGGGAGATAAATGTTATAATATCTGTCATTTCCTAAAAAGTTATCTTTTTACGTTAAATCTTAGGTAGTACATTAAAAAAAAAAAAAAAAAAAAAAAGATAATATATCTTTCATTGCCTATTTTCTACCTTAAATCTTAGGTAATTGGTTAATCTGACGTTTCCTGAAAAGTAAAATAAGATAAATAAAACAAAAATTCTTTAATTGCCTGGTTTTAGAAAGAGAATATTTCATCATTATCATAGAAGTTTAAGTGAGAGAGAGAGATGTGAAACGAGGGTGAAGACGATGAATCGATCAGGAGGATTCTTCTTTTTTATGGATCGAATTCCAAAGATCAATTTTAAAAAAATTTAGTCGGGTTGTGGATTTAAAAGAAAAAAAGAAACTAACGTCCACAGAATTAAAAATGAATACCAAATCTGAGGTTAAATTATGAGATTTTCTTCTTCTTTTTTTGCCACTTTTTTATTTACTTATGAGTTTATAATGTTTAATTTCATTTCGATATTTCAAAAAGTAGAGAGCCTCCTAAACAAGGTGCCACAAGCACCAATTGAGACGATGCAAGAGGCACTTTTGCATGCAATGGAGGCATTCATTGGAAAAGGAACTATTAAGGCATTCCAATACAAATGTGAAAATGTCGGTTGCGTCCTGCGTTAATGAGATTATAAGAATAACTACACCCGATGCTCCTTAAAACGATGAACTAATGAAGGTATATTCAGAAAATGTCATTAAAATAAGGCACCATTTAGTAACTTTTTTGTTTTAAGTACTTGTTTCGCTTTGAAAACATCGTTTGTTTCGATTTTCTTTTTTTAAAATACTTTAATAGGATTTTAAGTTCTTTCCTTTTCTAAAAAAAAATTGTTCTTTTTCTACAATATTAATTGAACTTTTGATTTTTTTTAGTTTGTTAAAGGTTTTTTTCGTTTTTTTTTTTGGTCAAAATTAACTTTTTTATCATATAAAGTACTTAAGAAAAGCATTCTACGGATTTTCATATCTACTAAAAATTAGATGAAACGTTCTTATGATACTCTTTTAGCTTTCCTATGGACATTTTCCTCTTTATTTTCATTTTTGCAGGAAATGTTTCAGCTAATAATGGTTGTACTTGAGGAATTATCATGCATATCTAGTCACTATTACACGAAGGCCGTAAAAATTCTCGAGACCGCTGCGAAGATCAAGCAGGTGTTGCTCGACGTCGAATGCGATGAATCAGTCGTGCAATTGTTTCAACAATTACTCAACACCATGCATCAAGTAATATTCTTGATTACTTTTCTTTTTCATCGTTAATTTGAATTTGATTTTTTTCATAAGAATTTGATGTTTTAATTGTTGCTGCAAAATTGTAGGCGGTATTCACGGATATGGAAACAATGATGACCTTGATCATAGAAGAGATTGAAGAAATATCGATGGAGCTTCTGAGTCTATTTTTGGGTAGTGTCAAAAACGAAACTCTGGTATTACCCTTTGCCTTGGGCAGCGTTTGGTTGTAGCCTTCGAATTCCAAGATTTAAATTATGTGCTACCAAACGCCCCCTTGCTTTTTATTTTTTTCATTGTCCGGTTTGTTTTTACTTTTTTGCTTGATTTCCACAGAACCTTTTTAATATCGTGGAAGTTGATTTTCACATAACATTTTAATTTTGTGCTACCAATACACACAAGTTAGATACATACATGTAACTATAAGAGTGCAGACGTGTGTATTGAATCTTTCGTCTTTTTTTAATGCGCTACACTAAAATACAAGTTACAATTGAGTAGAGGACTTTACCGAAACACCAAAAAAAAAATTTGTTTCCCTACTTCCAATTTTTCAGAACAAATTTACAGAAACAGAACAAAACTGTCAAAAAAATTAGATGGCTTTTTTTTAGTGTTTCTTCTACCAAATATATGTCTCTATTACCACAAAACTTAGAATAAAAAAAAATAGGAATATTTTATTTATGTTCCCAAAAAAAATGTTCTAAAAATCTGAGAACAGAGCGTAAACAGGTTCTTATATTTTTGTTTGTTTATTTTTATGTTTTTGTTTATGTTTGTCGTTTTTTAAAAACACAAACAAAATTTTAGGAACAGAAACATTAAGGTGGCGTTTGGTAACCGTTTCTGTTTCCATTCCAGCAGTGGGATGGGAATGGGATGGGATGAGATGGGAATTTTGTTTTCTTTTTGGAGTAGAATCGCGTTTGGTAACGATAATTTTTATTTTTTTTTTGTTCCAGCAACGGTGCTCCGGCGCCGGCGACGGCAGTGCTCCCGGCGCCAGCGGTGCTCCAGGCAACGGCCGCTGGCGGTGCTCCGGCGTCGGAGACGGCGGTGGCGCCGGCAACGCCGGCCGGAAGACAATGGCGCCGTCACCGGCGACGGCCGAAAGTGGCCCGGAAATTTCCGGCCGGCGGCGGCGGGGGGCGGTGGTCGGCGGCGGCTGGCGGTGGTCGGCGGCGGCTGGCGGTGGTCGGCCGGTTGGTAAATAGTAACCATGTGTTTTGGGAATGGAATGGGAATAATGAGAAACAATTTTTTTTTGTTTCTCATTTCTTAAGAAAAAAGTGGGCACAATTCTCAAATGGGAATGAAATGGAAACGGAAACAAAAATTACCAAACGCTATTCCCAAACAGAATTCCCAAAAATCTGGGAATGGAATGGGAATTTCTGGGATGGGATGGGTTACCAAACGGGGCCTAAACAAATGGGGCCTTAAAGTTACTGATTGTTCTATAACTGCAGTGAAACTTCTGCTAACGATTCAAATACTGAAAAGGCCGGTAAATTTATGGACAATTCTACGTTCAAAAACTCTTGTACTGATTAAGAATCGAAGGACGCCGCAGAAGAAAGAGGTGACAAATCCAAGGGCAAAGCAAAGATCGAGTGTAAAACCTACAAGACCAATGATTTATAAACCTCCCGGTGTTTATATTCGTATATGTTTTAAACTAAATTATCAATTTTTTTTAATGTAAATTAATTATGTGTAAAACAATGTAACTTATGCTAATTAAACAGTAAGTTAAAAAAATTTAAGGGTTTGTTTGGATGTGGTGGAAACATGCATTTGGAAAATTCAGTAATTAATTCATTTTTATTTATCCTCACTAAAAGAGGATTAAGAGGAGATACAATTTTTATTTGAAAAATCTAAATGTGGGAAAAAATCAACAAGTTTACAATTGTTTACAATTTCAAGATAATAACTTTTAGATCATCAAATAAATATCACCGAAAAATGTGGATTCAACAACAAAAGGTAAATGCGGGTTGTAAGATAAATACCAAATAATGAATAAAAATAGGGTTACTGATAGAAATGTAGTATTAAAACATATAGATTAAGAATTTAATTAAATTAACCAATCATTTTAGTGGGAAAATATACAAATTCATAATAGCCGTTTAAATAAAATCTGGACATTCTCTAACGTTTGTTCTTTTTAATATTATATCTCAATAATAGCAGTTAAAATCAAATCTAGGTATTTACTAATGTTCTTTGTTTTCTAGTCAGTTTTGTGGAGATGATAAAGAGGATGTAACTAAAGAAAAAAAAAAAGTAAAAGAAAAAGAAATAAACAAAAAGAGAAAAAGTGATAAAAAAAAAAATAAAAAAAAAAAACGAAGAAGAAAAAATGATAGCTATTTAGGGGTCATTGCTCAATAATTCTTTCATCAGCTTTTCGAGAGAGAGAGATGCCAAAACTAAATTAGTATATGTTTTTAAACTAAATTATTGGTTTATTTTAATGTAAATTAATTATGCGTAAAACAATGTAGTTTATGCTAATTAAAAAATTTGGAAGGGTTTGCTTGGATGTGGTGGAAACGTGTTTGGAAAATTCCCTGATTAATTAATTTTTATTTATCCTCACTAAAAGAGGATTAGGAGGGAATACAATTTTTATTTGGAAAATCTAAAGGTGGGGAAAAAGTCACAAGTTTACCATTGTTTACAATTTGAAGAGAATAACTTTTAGATCATCACATAAATATTACCGAAAAATGTGAATTCAATAATAAACGGTAAATATGGGTTCAAAAAGAAATACCAAATAACTAATAAAAACAAGCTTACTAATAGAAATGAAGTATTAAAACATATAGATTAAGAATCTAATTAAATTAACTAACCATTTTAGTTGAAAAATATACAAATCCATAATAGCAGTTTAAATCAAATCTAGAAATTTTCTAACGTTTGTTCTTTTTAATGTTAAATCTAGGATTCACTAACATTCTCTGTTTTCTTTTTCTTGTCAGCTTTGCGAATATGATAAAGATAGGATGTATCTAAGAAAAAAAAGAAAAAAAAATAAAGAAAAAGAGAAAGAGGAAAAGGAAAAGGAAAAACAAAAAGAATAAAAAATTATACATATTTAGGAGAGAGCTATCACTAGCTCTAGTTATCGGGGACATTGCTTAAGAATTCCTCTGTTAGCTTTTCTAGTACAGAGAGAGAGAGTGTGCATGCACGTGTATTGGGTCTTTCGCGTTTTTTTTGTTTTTTTTAATGTGCGAGACTAAAACATAAGTTACAATTGGGTAGGGGACTTTTTTCAAAATAAGGGATCTATCATCGAAACACCAAAAAAAAAAAGGTTATTTCCCTTTTGTTTTCAATTTTTTGGAACAAAGTTACAGGAACAGAACAAAATTGTCAAAAAACCTTAGGTGGCGTTTGTAGTGTTTCTACAACCAAATATATGTCTCTGTTCCCACAAAACTTGGAATAAAATAGAAAAGTGGAAATATTTAATTGTTCAAAAAATCTGAGAACAGAGCGTAAACAAAAAAAATTTGTTTGTTTATTTTTATATTTCTGTTTATATTTGTCATTTTTTAAGAACACAAACAAAAATTTGAGAACAGAGACATTAAACAAACATGACCTTTTTTTATTGGCTGCAGTTGAACTTTTGCTAACAACTCGAGTATTGAAAAGGCCGGTAAATTTATGGACAATTCTACCATCGAAAACTCTTGTACTGATTAAGAACCGAAGGACGTCACAGTTGAAACAAGTGACAAATCCAAGGACAAAGAAAAGATCAAGTGTAAAACCTACAAGACCGGCGATTTATAAACCTCCCAGTATTTGTATTAGTATATGTTTTTAAACTAAATTATCAATTTTTTTTTTTAATATAAATTAATTATGTGTAAAACGATGTAGCTTATGCTAATTAAACAGTAAATTAAAAAAAAAAATGGAGGGTTTGTTTGGATGTGGTGGAAAGCGAAAATTCACTAGTTGATTAATTTTTATTTATTTATCCTCATTAAAAGAGGATTAACAAGAGATACAATTTTTATTTGGAAAATCTAAAGGTGGGAAAAAACCCACAAGTTTACAATTGTTTACAATTTCAAGAAAGTAATGTTTATATCATCACAAAAATATCACGGAAAAATGTGGATTCTATAATAAACAGTAAATATGGGTTCAAAGAGAAATATCAAATAACTCACAAGAATAGAGTTACTAATAGAAATGAAGTATTAAAACATATAGATTAAGAATTTAATTAAATTTACTAACCATTTTAGTGAGAGAAAAAAATATACAAATCCGTCATAGCAGTTTGAATCAAATCTTGGGATTCATTAATGTTTTCTGTTTTCCTATTAGTTTTGCGAAGATGGTAAAGAGAATGGATTTAGGAAGGGGGAAAAACTCCAGCTATTGGGGTCATCGCTCAAGAATCCCTTTTAGTAGAGAGAGAGAGGACAGGCTATATTCTAGGGGGGGGGGAAAACTAAGTCCAGTTATCATCAGTTTTTCTAGTAGAGAGAGAGATGCCGAGAGTAGACTTGAACCATTTCCTTAACCATTACGATTCATTGGTGGTAGAACAAGAGCAGAAGGGATCGCTCTGCAGCTGGTGTCATGGGGCCTCTCCTGCGTACAGTTGCAGCAGCCATGGCTGTGGATTTAAGCTCCACAAAAACTGCCTCGACCTTTCAAGCCCCCAGATGGAGCAGCCATTCTACCATTTGTTTAACCATTGCGATTCATTGGTGTTCAGTGAGGAACAAAAGCAGTACGGTGTCAACGAGAGCGTTTCGTACTGCCGCTTGTGTAAGTTACCCATATTTCCGGGCAATCCTTTGTATTAAAATAATTGGTAAGTGGAAGAGGAATTATGAATTGTATTATGAAAATATAGTACTGAGACTACAAGTTATACACGTGTATTTATAAGAAAAAATAGGGGTTAGGGTTTGCCCTAATGGGCCTCGTGAGCCAAGCTCATTATTACATTAATATCCTCCCTCAAACTCAAGGCGATAAGTGGGAGGTGAACTTGAGTTTGAAAATTAAAGAGTGAAAGCGTCCAGATGGATGAGCCTTAGTAAAAATGTCTGCAGTTTGATCGGCTGAACTGACGGATTGTAGACGAACCGTATTCTGGAAAATGTGATGACGGATGAAATGATAATTAGTCTCGATGTGTTTTGTACGCTCGTGGAATACATCATTGTGAGCGATCTGAACAGCACTCATGTTGTCACAGTATAGGGTAGTGGCAGCAGGAGAAGAGATGCTCATATCAGCGAGGAGCCATCGAAGCCAAAGAAGTTCTTGAGTTGCATCAATCATGCCATGATATTCAGCTTCAGTACTGGAGCGAGCAACCACAGTTTGTTTCTTGCTACGCCAAGAAATGAGAGAATTGCCCAAAAAGAAATAATAACCAGTGATGGAACGTCTGTCAGTGGGGTCACCAGCTCAATCAGCATCAGAATAAGCTTGTAAAATGGGAGCAGACTGAGTTGAGAAATGAAGCCCATGAAATAATGTACCCTTGACATACCGAAGAATGCAAAAAACAACCGAGTAATGAGTGGTCCGAGGAGCGGACAAGAATTGGCTGACCTGATAAACAGTATAAGCAATGTCAGGGCGAGTGACAGTGAGGTATACAAGACTTCCAACCAGTTGGCGATATAGAGTGTCATCCTGAAGAGGTGAACCATCAAGTGGGGTAAGTCTGACATTAGGCTCGAGAGGAGTAGTGGCAGTGGTTGAGTCAGTGATCACAGCCTTGGAAAGAAAATCCGAGGCATATTTGGCATGAGAGATAAAATATCCATCAAAACCCAATGAGACTTCAAGGCCAAGAAAATAGGTGAGCACATCAAGATCTTTCATCTCGAATTGGTCACTAAGAAACTTTTTGAGTTCAGAAATGCCTCGTAGATCATCTCCAGTAATAACCATATCATCCACATACAACAAAATATGGATAATACCGTTGGCAGTATGGCAAATAAACAGAGCCGAATCATGCGTATTAGGTGTGAACCCAAATTGATGAATTGTAGTGCTGAATTTTGCAAACCAGGCACGTGGAGTTTGTTTCAAACCATGTAAAGCATGGTGAAGGCGACAAACTTTATTTCGAGGGGCAGCCAAGCCAGGAGAGGTATGCGTATATACTTCCTTAAGAAGATCGTCATTGAGAAATGCATTTTTGACATCCATTTGAAAGAAAGTCCATTCTCAAATGGTAGCGACGACAAGAAGTGTACGGACAGATGTTAGCCTCGCCACGAGAGCAAATGTCTCTTCATAGTCAATACCATATTCCTGAGTAAATCCCTTAATAACAAGTCGGGCTTTATATCGTTCAACAGAGCCATCAGAGAGCGTCTTGATCTTAAACACTCATTTGCACCCAATAGGAGTTTTTCCAGGGGCAGATCTACAATATCTCAAGTATGAGTTTTTAAGAGGGTCTGAAGTTCTTCATCCATTACTTTCTGCCAAAGATAATTAGTACTAACCTCCTTATAGGATTGAGGCTCATGCAGATGAAGTATAGTGGAAAAACAATGAAAATCAGAAAGATGATATGGAGGATGAGTTACCCTGGTAGAGTGGCGAAGGTGACCTAGGGCGTGGGTGTCAACGGAAGGCGGTACAGGATCATCAACCATAGGAGAAGTCTCAGGCATCGTCACTAGAGTTGGAAGGGTGAGATCAGCTAATGGTTCTGGAGTTGGTTCAACTAGTGGTTCTGGGATGGACTCAGCATAAGGTGTAGGGCTAGGTTCAACTGGTGATGCTGGAGTGGACTCAATAGTAACTAGAACGGTATCATTTGGAAATAACTCAATGGATGGATCAGTAAAGAATCTAGAATTGGTGAGGGTTGACATGTCAAATGACTGTAAGGAAGAAAATATTTGATGTTCCCAAAAGACGACATGTCGCGAGATACGAAGGGTTTTAGAAATGGGATCCCAGCACCGATACCCTTTATGTTCGATGCCATATCCAAGAAAATAACATAGACGAGCCCTTGGTTCTAGTTTGTTGTGTTCATGTGATTTCAAAATAACAAAGCAGACACAGCCAAAGACTCTGAGTTCAAAATAATCGAGAATTTTACCGAAAAGGCGTTCAAATGGAGACTGGTTTTGGATTGTAGCAGAAGGGACACAGTTTATGGTATAGACGGCGATAAAGGCAGCCTCACCCCAAAACGCTGAGGACATGATGAAAAAATGAGGAGAGCGCGAACTGTATCAAGAATATGTCTATGTTTGCGTTCGGCACATCCATTTTGTTAGGATGTACTAAGACACGAGCGATAGGAGAGCGTGCCATTTTGGCCAAGCAGGTTAAGAAAGGCACGGTCCTTGTATTCCATTACATTATCTGAGCGAAAAACTTTGATATTTCTAAAAAATTGGGTTTGAACCATAGAAGAAAACTCAGAATATATTTGGAATAGTTTGGATCAATGTCTCATAAGAAACAACCATGTATATCGAGAGTAGTCGTCCACAAAGATAACAAATTAACGAAGGCCATGATCGCACCTCATTTTGTGCGATCTAATACCACTAAATTAAGTTTTGTTAATCTTTTAAATAAATTTAAATATTATAAATTAAGTTGTTTTATTTGTTTTTGTAGGATTTTGGAAATGGTACAAAACCATGTTAATTTGGAGCAAAATTCAGAGAAAATGATCAAACGGATAAAAGTCGCGATTTTCGGCACTAGAAAGAAGACCATTGTCCATTGTTTTGGACATAACTAATTATACAGTTGGAATTCTGAGATGAGACAAGTTGCATATGAAAGTAGACTCTCTAATCTTTCCAACGACTGGTTATAGAGTCAAATCGGAGTTCGTATGAAAAAGATACAACCGTTTGAAGATGGTCCTTCTGTGCAGCCACATAGTGCTGCGGGTTAAACCATTTTGACCCGAACCCGGCCCGATTTGGCCCGACCCGCGCCCACTCTGGTGGACAAATTGCTCAACAACCCCATTGGTCTCCATATTTGACTTTTTGCACCCCTAGCCTCCTCTTTTGACTCAAATTCACCCCAAAACTCACATTTTTTATTCTATAAATAGATGGGAAGTTTGAGAGCAAAAAAGATCCATTTTCCTACTTCATTCTTAGAAGTTGTAGCATTTTCTTGTGATTTGTCTTCCATTTTTGTATTTTAGTTTTTCATATAATTCTTGGGGGAGGAAATTGTAGTTGTTAGAATACAAAAGGGATATGGCGTTTTTAAGAATTTCATTCAAGGAAACACCATTCCATCCATTCATGAGCGGCTAAATTTCCTTACATCGGGTTAGGATGTGATGAGGTATTTTGTATTTATGTAATATTGTATTTCTATTTAATTTTGGATTTTATATAAACAATTATGTGACAGGAATTCTATTCGTAAAAATGAATTTAATTGTGCTTCAATTTATTGTCAAAATGTTCTGATAGAGATTTTGGTTTAAATTCAATTACTGCTAGAACATTAAAACTTGCACCTGTGGTCTTGATTTAATGGTCACATAATCGTATTCGTGAGAATTGATTATTGGTCTGGATAGTTTATGCCTTGATTTTAATTCACCTTAGATTAGTGTAGTGTAGGAATTAAATACCGAAGATAAACCATGCCGGAGAATAACAATTCAATCTTTTTGAGTAGTTCCGGCTTGTAGTTAGGAACACTCGTTTATACAAATCCGAGTTAAAGAAGAAAATACGAAAACAACATAAAATCTCAAAATACGGATTCATAATTCCTAACCCGATCCCCTATTTCTATTTAAATCAAACTTTATTTTCTTGCAATTAAAAATTTCAAAACCAAATCAAAAACTCAAATCATTTCGATAAAGTAAGAAAAATAATTGAAAATTAATAATTACAAGATCAATCCCTGTGGTTCGACACCCTACTTGAACACCGTACTATATCAGTATCGCGGTACCATTTAATGATATTATTTTTGAGCGATCAAATTTTGCACCTCCAAACCTAAATTTTGCTAGTCGTCGAGCAAAAATAAATATAATAATTAAATAAAAAGCCATTTTCGTAGGGAACACGATTACATTTAGCGTATGCAATAAGCCTTTAAACCCCTAGATCATCCTTAGTGGACAAGTATAGTCTCGTGAGGGTTTACAGTGATGCTACCCACAAACATCTCAAAATCTCTTTTCGTGCATATTATCTCTCACAAAATTTCTATCAGTCTTATCCAATGCTAACATATCAAATCAAGGGCAAACAAGAGTTACTGAAATAGTCATTAATCTCATAGCACGTGATTTTTAACAATATTCATTTTTTGTACCCACGACATACATACAACTCTCGTTTATAATGAATTTAACACATGTAGTTAGTCAACTGGTTTTGTACAATTCAAACAATCTTTTCCCCAAAATAAAAAAAAATATTTGTTTATATCGGTGTTGTTTCTTCTTCTTCTTTTTTTCTTTTTTTTTTTAATTATATTTTTTTAATAATTTTTTTTTTTTTTTTTTTTTTTTGTTTTATAAGTAATTTTCTTTAAATAAGTGACATGTGCAATATTAACCCCACTGGGCTTTCTAAGATGTTCGTGTAGCGAGTGTTGGACCAATGATCTCAATCCAGTTGGCTCGGGGCACTAGGTGTTAAAGCACCTTTCAGGCTTAATAACTCGAACAACTTAGGCTTCGAAGTTAACAAGCCTCTTATCGTCTTAATAAATTGCTTTCCCCTTTTGACGCGAACACTCAAAGCTTACTAAGGCAAGAGGTCCGGTTACTTAGCGAAAGTTCATTACTAAGACAGAAAATCTTTATTAGTATCACAATTTATTTATTTATTTTTTTAAAAAAAAAATAATTTATTTGTTTGTTTTTTTTTTTTTTTTTTTTTTTAACTTTAGGGATAGGTTATTTTCTTATCAAAATTCAGTAAACTAACTTTTGTACTAAATTTAAAATAAAATAAAGTTAGCATTCATGTAAGCGTCGAAAAATGAAATATTTTTAAAAATCAGTGCTCTGCTCCAATAATTATTTAACAAATTCTAGTTTGTACCCGACAGATGTGTTATCAAATGATAGATTGACAAAATTAAGTGTGAAATAAAATATCAGAAAGAATACAAGCATTTACCCCCCCAAACCTGAATCTTGCATTGTCCTCAATGTGAAAATGACAAAATTAAATTAGCAAGGAGAGATACAACCTGACGTATCGGAATTGCTTATTTGTACTGAGTCGGTGTGGACTGCTCGTAAATCTGTCAGATAGAACACTCAAAGAAATCTTATTAAATCAAATATAAACACTAAAATTAGAAAACTAACACAACAGTGGGTTGTCTCCCACTCAGCGCTAATTTTAACGTCTTTAGCCGGACGTTGAGTGTCTTAACCCCACTAACCGTAGTGAAGTAACCCACTTCTTACCTTCTGTTGAGTTACTCTCCAGTCGGTGAGTGATGGATAGCGGCCGATACTCAAATTTTTTAACTTCTTTCCTGGATCAAATCCCATTTCTTTTCGTTGGGACTTACTTGGTGGTCTTTTTATTAGGCCCCCAAATAGAAGTTAAGTTACATCAACCCAAACAAAAAGGCATGATTTTTTTGTGGTTTGGTTTGACGGTTGGTCCACTGCATCAAAAAGATATGCCTTAATTTTTGGATGCGGTGGTAAAGGTATAATGGATGTCCCTATCAAAGGAAGATTACCCAAATGTGTCTCGGATGATTGGATCTCATTTTCCTTATGACTTTCTACCTTGATCTCCTCCATGTATGTATTTTTGACTTTTTCACTCACCTGCTCACCATCACTTTTGTTCCCCACTTTTTTTTCTGCCTCACAAACTGGTAATGGTTGAGCCCAAAATGGCTCAAACTCGTGATCATATCGTTTGGGTTCCTCACCAATTTTGCTCAGCTGTGGTCCTTTTGACGACTTTCTAAATTCACTTTCGTGCTCTAGCCCACTTTTCTCATCACCTACCTAAATGTCTGTCTCTAGACCATTTTTTGCAATTTCCTCTTTTACTAATTCAATGATTCGCCTAACTAGGGTTTCTTTCCAATCTATCTCTTCAAATTGTTTTTTTAAGGATTGAGCTCGTCTTTCCAAGATTTGGTTTTGCCTTTCTGAGATTTGGCCTTGCTCTACTAAGGATTGGTGGTTTTCCGTTAAGGTTTGGCGTTCCTCTGCTAAGGCTTGGTTAGTCTCTACTAGGGATTGGTTTTGCTCTTCCAAGATTGTTAGCATTTGTTGCATTACAGTGGGTTCAGAATTCCTAGCTTCTTGGGAAAACGATGATTGACATTGAGGTTGGTAAAATGATTGATCGTAACAATACGACCCTGAAAGCTCACTATAATATTGTTGATCCCATCCATAATTATTCGAGTATTGATTAAACTCAGGTGGCGAATAATATGGATCGAGATAAACATTATTATAGAGGTCTGTGGGATTTTGGTAATTGTACGTAAATTGATTGGTGAGATGGTGTGGATTTTGGTCTGCGGTACATGAGTAAAGGTCAGGTTGGGGTCCTGAGAGAAAATATTGTTGAGAATCTGCAAACGAAATGGCAAATCTCTCAAAGTAATTTTCCATTTACCCAAATCCAATTTTTTTTTATTTTTTATATTTTATATTTTTTTTAACAAATTAAAAAAATTATATCAACAAGCGATCTGGAGGCTCAGCCTACCAGTTAAGAAAAAAAATTAAAATAAATAAATGCGAACAAGAGGCTCAGCCTACCAGATAACAGAATAAAGATGAATGACGGAGGCCCAGCCTACCTGTCAACAATTTAATAAACTAATTTTTCTAATAATAATTTTTTGAATTTTTATTTTTTTTTAATTTTTTTGTTGTTATTTTTTTTTTAAAGAAAACTTAAACAGATTAAACTGAATCCTTGCTTGAAGATCTGGAATGAAAGATTGGATCTCGATTAACCTGGAAAAAATAAAACTCAAGAAAAAAAATTGATGAATTTATACAGATGGAGAAAAAAAAAATAACAAAAATTAATAATTAGCGATGCCAATCCCCGGCAACGGCGCCAAAATTTAATCGCTCAAAAATAATATCCTTAAATGGTACCGCGATACTGATGTAGTACGGTGTTCAAGTAGGGTGTCGAACCACAGGGATTGATCTTGTAATTATTAATTTTCAATTATTTTTCTTACTTTATCGAAATGATTTGAGTTTTTGATTTGGTTTTGAAATTTTTAATTGCAAGAAAATAAAGTTTGATTTAAATAGAAATAGGGGATCGGGTTAGGAATTATGAATCCGTATTTTGAGATTTTATGTTGTTTTCGTATTTTCTTCTTTAACTCAGATTTGTATAAACGAGTGTTCCTAACTACAAGCCGGAACTACTCAAAAAGATTGAATTGTTATTCTCGGCATGGTTTATCTTTGGTATTTAATTCCTACACTACACTAATCTAAGGTGAATTAAAATCTAGGCATAAACCATCCAGACCAATAATCAATTCCCACGAATACGATTATGTGACCATTAAATCAAGACCACAGGTGCAAGTTTTAATGTTCTAGCAGTAATTGAATTTAAACCAAAATCTCTATCAGAACATTTTGACAATAAATTCAAGCACAATTAAATTCATTTTTACGAATAGAATTCCTGTCACATAATTGTTTATATAAAATCCAAAATTAAATAGAAATACAATATTACATAAATACAAAATACCTCATCACATCCTAACCCGATGTAAGGAAATTTAGCCGCTCATGAATGGATGGAATGGTGTTTCCTTGAATGAAATTCTTAAAAACGCCATATCCCTTTTGTATTCTACCAACTACAATTTCCTCCCCCAAGAATTATATGAAAAACTAAAATACAAAAATGGAAGAGGCCACCCATTGAGGCATGAGGAGAGGGCTCCCAAATATCAGAATGAATTAGATCAAAGGGTGCAAGAGAAATAGACTGACTCTCTGTAAAAGGTAGGGCTGGTTGTTTTGTAGGCAATAAATACATTTGAAGAACTCATGCTGAATGAACCTAACTGACCGCTAGAGATAAGCGATTGGAGGCGGTTAGATGAAGTGTGGTCTAAACGAGCATGCCAAAGTTGGGATGGTGAGAGAGACACTAGTGGTTGTGGAGATAAGGATGAGGAAGAGGATACTGGTAGTGGTGGTGAGATTGCACTGGTTGATGAAGGGATATTTGGTTGGGGTGATGGTGGAGGTGGAGATGGAATGTGTAAACTGGTAAGTTCAAATAGGCGTCCAACCTTACGACCAGTCCCAAGAGTTTCTCCTGTCCGAGGATCTTGCACACGACAACCACTATTAGAAACTATGACTTCAAATCCCAATTCACAAAGTTGCCCAACAGATAAGAGATTTAAGGTAAGGTTTGGAATCAAATACGTGTTAGGAATAGAAAGATGAGAAGTAAAAACCTGACCGGTATGTGTAACAGGCATTTTAGAACTATCAACAGTATGAATACTAGGGATATTCATAGCGGATAGTTTGGTTGAAAAAATATTGGGATCAGATGTCATGTGATTACAACAGGTAGAATCAAAAAACTAAGAAGAATTACCTGTAGTAAGTGAGAAAACAAGGGAAAGATTTGTACCAGTACCAATTTTGGAGAATATATGAAGGATGAATGAGGTCAAATCTGCAATAGACATGGTGACAATAGAAGAGGTAGGGTCCGAACCCTTTTTGAAAATGAGCGAAGAACCCATAGACATTGTTGTTGAACCTGGAGAATGTGTCACGGATGGATTCAGCATGCAAAAAATGTCCATGAACTGGTATTAAATTTCCAAGAACCAGACGAAAAATGGGTGAACCGGCATAGAAACGACACGAATATGTAGGAAAGTATATTCTGTGAGTCTCAAATCACAAAACGGAGGCCGGAAACAGAATCAAAACGTCGAAAAACCCCAGGAATCGGTCCAAATATTCAGAAAATCGGTATAAAAAGCCTCGAACCGGTCTGAAGCAAATTGTTGTGTTGAACCGGTGACGTGGCAAGTGCCTGATGACAGTGCACTGATGTGGCAGCCGGTCAATGGTAATGTAGCACAGTCAAAGCTGACGTGGCATCGACTAACCCGCTGATTTGTCGCTGAGGTGGCATACACGTGGCGACGACGTGGCAGGTGGTCAACGATGATATGGCGCTGGTCAATGCTTATCTGGCGCTGACTAAGCTACTGACTGGGTTGCTGACTAGACTTAGGGCTGACGTGGCAGCTGGTAAGCAGAAAGCAAAGGATGGCTACGCGTGGATTTGACGCGCCACCTGTTTTGCACGCGTGAGGGCGCGTTAAAAGTAACCCGGTGATGAACCTTACGTTTTTGGAATCGTCTTGTTGATACGGTTCTGATGGTATATCGTGAGTTGAATTTAGAGCCCTAGTTGAGGCGGTAGAGCCCAAAATCCGAGACGGCGTAAAGTGGTAGTGCGGCTGGCTGTTGGAGGCACATGAGGGTGCGTCTAAAATCCGATGGCAGTGATTTTGATGACTTTATGTTCGTCTATGTAAGACGAAGTCGGTGGTATGATGTTTGTTGATATCGGAAAAGAGATGAAGCCTACAGTAGCGACAAAAGTCTCAGGAGAATATGAGCGGCGACGGAGGAAGCGTTAAGATTGCAAAAATTTTATTGAGAACAGGTCCAAGAAAGACTAATTCTTGATACCATGTTAAGATAATTGGTAAGTGAAAGAGGAATCATGAATTGTATTATGAAAATATGGTACTAAGACTACAAGTTATACACATGTATTTATAAGGGAAAATAGGGGTTCGGGTTTGCCCTAATGGGCCTGGTGGGCCAAGCCCATTATTACATTAACACTTTGTATAGTTGTAGCAGCCATGGCTGTGAATTTAAGGTCCACAAATGGTTCTGCGACTTGCCAGGCAAAATCACAGAGCACCCATTCCACCCTCATCACCCCCTCACCATGTTTTTGTTTTATGGTGAATGGTGCTGGTGCGACCTGCTACAAAGATTGCGGGGGTGTCGTCTACTGGTGTGAACTTTGTGGCTTTTTCCTCTACATAGACTGTGCCGCTGCGTTGATGAAGCACCCAAGCCATCAGCACCCCTTGACTCCTCTGTCGGTGACTGCCTCGTTCGAACGTAGTGGCTGCGGCACAAAACACGACGACGGCCTCTCCTATCAGTGCACCATATGTCCTCGATTCTTTGTTCATCAAGATTGTACTGTGTGGCCGACCACCATTGAACGCCCTGATCTTCATGCTCACCCCCTCACTCTTGAATATGCTTTTCCAAACGAGTATTTGAGGTGGTTTTATTCTTATCATTGCAGCATATGCGGTGATCAAATGAAACGTATTAGATGGCTGTACAACTGTGTTGGATGCCGGTATTTTGCACACGCGAGGTGTGCAATTGGAAAATCGAATACACCTACTCACGGTAACCCCAATCGAATTTTCTTGGTTTTGAATTCATTCAACTATTTTATTTTGTTTTATTATTATATTTTTTACACAATGAGGTGTGTTTAGGGCCGCCCCACTAATCACCTTCTTAAATGATCTTAAGGGTGTATTCTCCACATTAACCTGGTCCATTCAGGATTCGCTCCTAGGAAGATTAAACGCAAGTTGTAAAAATTCAATGGGCCTAACTCACTTTCAATAGACCTCTTGGGAGATGAGCATTGCCCTAGATTTTATTAGGGCTATAAATGAATGTTTGTGAATTACAAGAGCTCGGCTCGATAATACCTTACTTATTTAATAAATGAACCACGCTCAATTTTTTAATTAAGCTCATTTATTAAAGGGAAAATTATCGTTTACTCCCAAAAACAAAAACTATTTACCGCCTACTCCCATCCACTTTTTCTTGCACCATCTACTCCCATCGACGACCTTCTCTTGCACTGAAAACTCCCACCAGTAGCTTTTCTTGCACCGATTAGTCCCATGTCCAAAAACGGCCGACGACGAGATTACCGAAATGCCCTCCCGTGAGCGTCTTCCATGAGAACGGCGGTGGACTCGCATTGTACTTATTCTTATACGTGTTCGATCGATTTGTAGACGACCTTCACATCGGTCATTCGTCGGCGATTTCAAAAACGTCTACATCGGAAAAATCGACGACGGGACAAAAGTCACCGTCAAAAGAGAAAATCTAGATCCTATCGAAGTTTCGGCGTCGCTATTTGGTTTCCTTAAGAGAAGAACAGGGCGACGAAGAACATGGCATCGACGGACATCCAGATTCTATCGAAAAACAGGGCATCGACGAAAATCCATCTCCAAAGCGATGAAGAACAGGGCATCGATGGAAATCCATCTCCAAAGCGACGAAGAACAGGGCATCGATGGAAATTCAGATCCTATCGAAGCTTCGACATCGCCATTTGGTTTCAACAGAGAGAGAGAGAGAGAGAGAATGAATGAGGTCTCTATTTTGACGAGATAGAGATGAATAAAGTTTCTAAATACCCAAATAAGTGAGAGACATCTCATTCAAAAATATCTTGTCAAATTACACTTTGCACCCTATAATTTTCAATTTATTTTTTGTGATAAATCAATGGTGTTTTCATTGTTTTGTATTTACAGTTGATGTAAGACCCCAATGTCGCACGTACGTCAATTTAGTTGCATTATTGAGCATTTAGAAAAATATGAGGGGGAAATATGCAAATTAAAAATTCAAATTAAAAGTTTAGGGGTCAATTTGCAAATTTAGAAACTTTCAATCCAAACTTTGGGAGGTTAATTGACAGTTAACTTCTTTCTTAAAAATTTTAAGTGGCGAAATTACAAATTAAGAAAATCATAAATGATGAATTTGGATTAAAATAAAGATTTAAAGAATGAGGGGGAGAAAAGAGCAATTTAACAAAAGATTTTTTTTAAAGCACATATATATATACACATATGTTCGTGCATGTGTGCATTGAGAGCCGGAGACAAAGCAGAAAGAGACCGACGACGTGGCAATCGAACGATCAAGCTCAATCCACTAATTACATGCATATATATGCATCCATGCAGTAGTGATCATGAATGGCAAGAGAAAAATCGGGAAAAAAAAAAAAAAAAAAAAAAAAAAAAAACCTCAGAAAAATCTAGAGAGAGAGAGATAATCAGAGGGGGCCGTCGGTTTTCGTGATCACCGGTGGTGGTGAGTTCTCCGACGAGCAGTGTGGTCGCCGTTCAGTGTGTCATTTCGTGCGTAAAGGGTTTGTTCAGGCATTGGCTGGGTATATGTATGAGTGTGCTATGTTTTTCTGTTTTGTGCCAACAGTGTGTGTGTGTGTGTGCGTGTGTGTTGCCGCTACTGCTGCTGTGTGGTCGTCCCTGTTCGGGGGTGTGTGGTTAACCTTGTTCCTCTAATGGTTTCTGTTTGCATGTGTGAGGGTTGTTGAGTGGGTATAGGCAGCATTGTTCGCCGACGGTGTGTTGTAGTTCGACTCTGTGTGTGTGTGTTTCAGCGGTGTGTTGCTCCATTGATCTGGCGAGCTCTGTGTGTGTTGTATCTGCTGTTGTGGGTGTGTTTATTGATCGCCAACGGTAGGTTGTCGGAAAGGGAAAGAGTTGGTGGGGCGGCGGGAGCCCTTCGACGGTCAGCGGCAGGGAATCCAACAAACAAAACAGAACAGAAAAGGAAAAAAAGAAAGAAGAAGAGGAAAAGAAAAGAAGAAATTACACAAATAACCCTAACAAAATTCAAAATCCATCTCGCGACCCGTGAACGATTCGAAACGGGTAACGTTTTTCGTTAAGTTTATTTTAGTTTTGTTAAATTAAATTCTAGCATCAAAATTTTGTGACCGCAATAATAAATTTGGGACCGTTCGTATTACTAAATTTTATGCAGTAATTTTTAACGGAATAAAATTAACCGAATAATAATTTTACATAATAAAATGTGAGGACAGGGGAAATTGTGAAACTTAGGCCCTGCATTGCCTGATTAGGTTATTTTTGTATAAAATATTAATTGAGGCCCTGTCACTATTAGGTTCGCAGGCACCGGAGTCTCGGTAGGGAGTAGTCAGTGAAAGTTTTGCGGAGCGGATAGTTAGGTGAGTGTATTGTCTTCTTGCCAAATTATTTATATATATATATATATATATGATGGAAAATAGTTGTAGTTAAATTAAATGATTTCAAAATGATATGGATCAAGCAGGTTTCTGGGTGAGTTAAGAAAATGGATTTTCGATGAATTGTGTTGGTTTCGAAAGGAAGTTGAAAATGATTTTTCGCTGAAATTTGGTGGTTTTAAAATAGAGTGAAAAATATCTGTTTTTCTAAATATGTATGGTTTTCAAAAAAAAAAATTGAAAAAGTGGTTTTGGTAAAATCAGACGTTTCCTTTTAAAAGAAAATGAGAAATATGATTTTCGGATAAAAAAGTCAGTTTTTGGAAAAGAGAGGTGGATGTGTGATCTGACGATGTTGATTAGACGATATCATTACGTTGTGATTTGATGATGCTGTTATTAATTTGACGATGTTGTTGATTAGACGATGCTATTGATTCGTAATTTGACGATGTTATTGACTTCAAGATACTATAGTATTTATCTGTTTCGGCAAAGTGATGATTATCTGCTTCAACAGAGTGATGGTATTGATTTGACGATGCCATAGTATTTATCCGCTTCGGCGGAATGATGTTATCCGCTTCGGTGGAGTGATGTTTATCTGCTTCGGTAGAGTGATGTTAGACATTTATACTGCGCAGTGATTATCTGCTTCGGCGGAGTGATGGGTGTCCGTTAGGAAGGCAAATCCTACGGGTGGTATGGTACCGTTGCAACTCCCGATCGTGAGGTTAAAACGATCATTAAAGCTAGCTAGTGTGTTTTTGAGGTGTGTGTTTGAGTTGTGTGCTTAAAAAGTGTGTTTGAGATGTGTGCTTGAGATGTGGTGTTTTACGTATATTAGCTAATTTGATATTTATTATCATGGTAATTAGTATGATTTTTATATTAATTGGATTTGAATGGAACTTAATTATATCGCTTTATTTTCCATGCTTTTATACTGGGGATTTTACGAACTATGTGATATTTATAAAATTACATTTGATCCATTTAAATGTTGTAGAATGAGTTTTTATTATTAAATATGTTTTTACTAAGAAGGCAGTACACTCGCAGGTGAAACAGCTAGGAGTCGGTCATCTACTGGCGCTAGGTAAAGTCCTACGATGGAGTCGTGTGGAGGGTTGAAATAAGCTTTCTGAGGCGAACTTGTGAGAGGTTCATGGTATTATATTTTTCTATTAATACATTTGGGGAACGGGTGTATTCTCATAACAAAAATATGTATAACTTCATATAGATGATGGTTTATTTATATATATGCATATTGTCGTGTAATAGATGGTTGGTTGGTTGTTTTCGGTGATGTCATGATGTCGTCACGCCAGCCCGGGATGTCAGGATTTCGGGACGGGTCGTGACAGTTGATGTTACATTCAACATCCACAGGTGTTGAATGTAACATCCACTCATAATACAATTCATAAAAATATGAGAACAATTGATATTACATTCAACATCCATAGGAGTTTAATGTAACATTATATGAATTTTACTGTACATAAAAACAAGATAACAATGGATGTTACATTCAACATCCACATCTGTTAAATGTTACATTCAATATCCACATAAGAGGTATTTTGGTCAGAAAAATATAATATCATTAAAATATATATATATATAATTGATGTTGCATTCAACATCCACATGAGGGTATTTTGGTCAGAAAAAGATAATATCATTAAAAAAAAAATTGATGTTACATTCAACATCCATATGTGTTGAATGTTACATTCAACATCCACATGAGAGATATATTGGTAAAAAAAAAAAATACAACAATTGATATTACATTCAACACTCACAGTTGTTGAATGTTACATTCAACATCCACATGAAGGGTATTTTGGTCAAAAAAAGACAAAAAGAGTTATTGGTGCAAAAGATAAGGGTGGGAGTAACTGGTAATTTCTTTTGCATTTTGGGAGTAAATGGTGCATGCCCCTTTATTAAATAAACAAAAATCATATGTTTGAATTCAATTCGTTAATATAAAAATAAAATATTTTATTTTTAATATGAAAAATAATAAAATAAACTCTTGAATTTTTTTTAAAGGAAAATTTTACATTTCAAATCATATTTTCGTTTAACCTATTTAATTACTACAATAAACTCATCATAGTCAATTTTACATTGATTCTTTATAATTTTTATATTTTGATTCGCTACTAAATTAAATATTTGAATTTTTTTAATATAAATTTTCAAGAAGTAAATATAAATAATTAATTTTATTAAAAAATATATATTAGTTATATAGTTCCTAAGCATTAAAATTTAATTAATAAACAACTTAAAAAAAAAAACTCAATTAAGCTCGCAAACAGTTCGATTATTAAACGAATCAAATTTGAACATAAGATTTCAATCAAATTTGAACATAAGATTTCAAGCTCGGCCATAACTCGAATATGAAGAAAAATAATTGAACCAAACTTGAACACTTAACACTCGGCTCGACTCGGTATAGCCCTAGACTACTCTGCATTAGGTAACACAAGCAATAAAGGATTCATCAGTGGTTTACAAGGAAAAAAATATATATCCTTACCAACCAAACTAACTCTCTTGGGTATTTATTAAACTATTGTCATGTCCTGAAGATGCACAAAGGATGAGTCTTGAGTATAATTGTAATCTCAAGGTTGTTTAATTGTGACAAAGAGACGTCGGCTTGACATCTTGGAAAAATATTATTTCGCACGAGTAAGATTATACCTATGACCCCCTCCAAACCCTGCAATGGCAGGAGTTTTGTGCCCCGTGGTCCTTTTATGTTCTAAAATAGGCTTAATATGTCTTAATAAGAATTTATATATCCTTTCTAACCTTCCCCCCCCCCCCCCCTCCTTTTTTTTTTTGCAAGAATCTGGTAGTGGAGGGCTGCCTAAAGAGTTAGATCATTCAGATCTTATTTGTTTGCCAATGGTCGATGAATCAAGTTGGACTATAGGCGATTTTCTTAAGAAAATTGAACTCCATGATGATACAAATGCAAACACATGATGATAAGATGATTAAGCATTTCAGTCATGTTGATCATCCGTTGATCTTTTTGAATGATCAAAACAAGGAGGAATCAAGTTTTGAATTAATCAATCATAAGACAATAACTATTACTACTACTACTACTAGTGGTGATAGAAGATTTTGCAGTGGGTGTTTACAGATCATATCGAAATCTTCATTTTATGGTTGTGTTTCTTGTTATTACTTTCTCTATCAAGATTGCGCTTTTTTACCCACTAAGTTGCAAAACCATCCATTTCACCCAAAACACCCACTTATACTCCTACCTCAAGGCCCCCAATCTTTTGGTTTGTTCCACTGTAGAGCTTGCAATAGAACGTGCAATGGTTTCACCTACGCCTGCAGAAACTGCGACTACTACCTGGATCTTAAATATGCTTCTCTGCCAAGCCCCATCACCCACAAATCTCAGCCACCCAATCATCTTTTTAAATGGAAAGAACAAAAATACAAATCATGCGATGCATGTAGCCACTATAGTGACGAGTTGATATACAAGTACCAATGCGAGAGTTGTTATTTCACGTTAGACGGGGTTTGTGCACAGTTGCCACACACCATAGAACACCGCTATGACCAGCACCCGTTATAGCTCAACTATCACCCTCTCATGAACCATCATTCTGAGTATTTCTGTGAAATTTGTGAGGAAGAATTGAATCCCAATGAATGGTTATACCACTGTGTCGAGTTCGACCAATCCATTCACCCATTCTGTTATTTTGATCGAAAGACAAACCTCAAGTATGGGGCTACCATCAATAGCGAGTTGCATTCCCATCCTCTCGCCTTTGTCAAACCCGAATGGGACTCCACATGTGACTTTTGCGGTGGATATATTTCCTGGACTCATAATGTCGCCATATTTGAGTGTGTGCGATGTGTCAATTTCAAAATACACTTGGATTGTGCTAAATTTCGAAAGTTAGAGGAATGGAATGATGAAGTGTTTATTTTGAGGGAAGGGTAACTGTGTAAATTCAGCAAGAATTATTAAAATGTGTGTTTTTGTTCATTAGTTGTTATTGGTTTTAATATGTTCCATGCATGCATATGTATGAACTATTTTATCTCTTAACTATAATGTGGATTTTACATCAGATTTGGAACCTGATTTTCAAATTGGAAGGGGTTTCCGCGAGGGTGAGTTTAGTCCTTTGACAATATATGGATTTTGTTGCTCTTTTGCTAGCCCTACATTCCTTAAAAAAATTATTTAATTCAATTATTATTTTACCCGGTAAATTATTAACACATCTTCTTCTTTTTTTAACAATTTTCTCCCTCCTCTTTTCCTCTTCTCCTTCTTTGGCGACCATTCGACCAACCACTGTTGAAAAATAGTGTTAAGCATGTTAATAAATTATATTATTTGATTTGTTAATAAACTACAACCGAAAACAATGTAGCTTATGCTAATCAAAGGAATTGACTAGGAAAAGATGAGCATATATGGAGTTGGTGAAGGCATAGAAATTGGTGTAAATTACTTTTTATTCCTTCTATTTTGTTAATTATCATTTTATATCTCTATTTAAAAAAGTTGTATTTTATTTACTTTTATTTTTTAACAAAATGAGAGACTATGTTTTTCGTTTTAATTAACAAAATATACTTAAAAATATATAGAGTTAAATTTTTCATCCAATTTAGATGAAATAAACAAAATTGTTCTTTATTATAATTTTGATTTACTTTTTTTATTATAAATATTTTTAAAAATTAAATTAAAATTAAGGGGCAATTTAAAGCATACTCTATTAATTTAAATTGAAAAAAAAAATAGTTTCTCATTTTTTTTAAAATTAAAAGTAGATAAAGTATAATTTTTTGAAATTAAAAAGGGTAATGTGATAATTAAATAAAATAAAGAGAGATAAAAACACAATATACCTTAGATTTTTTTTTTTTTAATTGGTCCTGAGGTTCTTTACCTTCTCATTCTCATTACATATCCCACCAAACAATCACATCATGACCTCCATTACAGTGACTAATCCAACCTCTCCCTCTCTCTCTCTCTCACACACACATTTGCTCAAGTATACAATTGTTTTCAATTTCAAGATAACATGTAAATCATCCCATAAATATCACCCAAAAATATAAATTTGATAATAAATGGTAAATATAGGGTCAAAGAAAAATATAAAATAATAATTAAGAATATGCTTACTAATAAAAGTGAAATATTAAAATATATAGTTTAAGAATTTAATTTAATTAATTAACCATTTTAATGGAAAAATATACAAATCCATATTAGCAGTTTAAATCAAATCTAGAGATTTTCTAACGTTTATTATTTTTAATGTTAAATTTCAATAATAGTAGTTTAAATCAAATTTAGGATTCGCTAATGTTCTCTGTTTTCTTGTCAGTTATGTGAAGATGGCAAAAAGATGATATATCTAAAGAAAAAGAAAAGAAATATTGAAAACAAGAAAGAGAAAATGAAAAAGCAAAAGCAAAAGCAAAAAAGAAGAAAAAAAAATGATACCTCCTCAGGAGAAAGTTATCACTAGCTTCAGTTTTTGGGATTAATGTTCAAAAATTTCTTCATCAACTTTTCTAGGAGAGAGAGAGAGAGAGAGCAAGCGCATGTATTGGGTATTTCATATTTTTTAATGCGCGGGACTAAAACACAAGTTGCAATTGTGTAAGAGATTTTTTTCAAATTAAGGGTAAAATAAAGGATCTACCACCAACACCACCCAAAAAAAAAAAAGAGTTAATAGCACTTCATCACCTTGTGGTTTGGCCAATTTTCACTTTACACTCCTATGGTTTGGAAATCACCACTTATCCCCCCTATGGTCAGAAATTTATTGCACTTACCCCTCTTTATTAGGGGGTAAGTGGTTTTAAAATCTAACCACAGAGGGGTAAGTGGCGATTTTCAAACTATAGGGGGTAAATGCAAATCGGTCAAACCACATGGGGGTAAAGTTTAATCAACCCAAAAAAAAATTGTTTCCTTTTAAAAAAGTTTATCAAAATGCTAGTTATAGACTATCATTTCTTTAAATAAAAGGTGTGGCCACACCAAAAATAATTTTTTCTGTTATTAACCCGAGAGTCTTATTTTCAAAATTAAATTTATTCAATTAATGTAAGTCAAGTGAAAGAATGTTGGGATATTTTATGGGCTAACATTAATTGGATTAATTGTTTTACAAAAATGAATTAATAGATAGTCTATTATTTAAGCAGCTCAAATAATCAGTGATCATATTTTGATTTGGGCTGTGACGTCTTTTATGTAGAAGCCCAGTTAAGTGGTAAGTGTAGGTCTAGGGTTTCGTTGAAACCCGTTATGGGAAGGCCCAACGAGAAACTCTAGTATATATATATAACTAGGTCTCCTCTCTAATCTAGATTAAGAGTTTCTTCCCATTGAGAGCCGCCACCACGAAATCTAGATCATACTCTAGTATATATATATATATATATATATATATATATATATATATATATAACTAGGTCTCCTCCCTAATCTAGATTAAGAGTTTCTTCCCATTGAGAGCCGCCACCACGAAATCTAGATCATAGAAAGGAAGACCTAGTTAATAATCCACAGCGACAGATTCAATCACCTGCGATGGCTCAAACATATACGCTTTCGATTACCGTTCTTCTTTGTTGTGTCCTAATAATCATGTATACTTTAAATTATTGTTTAATTTCGTTTTATTGTGATTATGAGAAATAATCAACACAGACCACACCAGAGGAGACACCGTCATTGAAGAGCTCGCTGCGGGAGATCATCGACGAAAAGAGAGTTACGGATCTATGGCGGGGAAGGAGATTTGCGAAGAAGATGAGAGAAATATGGATTGGCAAGGGGCTGGACCTGGTGACGGAGAGATGGTATGATAGTGATGGCGCTGTAGCGGCGACGTCGATTGAGAGATGTGATCTGTGGTTTGAATTTGAGCTCTTTCTGCTAGGATTATGCTTTTTGTTTGCGTCAGATTCATTTCTAGCTATGTTCAATGTGGTTTGTGTTTTGTTACTTTAATTTTAGGATTTGTGTTGTTTAATTGTGTTGCTATTTTGTTGGATTTATTTGTGATTCGATGCCAAATTCTTGACAGCTTTGTAAGTGCATTGGTTGATTTGTTTTAATTGATTTGAATGGAATTTAGGGTTCATTTGATTGAATTGATTTGGTTTATATTGGTGAACATCGAGCATATGATCAATGTAGGATAGAGAAATTATAAATTTGAATGAAAAAATTGAAATGTAACACGATCTCGTGTTGAATAAAACGGTGAAAGTGGAATATAACACGATCTCGTGTTATATTCAATATGAGATTGTGTTAAATAACCGTGTTGAATATAATACGGGCCCGTGTTATATTCAATGCGATGGGTAAAATCGTCACAAAAGGTAAAAAAAACTATCTTGTAACATATTTTTAAAAAATATGTATTTGATAATTTTGTCCTCATACGAAGATTTCTTGGTAGTTGTCCCTTATTATTTTACTCTTTAAATTCTTAACACATCTCTCTTTGTCTTTTTGTTTTACAATTTTCTCCCTCTTCCTTCCCCCTTCTCTGTTTCTGGAGACCGATCACCGTCCAAAAACAGTGTTAAACATGCTAATCAATTATATTAATTTATTTGCTAATAAACTGCAATAGGTTAATTGCATTTTACTCCTTGTATTATGGTTTTGTTTTTAATTGAGCTTTTCTACTTTAAAAATTTAAACATCACCACTTTATACTCTTGATTAAAGGGAGAAATTTATGATTGAAAAATATATATATAATATTAGATTAGTTTTCTATTATTTTTAAATTAATAATTAATGATAATAAAAGGAAAAATTAATATTTTCTATCTCTCTTTCTATTTTTTTTCTTTTTATATAAAGAGAAAATAAAATAAAAAGTTAAAATAAAGGGTATATTAGTCCATTTTATTGAAAATAATGATGAAAATACTAATTTTTAATTAATATAATTAAATATTAATGAATATTATTTTTAATAAAGGTTTCTAAATATGTCACAAATCTATTTACAGTGGAATAATATTCATAAAGAATAAAAAATAAACTCTTAATGAAAATTGTTGTTGAATGTCAATTATTATAAAATGTAAATTATTTTACAACAAATATTCAGAAATCCAATACATGCTACAATAAATATTTCGAAACTTTAAATATACGACAACAAATATTTGTGAACATTAATAAACATTATAAAATTATGTTCTTCAATATTAAATTAAAATACATGAAAATAGCAAATAAATAAAATTATACTTACAATCCTTTATTGATGATAAATCCAAAAATTTATATCGATCGAGGCTATTGTTTAACGATATTTTCTTAAAGTAAATTTCGCCTCCGCTTAGGTACTTGCGGTTATTCAGGCGTTTGCTTCTCAGGATATAACAATCACAATCATTCGATACTAGCACTTGAAATCAAAGGATACAGCAAACAAAATAAGAGTTGAACTCTCTCTCAAGAATACACTAATGTAGGCTCAAGTGTATGTGTAGTACAAGATGTCCAAAGTTTTCATACCTAAATGGCAATGCAAATTTCTCTATTTGTAGAGAAAACAAATGAGTAACTCCAACAAACCAAAAATTTCGTTTTAAAGCCACTAGGAACACTTGAAGGCCACCAAGAATACTTTAAGGTCACTAAGAATTAATCACATGTAACTTCTTATTAAAAATAAGTTATAAATATGAAAATACAAGTCTTGTTTGTTTAAGAAAATTGTTAGAATCAATTTAAAGAAAATTCTAGGAAAAATTCTCTCTATTCGGATCAACCCAAGTCTAAACCCGAACCCACAACTTATGACCCAACCCTGATCCACAATTCAAAATAGATTATAAAAGTGGTTAAGTATTTTTTATTAATCAATGTGGAATTTCTTATTTTACATACTTCAATCAACTTTATAAGATTACTTTGAAAGATAATTTTTCATTCACATCTTAATGATTTTTGGCAAATTAATATTTTACGTTAATCTTCTCACTAAGAAAAATGTATCGATATATATAGATATATAAATATATCAACCAATATTAAATCACACAAAATTAATCAGACTTAAAATAGTCAAAAATAATTTTTGTCTAACACATTTCGTTTAAAATTTAGGTGGAAATTTTAATTTCATGTTCTAGCATATTTTATTAAGTTAAACAAAAAAACAACAGTTTTTGATTTATAATTAGTAGGAATGGTCATGGGCTTGGGGACCCGACCAACCTGAACGGCCCGGCCCTATTTTTTTAGGACTTGGGCTTAGGGTTTGAGCTCATAGGCCGGGCCTGGGCCTAGGTATTACGGCCCGATCAAAATTAGAGTCGGGCTTGGGCAAGACCCAAAAATTTTAGGGCCGCCCGGCCCGGCCCGAAGGATATTTAAAAAATATATATATATATATATATACACACACACACATTATAATACAACCCTAATATTTGAAATATTGGTTTCTTTTAGAAATTATAATTTTAATATTTCTTGTTGGTTTGGCTTGTTTGAAATATTGGTTTATCTTTAGAAATTGTAATTTTAATATTTCTTGTTGGTTTGGTGTTGAATTTTTTGTATTTATTTTTGAAATTTTTAAAAAAAAAATAGGGTCGGGGGCCCAGGGCCGAGTTTTGGACTTAAATTTTTCTTATAGGGCCGGACTTGAGCATAGAATTAAGGCCCGATCACCTGTCCGGACCGGGCTAGAGCCCAACGTTTTTTTTGTAATACATTAGTCTAAGTCCGGCCCGACCTGGCCCATGACCATCCCTAATAATTAGTAGGGGTAAACCGCATATTTTTATAGTGAACGAAATAAATGAAACAAGATCGCAGTAGCGGGGACTAAAAGGCAATTACTCCTTAAAATATAGGAGGAAAATTTTTAAGGGTTTGTTTGGCGGTGGTGGAAATGTTTCTGCGTAGCGTTGTGCCAAATCAACGGAATTGACTAGAGAAAGATGTGTGTATATGGAGTTGGGGGAGGCATACAAATTTGCTAATTATCACTTTACTCATTTTATTTATTTTTACTTTAAAATCAAGAAATTAATTTTTCTTTTTGGTTAAATTAACGAAATAATATTTAAAAATGTATGGAGTTAAATTTTGAGTTTTTTATTGCTTAGCTCTTGGAGTATGTTATTTGCATTTGACATAATATTAGTTGACGAAATGTAGAATAGATTTTAATACTAAGTTAGAAAGAATGAGAGAATCTTTAGAGTTTAAAGGTTTGAAGGTTAGTTGAAGTAAGACGGAATACGTGCACTGCAATTTAGTAATACTCGGAGAGATGATGGTGCGGTCAAAATTGAAAATGAGGAGGTGCGGAAGGTTGATCATTTTAGATATTTAGGTTTAATGATTCAGAGTAATGGCGAAATCGAGAATGATATTACGCATAGAATCAAGATAAGTTAGTTAAAGTGGAGGGGTGCAATTGGAGTGATTTGTGATCGTATGATTCCGTTGAAACTTAAAGAAAAATTCTACAAAACTGCTATAAGATCGGTGTTTCCATATAGTTCAGAATATTGGGTGGTAAAATTGACACATGTCTAAAAAAATGGGGTGACAGAAATGAGGTTACTGCAATGATGAGTGGGAAGACGAGAATGGGTAAAATTAAGAATAAAACTATTAAAAAAAAATAGGAATAACACCCATCAAATAAAAAATGAGAGAAAATCGTTTACGATGGTTTGGGCATGTGTATAGAACACCCATTGAAGCGTCAGTGAAAAAATGTAATTTAGTTTAGATGCAGAGATCACTAGAGAGAGATGTAGACCTAAGAAGACGTTTGGCGAGACTATTAGAATTGATTTGATATTAAACCTAATTGAGATAATGACCTTTAATGAGCCTTTTAAATAAAAATATTATTATTTAATTCCTCTCTTAATATTCAGTCATTTGATAGTTTAAAAAAATAGTGAACGGACAATTATATCCCTATATAAATTTAAAACCCTAACCCTATCTTTCATACCACCTCTCATTCTCTATTTTCCATTTCTCGATTCCTTCCATTCGATTTCCCAATTAATTTACGTTGCGTTTAGTACGTTGCAATAGAATGGAATATAATAAAAATATGATTGGAATTAGTATGATAATGGAATCGAATGGTCATTTCTATTCCTATGTTCGGCGACAAAAAAGATTACACGTAGTATTGGAATTTAATTAAATTTTCAAATAGTATAGTAGTTAATTTAATTAAATTTAATTCTAATTCAAATATTTGGTTAGTATTTGGTCTCGGATTTTAGTCAATGAATAATTAAAATCTAATTCCACGTAATTTAAATTAATTAATACCAACTTTATCTTGGTATTGTTAATCCCATATTTTGTAGGATTATAGAATTCTTGATAATAAAAATGAGATTTAATCCATGTATTAAAACATAAGAATAGAATGATAATTTTTATGACTATTCTAATCCCATGTTGAATCACGTGTACCATATGCAGGGTTAGTGGTTTTCTTTCATTCAATTTTCTTCTGATTCATCAATCCACGCCTTCTTTTCGTTACTCTCTTCTCATCATCATCATCATATATTAACCCTTCAATTTCTGGGTTTATTTTCTATTTGAAGGTTTTGGACCGAGAAATTTTTGACCATTTTCTGTTTGATTCCTTGGGGATTTGTTGTGTTTATTGAAGAGAGAGAGAGAGAGAGAGTCATTTGTCAATTTGGCTTCCATCTCTGGATCAATTTGGCTTCGCCTGTTTTCAACATTATTTATTTATTTGATTTTTGTGTTTTCCCGTCCTAGCCATTTCTCAATTCTCAGCCGTTTCCTCTTTCTCTCTCTGTCTCTCTCCATTTTTACCGTTCTTCATCGCCATTTCTCATAGCCTCAACGTCGCTCACTCTCTGTTGACCGTCGCTCTCTTTCCGCTGCTGACCTACCTCTATGGTCGTGCTCTCTTTCTCTCTCTACCGCCGGCCACCTCTCTCTCAGTCGCAAACCATTACACTTGGTCTAGACGTCCACGAAACATCGCCGTTCGTCTCTCCGTCGTTCGTGACCATTGTTCACAGACCAGGAGCTATTCATTGCCGTTCGTTCTAGATTTGGAACGTTGAAGGCCGCCAGCCGAAGGCGATGAATGTGAACATTCCAGATCCAAAAACAACGAAGGCCCGTTCACCTCTTGTTGAATATTCCACATTTGGAATTTTCTAGAACTGGCTCGTTCCTACCGCTCTTGTGAAGGTTAATCTTTAGGGTTTATTTTCAATGTTTTGTGAACATTGATTTAGGATTTTTTTTTTTTTTTTTTAATGTCTTGATTTTGTTGTTCCTGTTGATTTTGTGAAATGTTTTGTGATTGTTCTTTATTTGATCGTTTTGTTTTCCGTGATCTTTTTTGTATACCTAACCCCAAAACAATTTTGTAAAACATTTAAAAAATTAAGATGTGTATAATGTTTTGTGATTTTGTGAAATATTTTGTGATTATATCACCATATCTTAAGGCACGGGCGAAAATAAAAAAAAGAAAAAAAAAACTAAAAAACCTTTTATAACTTTCTCTGTTTATACAATATTTTACAATTGTTTTATTAAAAATCAACAATAATTGACATTTAAATATCAGTATCTAATAACACAGATATTCGGCTATTAAAATAATACAACTACCAATCCAAATTTCATTAGTATTTACTTGTAGATGATGTTTTTTTTTTGTTACAATTCGTACATAAGTAACAATTGAACATCAATAATCAATTATACAACAATAATAGCGAACAATCGGGTCCTACAATCAGATAAAAATTAAATAACAGTGAAAAACTAAAATCGATCACAAAGAACAATCCAAAAAAAATAAAACAAGTCTAAAACCAAAAAAATATTGATATAATCTCCTTTGTATACACATCTGACCCTTCCCAGACCCTCACAACGGTGGGAGCTTTCGTGCACTGTGTTGTCATTTAATAATAATCAACAGTTGAACATCAATCAAGACCATACTAATTTAATTTGAGCATTATTAAATAACAATTAAACATCAATAGTAACTATCAATCAAGACTATATGTTTAAAGTCGTAAAGGTGAAATCACAAATGAAATGGTTAAAAAAAATCGATCTTTAGGCAACATTTGGTTTCTTGGGATTAAAACACAAAATTCGCTATTTCCAAACACTACATAAAAGGTAATATAGTCGAGATAAAAAAATAATTAGAAAAAACATTTTATATTGTATTTTAGTCGAGACACATACCGTCACCGACAAAGACGACAGCAAATCCATAATCTTCACAGTAAATCTTCATACAAAAACAGAAAATATCAATATATCTTATTAGATATTCGTTTATAAAGTGTAATAAATGTTACAAAAAGTTTCATTGTTGGAACCTTAGAACTGTTCCAATAGTCATCATTGATTCCCAGATCCAAATTTTCAGCTCGAAAAACGACAGTGCTAATATCTAGCAAAATCTAAACAATTCTCTATTCAATCGAGACAATTGCTTATCCATAACTGAGACCGATAAGAAGAACACGAAATTTTTGAGTCGAGACTCCTCAATGCTCGAGATTCAAAACGTTAGGGTGTATGTTTTCGATTTGAGAGTACTGGGCAACGCGTTTTATTCGAGAGTAAAGCCAACAAATGTGGAAGATGCTCCTCTATGACCAGAGATGAAATTGTCAATGTGATGAACACCCTTTTTACTCGAAATGAATCGCTCCACCAGGTGTAACATACAACCCTCCTAGCTTCTCCACTCCCTTAAATAAAAAATTGAAGCTATCAAATGCCAAAAACAAATATCTTTCAAATACATAAATAGACAAAAACAGAAGGAGAAAAATGGGGTTGACATTAAAGTTTGAGTTTTGCTTTTGATTTTCAAATTCTAGTGTTGCTTTTGATTTTTAAAATTCCAAAGCATTAAATGGATTTTTAAATATAAAAGAGAGAAAAAGACAAAGAACAAAGATACTACTGAAGCTTTCTCTTGGAATAAAAATACTAATAAAATCCCTAATTTTCAAAAAAAATCAAATGTGTTCTGGAACAAACACTAATAAATGCCCTAATCTCAACCATGCTTCTTTCCGCTATAAACATGATTCTCATTGCTTGGTGTTGAATGATTTGTTTAATAAATTTTGTTTGTTTACTGATTATCACATCCATGCAATAATATATGTCTCAAATTTTTTGACCTCGGGAGATGAATGAAGGATATAGATGAGCAGAGAAATCGAGATAGAATAGAACTGTAGAAGAGTGTTGGAGCGATGGCTTTATAGATTTGGGAGAGAAGGGAGACAGAAGGTCATGGTTGCGATTGGGGTGAGAGATAAGATTTGCGTAAGACACGATTTGGGTAACATGCGATTTGGCTGCCGAACCCTAAATCACAGGAGATAAGAGAGAGAGAAGATCGTGAATGGAACCTGATGATTGAGATTTGGGATTTGCAGAGAAACAAAGCGATTTGGGTGAGAGAAAAAATCCCCAACGAACAGAGAGTAGATCGACAGAGAGATCAGATCCACTGCGAAATTGAGGTAGAGGAGATCGCGAAATCTGATTCTCTTTCTCATCTCTAAGCCCGCCCGCCCAATCCTCAAACCTGAATTTCGCGAAATCTGATTTGGAGTTGCCGCTGACTAAGTAAATTGATTCGGCGAGGGCACCACCGTTGTCGTGAGGGGGGAGAAGCTATTGTTGTTGTCGCGAGTGAGGGATGGAAGCCATCGTCGCCGCGATTTGCTGGAGGTGCCGTCGTCAAGAGGTGATGGTGACGCGATGGCTTGGCGGCGCATGGTCGTAGCGTGGTGTGGCGGTAGAGAAGGGATGGTAGAGGAAAAGAGAGAGGATCAGCAGAAAACAGCGCGGTGTAGGGCTGAGTAGCCAAGAAATGAAAGAAGAAAATCGGAGGTTCTGGATTTGAGATGAATCGGAGAAAATCGAAGAAAATAGTACCTGAAGGCAGTGTTTGATCAAGGAGACGATGGCGGCGACAGCAGTTGCTGATGCGGTGGAGATGGCGAGGCGACAACGATGGTGACAGCAGTAGCTAATGCGCTGGAGATGGCGAGATGGGATAGAACGGTGATGGATTTGGAATGAATCTGAAGATGAATGGATATAGAGGTCAAGCTTTGGGAATAGAGATGGCTATAAGATTGAGAGAGCAAATTAGGCAGTCACAATTATGGCAAGATAGTGAGAGATTTGGGGGTTTATTTGTAGATAGGGAAACTATAGTATTGTGACTTGAAAGATTTTAAAAAAAATATTCAATCATAACCGTTGGATCGAAACGATCCCACGGTAAAAAATGATAAAAAAAAAATCTCAACCCTTGATCTAATCTGATGGGATGGCCAAAAATGTCTATTGGTATCATTTAATTTTGTCCGTTGGATGTTCGATCCAAGGGTCTAAAATATCTCAAATATAAAATATGTCCAGATGCAATCTCAGCCGTACGATATTCGATCCGACGGCTCAAAATATAAAACACAAATTGGTGTGAATGTTTATGTGATTTAATGAAATATTCACACCAATTTGTGTTTTTGTCAATGTTTTTACTTCGGTTTTGGTGTTTGGTGAATATTCACACTAGTTTCTTTTTATTGATCTTAGGATTTATTTCAAGGTTTTATGAATATTGATTTAGGATTTTTTTCAAAGTTTGATTTTGTTGTTCCGGTTGATTTGTAAACACTTAGTGATTGTTCTCGTTTGATCGGTTTGTTTTTTTATTATTGTTCATACCGAGTTGTTTTTTGGTGAAGATTCATACTAATTTTGTTTTTGTTGATACTAGGAGCGTTTTTAATGTCTTGATTTGTTGTTTTCTTGGTAGTTTTGGTGAATGTTCATGTGGTTTACTGAAATGTTCACACATGTTTATTTTTCATGATCTTATTTTGTTTTCTTGAATATTCACAAATGTTTTAAATATTAGTCAAAATGATTATAACACAAAAAACATGAATGTTATTTTTTCGTAGATTTTGTGAACATCATAAAAAAACGTAAAATAGAAGAACGTGTGAACCTAACAAAAATGTAAGTTTTGTTCACATAAAAACAATGAACATTCACAACTGCACAAAAAGTGAAAATATATTAAAATATTTAACAACAAAAATTTTAAAATGTGAATGTTCACATCTTGTTATTTTTTATTTACGGAATGATATTATAAGTAAATAATGGAAAAAAATATGGTCAAAGAACATATAATTATTTTCTAAAAATCTTCGGGAAGTAAAAATTTTATTATAGTAGTTGGGTGTTCATTTTCTAATTTTTATATCTTTTGAGGATTAAATAATATTTTTTTCCTAAATTTTTCATCCAATTTAGATGAAATAAACAAAATTGTTCCTTTATTATACTTTTGATTTCATTTTTTGTAATAAATAATTTTAAAATTAAATTAAAATTAAAGTAAGGGGACAATTCCATCTATTTTATTAATTAGATGACAATTTTAATTTTATTTATTTTTAAAGATATTCTGTTAATTTAAATTGAAAAAAAAAATTGGATTCTCACTGGGTTTAAAATTAGAAATATATCTTGAAAATTGCAAAGAAAATGTTCATCATCAGTATTGCCCAAAGACTAATTGTGGTTTTTTGAGATCAATGACTTGGGCAACTAACAACTTGTTTGTTTATTGTTTAGTGTTTTTTTTCCGTCCTAGCAAATTGAGAACATGCACAAAAATACGAAAAATAAAATAAAATATATATAACTCGAATATAATAATTTGGTATCAAGTTTAACTATTTTTTAGCATCGCTCGAATAAAATATAAATTAAAATTTTAGCAAAACTAAAATAAGTTTCATTCTTCAAAACATATGTAAATTTGATTAAATCATAAGTCAGTGGCGAAACATACATATTAATTTATGAAAAATAAGTTAATTCATAAAATAGGATAATTTAGACAATCGGGTTATGCTTTCTTCTGAGTCCACATATTTAGAACAAATTCTTGGGAACATAATGAAAATTGATGTGGGAAAAATTTATCGATCTCCGACCTCCACTTCGTGAACAACACGTGGCACAATGACTCCTGTTGAGGTCAACCTCATTCTCTGAGTGACCGCATGACATCTATCTGCGTGACCCTCTCAAAAAGTTACACTTTACCTATTTTTTGTGAGAAATAATTTTTTTCCCGTTTAAATGAATGGAATATGATTAAAAATAAATATAATTAAAATTTTCATCTAATTTTAGATGAAACAGACGAAATTTCTCATTTGTTTTGGTTTTGATTTCTTTTTTATTATAAATATTTTATTGTAACTAGTTCGATTGTATGAGCTAAAGTTTTAATTTTGTGTACTGTCATCAAACCTCTCTATTTTTAATCTACTATTTATAAGTAAATTCTTTGTCAACAAATGGTGAAAAAAAATATTTAATTAAATTGGAATGAATTTCACAATTGTGAATTTACTCCTAAGCCCTTGGTGTTGAGTTAACGTGGTAAAACGTATCCCTCCCATAAATACACGCAACATCATCTTTAACTTCTCAACGTCTCTCTTCCCTACACCGTCTTCTATTCATAGCAACTTTTTCATCACATAACCAACGGCAAACCTCATCAAAAAAAGTTAACCGTGCCTTTCGCTTTCGTCCAAGTCGGCTGCGTCATTGGTGCCGGCGGATATATTGCTTTGTGGATCGTCAAATTGCACCTCGAGAAGGGCTATACCACTAGAGGAACCGTTAGAAATCCAGGTAAAAATCGACTGCATATATATAGGAAGTAACCAGATTTGTTATACTCAGATTTGAAGGTACAATCTCATTAAGGATATATTTGTCCACGATCAATGTGAGTTGAATTGGTAATTTCCATATTAAAAATAGATCCTATTGTGTGCACCCCTTAAATCAAATCTTGGGATTTATTGATATTTTATGTTTTTAGTTTTGTGAAGATGGTAAAGTGGATGGATAGAAGAAGAAAAGGAAAAGAAAAAGAGAAAGAAAAAAAAGAAAAGGAAAAGAAAAAGAAAAAGAAAAAGAAAGGAAAAAAGAAAAAGGAAAAGAAAAAGAAAAAGATCCTGACATTAATGGTGCTTTGATTTCTTTTTCATTTTTTTCGTTTCCTCGAGTGTTTGGTAGGCAAGAAAATCGAGGAAACGTTAAGAAACAAAAAGAAAATCGAAGAAAGCAATGAGGCTTCCATTGATTCATATATGCTGTTTCTTTGGCCCTCAGGTAGCGTTCGGTTGCACGATATTCAAGCCTTGGAATTGGAATTGGAATTGGAAATTTTGAGTTTTTTTTTTTTTTTTTTAAGAAAAATCGGTGAAAAGTCTTTTTTTTTTAAATTTAATTGGTGAAAAGTCCATTAAGTTTTAATTTAGTCATTTAAGTTATATTTCACTTGTATTTTAGTCCCGCATTGCATGAATTGTAAGGATATTACATGGATTATAAGAAATCTTTTAGTGAGTACATTTGATTTTTATAGTGAATTTTGTTATATGTAACTAATGTTAATTACAATTTCATAATTGTTACTTTTTACACGTATTTGGGTATTTTTAGTTTTATATATATATATAATATTAGTTATATGTTATAATTGCATATATATGCATAATATTTTGTGACGTAACTGAAAAAATATCAAATTTTTTAGTTACATATTAAAGACATGTAACTAAAAAGTTACATATTATTAAAACATGTAATTGAAAAATATCAAACTTTTTACTTACATATTATTAGAACATGTAATTGGAAAAAAAAAATAGTTACATGTAACTAATACAGTAATATTACATATAAAATAATTATATGTAATTGGTGCGTGATTATCACATGAGCAAGGCTTCTGCATTTTTAAAACAAATGGGACTAAATCAAAAGTTCTTATCGCATGTAGAACTTTTGACCAATTAAAACTTAAATAAAGGATCTCTCACCGATTGTCCATTTTTTCTATGTGCATTTATTTCAAATTCCAATTCCATGAAAACCAAAAGCAACCATAATGTTGGATTCCTGCTTTCTCATGAACCTGTAATTTTTTCATTTTTTTTTCCGGGTTGGTTCGTTATTGCAAGTTTTGTATTCAGATGGTGATGAAGAAATATTTGAACCTTTGTAAGGAACGTTGGGAGTTTTTCGGGCAATGACTAGGGATGGTCATGGGCTTGGGGGCCCGCCCAGCCCGAACGGCCCGGCCCTATTTTTTTAGGGCTTGGGCTTAGAGTTTAAGCCCACGGGCCGGGCTAGGGCCTAGGTATTAGGGCCCGATCAAAATTAGGGCCGGGCTTGGGCAAGATTAAAAAATTTTAGGCCCGGCCCGGCCCGGCCCGAAGGATATTTAAAAAAATAAAAAAATAAAAAATATATATATATATATACACGTTACAATACAACCCTAATATTTGAAATATTAGTTTTATTTAAAAATTGTAATTTTAATATTTTTTTGTTAGTTTAGTTTGTTTGGAATATTGGTTTACCTTTAAAAATTGTAATTTTAATATTTCTTATTGGTTTGGTGTTGAATTTTTTGTAGTTATTTTTGAAATTTAAAAAAAAAAAAAATAGGGCCGGGGGCCCATGGGCTGGGCTTTGGGCTTAAAATTTTCTTATAGGGCCGGGCTTGGGCATAGAATTAAGGCCCGATCACCGGGTCGGGTCGGGCTAGGGCCCAACATTTTTTTGTAATACACTAGTCTAAGCCCGGCCCGAACCCGGCCCGGCCCGGCCCATGACCATCCCTAGCAATGACTCACAGATCAAGTCACTCTGCATTATTATTATTGATTTATTTATGTTTTTTTTGGCACATGCTATATAGGGTTAATAGCACGTTATCCTCTATGGTTTGGTCGATTTTTACTTACTCTTCTGTGATATGTATTGTTTTTCCACTTAGCCCCCGGTGCTTGTGGATTAAAGTGCAATGGTTAAATTTTCCGTTAACTATGACGGTCAAAGGCAAAAATCAACAAAAAAAAAATGTAAAATGACATTTATATCCTTAAAACATTTTAATTAGGACTATTTGTATATATTCAAAAATTTAAAGAGTGGTTGTGTAATTTTTTTGGGATTCACTAATGTTCTTTATTTTCTTGTCAGTTCTGTAAAGATGACAAAAAGATGATGTATTGAAGAAAAAAAGCAAAAGAATAATAAATAAAAAAAAAGGAAAAAGAAAAAGAAATAATGAAAAAGAAAAAAGAAAAAAATATTAAAAGAATAAGAATAAAAGAAACAGAAACAAAGAAAAAGAAAAAGAAAAAGAATAAAGAATAAAAAAAAAGAAAAATAAATAAAGAAAAAGGAAAAGAGAGAAATAAGGGGGAAAAAAAAAAGAGAAAGCAAAAAGAAAAAGAAGAAGAAAAAGGACAAGCAAAAAAGGAAGAAAAACTCATAGCTATTTAGGAGAGAGCTATAACTATTGCTGGGTCCATTGTTCAAGAATTCTTTTATCAGCTTTTCTAGGAGGGAGAGAAAGAGAGAAAGAGAGTGTATTGGGCATTTCATGTTTTTTTTATGCGCGAGACTAAAATACAAGTTACAATTGGATAAGAGTTTTTTTTTTTCCAAATTAAAGATAAAATAAAGGATCTGCCACCAAAACACCAAAAAAAAAATTGTTACCCTTCTGCTTTCAATTTTTCAGAACAAATTTACAAGAATAGAGCAAAATTGTCAAAAAAATGTAGGTGGCATTTGTTTTGTGTTTTTGCTACCATATGTATGTCTCTATTTCCACAAAACTTCGAATACAATAGAAAAATGGAAATATTTTATTTCTGTTCCCAAAAAAATTGTTCTAGAAATCTTATAACAAGGTGTAAGCAAATTTTTTTGTTTGTTTATTTTTATATTTTTGTTTATGTTCAACGTTATTCAAGAACACAAATAAAAATCTGGGAACAAAAACATTAAACAAACAGGGATTTAAAGTTTTCGATTGTTCAATAACTTTAGTGAAACTTCTGCTAACAATCGAGTACTGAAAAAGTCCAATAAATTTATGGACAATTCTACCCACAAAAACTCTTGTACTGATCGAGAACCGAAGGACGCCGCAGTTGAAACATACACCAAATCCAAGGGCAAAGCAAAGACCAATTGTAAAACTACAAGACCAGTGATTTATAAACGTCTCTGTGTTTGTATTAGTGTATGTTTTTAAACTAAATTATCGGTTTTTTTTAAATGTAAATTAATTATGTGAAAACAATGTATCTTATGCAAATTAAACAATAAGTTAAAAAATTTGGAGGGTTTGTTTGGATGTGGTGGAAACGTGTTTGGAAAATTTACTAATTAATTAATTTTTTATTTATCCTCACTAAAAAATAATTAGTAGGAGATACATTTTTTTATCTGGAAAATCTAAAGGTGGAAAAAAAAAAACCCAAGTTTACAATTGTTACAATTTCAAGAGAATAATGTTTATTTCATCACATAAATATCACCAAAAAAAATATCAATTTAATAATAAATGATAAATATGGGTTCAAAGAGAAATATCACATAACTTATAAGAATATGATTACTAATTATTTTAGTGTAAAAATATACAAATTCATAATAACAGTTTAAATCAAATATATAGATTTTCTAACGTTTGTTCTTTTTATATTAAATCTTAATAATAGAAGTTTAAATCAAATTTAGAGATATACTAATTTTTTCTGTTTTCTCGTCAGTTTTGTGAAGATGGCAAAGAGGATATATCTAAAGAAAAGAAAAAAAGAAAAAAAAAATAAAGAAAAAGAGAAAGAGAAAGAAAAAAAAAATGACAGTTATTTAGGAGAGAGCCATCAGTAGCTCAACGGGCCATTGCTCAAGAATTCTTTCTTCAACTTTTTTAGAGAGAGAGAGAGGACCCATAAATGTTACCGAAAAATGTTTTCAATAATGTTGGCTTGGCTTATATCAATATCAACATCATTTTTATTGTCAACCAGGGTTCGACTCTTTTGAGTAGTATTTCGGAAATTAAATTCTGAATGCACTAAGCCAATGTAGGGGAGTGCACTTTTAAGATCGCCCGGTGTAGCGATTAGTCAATGTGTACATAGGCTGTCTAGAACATTATGTAGAGCCAAAAAAAAAAAAAAAACATGATTCTGCTTTCTTACTAAAAAATAAAATTAAGTGTTTTTGTTTTCTGGCTGTTGGATTTTTCTGAACCCAAAAAGGGTACAGTTGTTTTTGGCTCAAAAAAGGATACAGTTGTTTTTGGCTCAAGAGCCAAGACCCACCCTAAGAGAGCTTTGGTTTCTGGTTTCAAATTGCAATGGCTATATAGCCTGTATGCAATCAGGTATAAAGGGTGAAAAACAGAGACTAATCATAAAGTTTTCAATTGACTTGTCAACTAAAAAAATAGAATTCGTTGGACAAGAAATATTGAATTTTGGATCTCTTGTTTGCAAAGCAAGATCTCCTCTCTTTCTCTCACAGACATGCACACGTTTGCATAAGTTTACCTTAACGCCGGATTCTCCAGGACCATCACTTGGTTTCTCTCTTTTTGTATCTAGGATCATCACTTAGTTTCTCTCTCTCTACGAAGAAGTAAAAATACTAATACAAACCCAAAACTATGATTTATTTATTATTCATTATTATTACAATATTTAGAATAATTACAAATTTTGACACTATTCTTGAAATCACTATTCATGCGTACGAGATACTATTCCCACGTACAGTATTCGGTGCTTTTCATCAGGTATCGGACTCTTAAAAACTATTACAATGATAACAAATTCAAATATACCGATAATAATGATTATCAGTTAATTTCACTAATTTTACACTAATTAACAATAAATATAATTTTATAAAATTAAATACAAATAATATAAATTTAATACAAATCTAATATATTTTCTACGCAACCTCATTTCCGTAGATCTTGCAAATAAATATTGTTGGTAAGTGAACTAGCGCTCAGTAGAATTCTAACCCTTTCCATATAGACATCCAATTAATACAATAAATAACACGTGAACATATATCCTACATAATTGGCACATAATACATGTTATTCCATGAAAATCAATAGTAACAATTAAACAACAATAATAACACGAATATAATATATAAGGAGATTAAATGTATATATTAAAAAAGTTATGAATTGTATCTTAATTCCGAAAATGATGATAATATGCAACATGATTTATTTTTTTCTTCCCCCTTATTTTTCCTTTTTCTCATTCCTTTATTATTTTTTTTCTTCTCCTTTTGTGTTCTCATGTCCCCCTGCCTTGCCCCCTTTCTCTTCATTTTTCTCTCTTTCTTATATATATATATATAAATAAATAAATGTGTGTTGAAAATGGGAGCCAACTTGCCGATTTTTTTATTTATTTATTTTTTATTTTCGACCACATATTAGGTCGCTTCAAGCAAGCCTCCTAATATTACACTTAACATTCCATAATTCTTAAATAATTTTTATTAAATCTATTAATTACATTTGTTGGTCCAGTAAACTACCCAAGGGGTGAATTGGGTAGTAATAAAAATTAAATCCAAATAATACTTTAAAAAAATTTAAACAATTAATTTAATCCTAAAATTAATTATTATCTTTATAGCAGCGGATATACGTTATTAACTAAATGCACACCAAACAACACAAAAATAAATAAATTAAAGATTACAACACACAAAAATTTATACTAGTTTATCAAGTTATTCTTGACTAATCCAATCCTCTGAGCCCCACAGAGATTCGCACCCACTAATCATTAAAATTCCTTTAAACAAGTAGGAACCAAACCTTTACACAATTATTCTTTTCACAGGCTCAGAATCAACTTTTACAATTCCTTTTCCCAGGCTCAGGAATAATTTCTATTTTTTACAAGTTCAAGAATAACTTCTACTTTTTCACAGGCTCAAGAATAACCTATCTTTTTACAGACTAAAGATTAACTTAATTCTTTTTATACCTTAGTCTCAAGAATCAAAATCTCACAATCACTCCAAGTATCATTTTCTTAGGTAAGAATGGAACCTTTACAAATCACTCACTAATTCAATTAAGGAAGAATTAACACCTAATCTTTTTATACCTTAGGCAAAGATCAAAACCTCAATTTTTTTACTGGAAGAGATTAAATTCCAACTATCCCTGATTAGATACTCCTAATAGTATCTAATTCGCACACAACTCACCAATTACAAGAAATTGATAAATTTTTCCCACTTGGAACTTTTACTACCTTAAATCAATTTAAACTCAATTAATGTCCCGATAATTACGAGTGATAGAATTAAGTGAAGAAACATAAAATTTGATTATAAAAATAATGCGGGTAACACAAAATTGAGCACGTAATCAGATTATCACACAAATCGTTTAAAAGAATTTTTATACTTTTAAAGTTTAAAAATAATTTCTCATACAATCAATTAACCAAGTAAGCAATGATCACAATAAACTCAGTTAAAAATATGCTTGGAACACTTTCACCAAGGAAACATACAAATCTGATTACGATAAATATAAATAGCACACAAATAAGTATGTAATAAGATTTTCACCAAAAATCGTTTTAAAATATTTTTATGCGATTTAAAGTTCTGAAAACGATTTTATCAAGATTTTATCAACCAAACAAATATAAAAAAATACATATGTAATAAAGATTAATGGTTTGGAAAGATATCACCTGAATAACACTGAAAAATAATAGATTGAAACGCTAGACAGCTCAACTCGGTGACACTTACACAATCAGTGTTTTAACTCAAGAATTCCTCAATAATTGATCTCACAATTTGATCTCTAAAAATAATATCATAATGATAACTCTCAGAAAGCTCAAGAACATAATAGTTTTGATGATGTATTAACATGTAAAATCCGCAGATACATTTATCGTCACCTCTAGACCCCATATATTGATTCCTTTTAATCCTGGTATATTTAACTTAATTATAGCTTTGAAAACAATCAATTTAGTCCCTCAAAAGAAATTTCAAACTCAAATCAATAAGATAGGAAGTATTAAAATGATCGATTTGAAAAATATTTTAATTTCATGTACCAAATCTATAAGGATGACAAAATATCAATAATATATCTTTAATGCTATCATATCCCTAAAATATCTCTCATATCTTAACGATAAACGGCTAATAACGATTATTGTTTGATCAGAATCCTCAAAATTCTCTACACCTGAAACAGCTCATCTGCCGACCGACAAACACTCATAAGTCAACCGCCCGATTCAGGTTGTAGCCCAAGCCAAACGTTTCTCGCCCATCGGTCGACCGGTAATTCATGTTCTGTCGACCAAACGATACAAAGACTTTCACAAGTTGACCTATCTGTCAACCTAACGATCCAGAGAGTTCATCCTCTAAGCACAGGTCGACCTACCTGTCGATCGAGAAATTTAGGGAGTTCATCTATTAAGCACCTGTCGACTTATAAGTCGACCTACCAATGTTGGAACTCCTCTCAATTCGATTTTAATTCATTTTCTTTGACGTTTGCACCCCTTTAACCGATTTCTTTTCTCGGTTCGCTCCATTAACTTCTTAAATTTCATTTTAATCGGTTATCTTTATTACTTTTACAATCACACATATGAGCAAATAATTTTACTAATTAGGATCTTAAAAATACACATAAATTTGAAAAATATTTTGTGTCGTGTGTAATCCCAATCGGGATACATTAAGAGTAAAAATATATTAGAGTTGTTTTCACCTAGATTCTTCGGAATCTTCAAACTTTTAGTATCCATCTCTGCATCCTTCACAATTTTTTCATGATGTGTCGTTTCTGCATTCTTTGTAATTACTTCCTGATACTGTCTGGAACTCTTTAAACTGAAACACCCACAAATCCGTTAGTTCGTCAAAAAATATCAACACTTAATTGTCTATTAAAATCTTAGGATCAAGAACATTTTCTCCCAAAAACTATCCAATATTTATTATAAATTTTCATCATATAAAATAACCCACAAATATTACACTCATACAAAATAATATTTAAAAAAATATAAATTTAACATTTAACTCCAAAAATTATAAGGTATATATGTACACCACAAATTTACAAAATATAATTTTTTGGGATATTACATTTACAATTGTTTTCAATTTCAAGAAAATTACCTTTAGATCATCCCATAAATATCACAAAAAAATATAAAATTAATAATAAATGGTAAATATGGATTTAAAGAAAAACACCAAATAATAAATAAGAATAGGGTAACTAATAGAAATGAAATATTAAAACATAGATTAAGAATTTAATTAAATTAACTAACTATTTTAGTGGAAAAATATACAAATTCATAATTGCAATTTAAATCAAATCTAGACATTTACTAATGTTCTCTGTTTTTTTTGTGAAGTATGTGAAGATGACAAAAAGATGATATATCTAAGGAAAAAAAAATAAAGAAAAAGAGAAAGAGAAAAAGAAAAAGAAAAAAGAAAAGCAATAAAGAAGAAAAATTGATACCACTTTAGGAGAGAGCTATCACTAGCTCTAGTTATTGGGTTATTGCTCAAGAATTCTTTCATCAAATTTTCTAGTAGAGAGAGAGAGAGAGAGAGTGCAGGCGTGTGTAATGAGTTTTTTGTCTTTTTTTAATGCGCATGATTAAAACACAAGTTGTAATTGTGTAGGAGACTTTTTTCAAATTAAAGATAAAATAAGAGATCTGCTACCAACACCGCAAAAAAAATACATTTTTTTCCTTTTACTTTCAATTTTTCAGAACAAATTTACAGGAACAGAACAAAATTGTGAATTCAAGAATAAACGGTAAGAGGATGGATAAGAAAGAAGGAGAAAAGAAAAAGAAAAAGACAAAGGAATTACAGAAAAATAAAAAAAATAAAAAATTGATAGCTATTTAAAATAGAGCTATCACTAGATCCAAGTATTGGGACCATTGCTCAAGATTTCCTTCTCAGCTTTTCTAGTAGAGAGAGATAGAGAGAGAGAGATGAGGTTCTTAAACCTGAACCATTTGCTCAACCATCGCGATTCATTGATGGTGGAACAAGAGAGGAAGAGCCATGGCTGGTGCGGCTGGTGTGATTTCAGCCTTAACCGGTCGGACGATCCTGTGTACAGTTGCGGCAGCCATGGCTGTGGATTTAAGCTCCACGAAGAGTGCCGCGACGATTCAAGCGAGGACACAGAGGGCCCAGCACTCAACCATTTGATTAATCATCGTGATTCATTGGTGTTCATTGAGGAACAAAAGCAGTACGGTGTCAACGAGAGCGTTTCGTACTGCGGCTTGTGTGAGTTACCCATATTTTCGGGCAATCCTTTGTATAGTTGCAGCTGCCATGGCTGTGAATTTAAGCTCCACAAATGGTGCCGCGACTTGCCAATCGTGATCACAGATCACCCACTCCACCCTCATCACCCCCTCACCATCTATCTGGTTCGTAAGGAAGAGGAAGCGGGCCGAGTAGCCATATGCGATGCCTGCAACATAGTTTGCCGGAGTTTCGTCTACCGGTGTGAACTCTGCATGTCTTGCTTCTTCCACGTAGACTGTGCCGCTGCGTTGATGAAGCACCCAAGCAGCCACCAGATGAAGCACCCAAGCCACCAGCACCCCTTGACTCCTCTGCAGGTGCCCGCCTCGTTCAAATGCAGTGGCTGCGGGACAAAACACGGCAAAGGGCTCTCCTATCAGTGCACCGTATGCCCTCGATTCTTGGTTCATCAAGATTGTGCTGTGTTGGCGACCACCATTGAAAGCACTAATCTTCATGCTCACCCCCTCACTCTTGAATATGCTTTTCCAAAAGAGTATTCGACGTTTCAGTATAATTGCAACATCTGCGGTCATTACATGGAGGAGAAGAGATGGTTGTACAGCTGTGGTGGATGCCGGTACTTTGCACATGTGAGGTGTGCAATTGGGAGACGGAATACAACTACTCAAGGTAACCCCAATCTAATTTCCTCTGTTTTGAATTGATTAAACTATTTTATTTTGGTTTTTTATTATTTTTTTAGACCAGAAAATCAACTGAGTAATCCCCGTTTGAGGGAAGTTGGTTAGTTGTCGACCCGCTTCTCCTCTCGTCTCTATCCTTGTATTTATTATTGCATGTTCCTGCATAACCGTACAAGGAAAACCATAATGATCATTTTTTTAACTGTCATCTCACTTCTAACAATCCAACCCTTTATGTTCGGGAAAATCTCGGGTAGAATTGAAGTCTCAAAATGTGGAATTGAAAATTAAGCCATGTACAAATCTATAAAATTTACATGTCTTTAACCCAAATTCCAATTCCTTTGCTTGAATTTCGTGTTGCCAAACACTAAATCAGAGAATTTCGAAGAAATCACCATGATTGTTGTCTATCGATTTCTATACTGGAAGTGAGTTGCCACTTAAACACCCTAAACCGTAACACATATCATGAATATTATAGTAAAAAATTGACAATCATTATGAAGCTACCACGAATATACTCGGGTACCTATCATAGCTAGAACCAACAAGGGGTATGGTAACCATCTCTTCCTGCGTTATCTTAAGTCTGAGCACCTGCAAGATGTAGCAAAGCTCAGCAGCTTGGCGTCTGATGCTAGGGATGAGATGCTTTATTTCCAACCGCTGGTGAAGATCAATACAATCTCCATGTTGGTTTTTCACCTCATAAGCCATGACTAGCCATATTTGTATCTTTACAAACAACCCGAAAAAAAAAAAAAAAAAAAAAAAAAAAAAGAAGAAAAGAAAGAAAGAAGAAGAAGAAGAAGAAGAAGAAGAGCATTTGCAATGCTAAAATCAACATATGATATGACATCAACAAATAATGCAAGAAAAAAAAATGAAGGTGGATTTGGAGGTGGGCAGTGGCAGTGGGGGCCTGGTCAGTGGCTGTAGGTGGTGAGAGTATGTGGTAGAGTGAGAGATAAACATAATTATTTAAAATATTAAGGGTAAAAATTATAACTTTAAAAATAAGGGATTATTAACGAATTTTTATAATTTTTTTTTTTTAAAAAAAACAACAACATAAGGGCATTTATGTCATAAAAGGAATAAGTGGTCATTTACCAAAATGACAAGGGAGTTGACTGATATTTGTAAAATAGCAGGAAAAGTATCTGGTTTAAGGTCAAAAGACAAGGGAGGTCATTGGTATAAATTTTTTCTTTAATACTACAATCCTACATTATAAATCATTCTAAACTTAATTCAATTAAATTTTAATTTTATGAATTTTCATTTAACTTATTTAATTACTATAATAAACTTATTATTGATAGTTTCACATTGATTCTTTATAATTTTTATATTTTGATTTGCCACTAAATTAAATATGTGAATTTTGTATTTAAGTTTTCAAGGAGCAAGTATAAATAGCTTATTTTATTAAAAATTACATATTAGCTATATAGTTGTTAAGCCTTAAATTTAATTAATAAACAACTTAAAAAAACACTCGATTAAGCTCACGAACAGTTCAATTATTAAACGAATAAAATTTGAATATAAGATTTCAAGCTCGGCTCGAACTCGAATAGTTAGAAAAATAAACAAACCAAGTTTGAACACTTAATAATCGGCTCGATTCTGTATAGCCATATACTTTATATATAGCTCAGAATTAGGTAACGCAAGTGATGAGGGATTCATCACAGGTTGACAAGGAAAATAATCTATTTCCTTACCAACCAAACCAACCATCTTGGGTATTTATTAAACTATTATCATGTTCGAAGATGCATGGAGGATGAGCCTTGGGTATAATCGTAATTACAAGGTTGCTCAATTGTCATCGGGATGTCTTGGTTTTATATCTTGGAAAAAACTTCTTTCGTAGGGGTGAGATTGTATACATATGACCCCCTCCAAACCCTGCGGTAGCGGGAGTTTTTATGCCCAGAATTGTCCTTTTTGTAACGACCCGGTTTCCAAATGCCGTCACGCGGTTTCTCCCCTTGGAGAATTAACACTGAAATCGATTGACCGAATTTTCATTCTATAAAATCTGGTAAATTTTACAATGCGACTGCTACAATAATTATAATTATCGAATTTATAATTTATCAATTTATCGAATAGATTTTTATAACGGTGAATAATAAATACAACTATTACAATTTTAAATAGAAATTCAACTAAAATTCCTGTCTTCGTTTCCCTCTTGTCGGCCCTACAATCGAAACTGTGGGGTTGTGAGTCAACACTCAGTAGAACTTCAACCCCCCTAATACGTGCATTTAATTAATACGATAAATAAAACATATTGACATGATTTCCACATAATTTTGACATAATCATAAAAATTTCATAAAATTTAACCGTTAAAATTCAATCACAATAATAACATAAATCACACGATAGGAAAATTAAATACATATATTAAAAGAGTTAGAAATTCTACCTGAAATTCGAACCGAAATTTGAAATAAAATCGGAATAATTTTCTCGCCAAAACATTCCATGAATTAGTGAACTGCAACTTTTTTTTTTTTTTTAATCTCTATATGTATATATCTATATATAGAGAGAGAAGCATTATTATAATTATAATTAATTTTATCATCATCATCATCGTGATGAAACATGTCATGTTAAGCATATATATATATATATATATATAAAATTTTATTATGCGCTGTCTTCATTTCATGAAGACAACACATTTTAATATTTTTATTATTTTTTATTATTTATATAAATATCCTTTTTAAAATAAAAAAAAATATTAATTATACCCCAAAAACTCTTAAAAGTATATTTTAAATAGCGCAATAGTTCTAAAACTTTTAAAATCAATTTAAAATTATTATTCAAACCCCAAAAATTATCAAAAAATATTTTTACCATAAATTTGCAAAACAATTCCAAAAATATTAAAGTTATATACAATAATATTTTTCAAAAATATAAATTTTTAGGGTATTACACTTTTATATTTTAAAATAGGTGTAATATTTCATGATAGAAATTTATATATCCTCTCTAACATCCCCTCCCCCCCAACCCCCAATCCCCCCTTTTTTTTTTGCAAGAATCTGGTAGTGGAAGGTTGACCGAAGAGTTTGATCCTTCAAATTTTATTTGCTTACCAGTGGCCAATGAATCAAGTTGGACGATAGGCGATTTTCTTAAGAAAATAGAACTCTGTGAAGATACGAATACAAAAAATGATGATAAGAAAATTGAGCATTTCAGTCATGATCATTCACTGATTCTTTTGAATGATCAAAATAAGAAGGAATCAAATTGTGAACTAATCAATCACCGGACAACGACTATTACTACTACTACTACTACTTGTGGTGATAGAATGTTTTGCAGTGGTTGTTTACAGATCATACCAAAATCAATTTCATTTTATGGTTGTATTCTTTGTGATTACTTTCTCCATAAAGATTGTGCATTTTTACCCACTGAGTTGCAAAACCATTCGTTTCACCCACAACACCCGCTCGTGCTCCTACCTGAGGGCTCCAAATCTTATGGTTTGTTTTATTGTAAAGCTTGCAAAAGAATGTGCAATGGTTTCAGCTATGGCTGCAAAACCTGCAACTACTACTTGGACCTTAAATGTGCTTCTGTGCAAAGCCCCATCACCCACAAAGCTCACCCACCCAATCATCTTCTTAGGATAGATAAACGAGGGGCATATTGCTATACATGTGGCTACTGTGGATCTTACACATTCCAATGCGAGAGTTGTGATTTCCGTATAGACAAATTTTGTGCACAGTTGCCACACACCATAGAACACCGCTACGACAAGCACCCGTTTGAGCTCACCTATCACCCTCTCTCGGACCATCCTTCCGAGTATTTTTGTGAAATTTGTGAGGAAGAGTTGAATCCCAATTATTGGTTCTACCACTGTATCGAGTGTGACCAATCCATTCACCCCTTCTGCTTTTTTGATAAAAATGCAAACCTGAAGTACGGGGCAACCATCAACACCGAGTTGCACCCCCATCCTCTCGCCTTTGCCAAACCCGAATGGAAGTCCACGTGCGACTCTTGCGGTGAATTTATTCATTGGCCTCATGATTTTGGTATATTCGAGTGCGTGCGATGTGCCAAATTCAGGATACACTTTCATTGTGCTGGATTTCCAAAGCTGGAGGAATGGAAAGATAACGACTGGTTCGACCAGTAGTACGCAACTCTTCAGGAGTCACGAGGTATTTTTTGGGGTGGGGGTTGGGGAGGGGGACAGTGTTAATTCAGCAACACTTGTTAAAATGTGTACTTTTGTTCATTAGGTGTTGTTAAAATGTGTGCTTTTGTTCATTAAGTGTTACCGTGTTAATGGTTTTAATAGGCATATGTATGAACTATTTCATCTCTTAATTGTAACGAGGGCTTTACATCTATTTTGGAACCTGATTTCAAACTTAAAGGGGTTTTGCCAAGGTGAGTTTAGTCCTTTGACAATACATGGATTTTGTTCCCCTCTTGCTAGCTCTACATCCTTTAAAAAAAATTATTTAATTCAATTACTATTTTACCCTTTAAATTATTAACACATCTCTCTCTTTTTTTTTTCTTTTATATTTTCTCCCTCCTCCTTCCCTCTTCTCCTTCTCTGGCGATCAACTACCGCCAAAAAACAATGTTAAATATGTTAATGAATGATATTATTTAATTTGTTAATAAATTGCAATGGAAAACAATGTAGCTTATGCTAATAAGACATTAAGTTAAATTTTGGGTTAATTGTATTTTACTCCTTGTATTTTGGTTTTGGTTTTATTTTAACTTCTCTGCTTTAAAAACTTAAACATCATCTCTTTATACTCTTGAGTAAAGGGAGAAGTTTGTGTTTTACTGAAAAACTACGGTATAACCAGTGCCTTCAGGCACTGGTTTTAATTTTTTATTGTGAAATTTAGAAATGGCATAATTTGGCAATGAAAGAAAAGAAAAATATTGGCATAATCCCCTTTGTTTTTACAATATTCTCAAATTATAATATTTATAATTTGACTATTTTTGGAATACATATTGTATTTTTTGTTTCAATTTGATCTTTTTCTTTGCCAACATATTTAAAAACAAATAATTGAATAAAATGAATTACAAATAAATAATAAAATAACTCTACCATAAATAATATAAGGCAGTGAGAATGAAAAAATGATTAACTTCTACTCCTATTTAATTTTTACAAAGATTTGAAGAATTAGTCTAATCCACGTCATGCACAATTCAAATAAACTCAACAATAACCAATAATATAAACTTAATAAGTCCACCAACAAAAACAATAAATATTGAAACCAATAATAACTATACATTTTCAAATGAACAATACGATTTCACTAGAACGACTCTTAAAAATAAAAAATAACAAAAATTTATACAACATTCTTGAATTCTTGATTCTTATTTTCAAATAACCCAACAATAAGTGAAACATTCATCATCAATAACAAGGTTCTAAACACTTCTTCTAAATTGAACACAACATAATCCACATAATTGTATAGCTTCAATTTTTTTGTTAACCCCCACCCCACCCCCCACCCCCCCTTGGAGGGAGGGCGCACCATTTCAAAAAAAAATTAATTATTGTTTCCAAATTAACACAAAAATAACACCACCACCAATAACTTATATATAAAAAAATTGATGTAACTTCCTTTGTTTATATAACATTTTCAAATTCTGAGCTTTTGTTTTCAAATAAACGCGACAATAATAAAACCAATAACCTCCAAACACAATATTAACTAGCACAACCACAACCAATAACTTGTATATAAAAAAAATTGACATAAACCCCTTTGTTATGCAACATTTTCAAAATTTGAATGGTTTTTAAACAAGCACAACAATAACACAACCAATAATCTCAAAATATGATATTAACCAACGTAACCATAACTAATAAAGTAATCAACGCCAATGTTTCGAATGAACAATAGCATGCCATCATTACAACTGAGCAAGAACACATACTTCGTGATATGAACTTAAGAAACACAACTAATAATTAAAACAACCAATAACGAATAAATATTTGGGCCTTTGCTCATGAATTCTTTCGTCATCATTTTTAGTAGAGAGAGAGAGATCGCATGTATTGGGTCTTTCGCTTTTTGTAAGGATGGGAACTGAAACATAAGTTGCAATTGGGTAGGAAACTTTTTTCATATTAAGCGTAAAATAAGGGATTTTCCACCGAAACACCAAAAAACATGTTTCCCTTCTGTTTTCAATTTTTCAAAACATTACAGGAACAAAACAAAATTGTCAAAAACTGAAAATTAGGTGGTGTCTGTTTAATTAACACAAGCGATGAGGGATTCATCACTGGTTGACAAGGAAAATAATCTCTCTCCTTACCAACCGACCAATCCTCTTGGGTATTTATTAAACTATTGTCATGTTCTGAAGATGCATAGGAGATGAGCCTTGGGTATAATCGTAATCGCAAGGTTGCTCAATTATGACCGGGATGTCTCGGCTTTACATCTTGGAAAAATCTTCTTTCGTAGGGGCAAGATTGTATACATGACCCCCTCCAAACTCTACTGTGGCGAGAGTTTTTTATGCCCTGAAATGTCCTTTTGTATTTTAAAATAGGTGTAATATTTCATTATTAAGAATTTATGTATCCTCCCCAACATCCCCCCTAACTCCCTTGTTTTTTTTTTTTTGCAAGAATCTGGTAGTGGAAGGCTGACAGAATAGTTTGATTATTCAAATTTTATTTGCTTACCAGTGGTTGATGAATCAAATTGGACGATACGTAATTTTCTTAAGAAAATGGAACTCTATGAAGATACGAATACAAAAAATAATGATAAGAAGATTGAGCATTTCAGTCACGATAATTTGTTGATTCTTTTGAATGATCAGAATAAAAAGGAATCAAATTGTGAACTAATCAATCACAAGATAACAACTATTATTACTACTACGACTACTTGTGGTGATAGAAGGTTTTGCAATGGGTATTTACAGATCATATCGAAATCAACTTCATTTTATGGCTATGTTCTTTTCGATTACTTTCTCTATAAAGATTGCGCCTTCTTACCTATTGAGTTGCAAAACCATTCGTTTCACCCAAAACACCCGCTCGTGCTCTAACCTGAGGGCCCCAAATCTTATGGTCTGTTTGACTGTAAAGCTTGCAAAAGAACGTGCAATTGTTTCAACTATGGCTGCGAAACTTGTAACTACTACTTAGATCTTAATTGTGCTTCTGTGCCAACCCATCACCTGTAAAGCTTACCCACCTAATTATCTTCTTAGGATAAATAAATCAGGGGCATATTGTTGTGCATGTGACTACTGGACCTATCACCCACTCCCTATCACCCACTTCCGGACCATCCTTCTGAGTATTTTTGTGAAATTTGTGAGGAAGAGTTGAATCCCAATAAATGGTTCTACCACTGTGCCGAGTGCGACCAATCCATTCACCACTTCTGCTATTTTGATAAAAATGCAAAACTGAAGTACGGGACAACCATCAACACCGAGTTGCACCCCCATCCTCTCACCTTTGTCAAACCCAAATGGAAGTCCACGTGCAACTCTTGCGGTGAATCTATTTACAGTTATGATGTCAGCATACTTGAGTGCGTGCGATGTGTCAAGTTCAACATACACTTGCGTTGTGCTGAATTCTGAAAGCTGGAGGAATCGAAAGAAGAAGAAGATAACAATGGGGGCGACTGGTAGTACACAGTTCTTCAGAAGTCATGATGTGGTTTTTTTTTTTTTTTTTAGGGGGGGAGGGGGGGGGGGGACGGTGTAAATTCAACAACAATTGTTAAAATGTGTGCTTTTGTTCCTTAGTGTTATTGATTTTAGTATGTTCTATGCATACATATGTATGAACTATTTCGTCTTTTAATTGTAACAAAGGCTATTTGGAACACGATTTCAAACTAGAAGGGGTTTTGAGAGGTTAGTTTAGTCTTTTGATAATACATAGATTTTGTTCCCCTTTTGCTAGCCCTACATTCCTTAAAAAAAAAAAGTTATTTAATTCAATTATTATTTTATCCTTCAAATTATTAACACTTGTCTTTGTTTTTTTGTTTTTTTTTTTTTTAACAATTTTCTCCCTCTTTTCTCCTCCTTTTCTAGCAACCAACCACTGCCGAAAAACAGTGTTAAACATGTTAATGAACTATATCAATTGATTTGTTAATAAACTGCAATGGAAAACAGTGTAGCGTATGCTAAGGGTATATGTCATTGACTTCCCCTATCATTTTGTACTATATCAGATATTTTCTCTGTCATTTTACAAATACCAAAGACTTCCCTTGTCTTTTTGCTCAAACACTACTTACCTCATTTTGGACAAAATTACCCTTAGATTTTTTTATTTTTTTTTTTAAAATCACTATATTTTTAAAATTATATTTTCTACCCTTAAATTTTTAAATAATTATATTTACCTCTCACCACCACCCAACTCCCACCACTACCACCACCGCCACTGCCCAACTCCCACTACCTATCGTCACCGCCACTTCCTACCGCTGCCACCACCCACCACCCTCCGCCACCTCCCACCACTGCCACCCAACACCACCTCCCACTGCCACCCACCGTCATCGCCACTGCCACCGCCTAACTCCCCCGCCACCACCCATTGTTTCCACCACTACCCATCGCTACCACCACTACCACTAACCTCCACCCCCACCAGAGAGAGAGAGAGAGAGAGAAAAGGGTTAATGAAAGGGTTAAATTTTTATTTTTTAATGAAATAGTTAAAAAAAATTAAAATGGGGGTGGGAAGTGGCGGTGGAAGGTGGTGGGTGGCAGCAGGTGGTGGGGCAGCGACGGTGGGAGGTGGTGGGAGGTGGTGGGCGTGGGGGGTGGTGGGCGGCGGCGATGGGAGGTGGCGGTGGCGGTGGTAGGAGGTGGCGATGAATATATATAAATTAAAGGGGTTTTTTTTTATGTATTTCAGTTTTTTATTATTTAATTATTTTTTAAATAGTCAAGGGTAAAATTGATATTATAATAAAAAATTTATTATTTTTTAATGAATAAGAGAGGTAAGTAGTGTTTGAGAAAAAAACAGGGGAGGTCTTTGGTATTTATAAAATGACAGGGGAGGTATCTGGTATAGTTAGGGGTGTACACGGTGCGGTTCGACGCGGTTTTGAAGTTTTTTGGTCCCTGAACCGAGGGCCTCGGTTTCCCTATGGTGGAAACCGCTCCCTGACGGTGCGGTTTCTGTACAGAGAAACAACCGACCATGCGGTTTTTGACATTTTCGGTGCGGTTTTCGGTTTGGGACGGGGAGGAAGAGGAACAAGAACAACCGCAATTGCAAGGAAAAAAAAAAAAAAAACAACTGAACTATAAATGAACAAAAGGAAAAATAAAACACAAAAATTGAAAACAAGTTTCATGGCCTTCACATAATAGGTAATTGATTAACATATAGATAAGATGAAGAAAACATACCAGATTTGCTAAGGCGATGGCGGATTTGTGAGGACGAAATCGATTCTATGAAAGCGATGGACGATTTGAGGGCTGCGACGGCAATGGAGGAATTGAGAGCAGCGACGGCCATGGAGGATTTGAGATCTGCTGGCTACGAGCGCGCGACAACGAACGAGAGCTGCGATTTGAAGATTACGATGGCGATGGTTCATGGTTGAGGTCCTTGAGGAGCGTGGGATGAGAACGATCTCCGGATCTCTGTTGTTGCTTGCGGTTGGAATGAGGAGGGAGAGTTGAGATCCTTTTGCGATCGATTTGGATCTGGACGAAGAGCAAGAGAGAAGTGGAGCTGCGAAGGGAGGAGATCGGGAAAGAAGTGAAGCAAGGCGGCTAGGGTTTTTGCACTTATGCATTGATATATATACAAGACCCCTAAAACGACGTCGTTTTAGGGGACTCCGGTTCGGCGCGGTTTAAACCGCGGTTCAAGATCCCTAAACCCGCCAACCGAACCGGTGCTGCGGTTTTTTGCCTATAAAAACCAATCATGGCGATTTTTTATGCAGGGACGGGTTTTTTTGATTTTTTTTTCGTCAGTTTGGTTCGGTTTTTTTGAACACCCCTAGGTATAGTGCAAAATGACAGGGGAAGTCAATAACATATACCGCTAATCAAACATTGAGTTAAATTTTTTGGTTAATTGCATTTTACTCCTTGTATTTTTTATTTTTTTTAATTTTAACTTTTGTGCTTAAAAAACTTAAACATCACCTCCTTATATTCTTGATTAGAGGGAGAAATTTATATTTTATTGAAAAATATTTATATACATAGATTAATTTTCCATTATTTTTAAATTAATAATTAATGATAATAAAGGAAATTTTAATATTTTCTCCCTCCAGCTCTCTTTCTCTCTCTTTCTTTCTATTTTTTTTTTTATTTAAATAGAGAAAAACTAAAATAAAAAGTTAAAATAAAGGGTATGTTGGTCCATTTCGTTTAAAATTTAGGTGAAAAAGTTAGCTTCATCTTCTAGCATATTCTATTAAGTTAAACGAAAAACATCAGTTTTCAATTTATAATAAGTAAGAGAGGTAAACCGCATATTTTTATAGTAAAATACATAAAATGAAACAAGATCAAAGTAGAGGGGACTAAAAGGTTATTACTCCTTAAAATATTGGAGTAAAATTGTTTAAGGGTTTGTTTGGATGGGTTGGAAATGTTTCTTCGTAGGGTTGTGGCCAAATCAAAGGAATTGACTAGAAAAAGATGTATGTATATGGGTTTGGTGAAGGCATTGAAATTGGCGTACATTACTTTTTATTCTCTCTATTTAGACTAATTATTAATTTATCTCTCTGTTTAAAAAGTTACAATTTATTTATTTTTACGTTTAAATAGATTTTTTTTTTTTTAAAAATTAACAAAATATATTTAAAAATATATGGAGTTAAATTTTGAGTATTTTTATTGTTTAGCCCTAATTTTGTACTTTTTTTTTCTCAATGAGCCTTTTAAAGAAAAAAATTATTATTTAATCAGTCTTTTAGTATTTAATTCTTTGATAGCTAAAAAAATAGTGAACGGACAATTATATCCCAATATAAATAAATAAAAAAACCTAGCCCTATCTCTTGTACCACCTCTCTCTCTCTTTCTCTATTTTCCATTTCTCAATTCCTTCCATTCGATTTCCCAATTCATTTACGTTGCGTTTGATACATTGCACTGAAATGGAATTGAATAAAAATAGGATTGGAATTAATATGATAATGGAATGGAACGGTCATTTCCATTACTATTATATGTTCGGTGATAAAAAATATTACATGTGGTATTAGAATGATATCAAATGATAAAATAGTAATTTAATTAAATTTTCATATCAATTCAAATATTTAATTAATATTTAGTCTCGTTTTTTGGCCAATGAATGATTAAAATCTAATTCCATGTAATTGGATTAACTAATATCAATTTTATCTTAGTATTGATTATTTTTATATTTTCTGAGGGCCAAATAATATTTTTTTCTTAAATTTTTCATTCAATTTGGATGAAATAAACGAAATTGTTCATTTATTATACTTTTGATTTAATTTTTTGTTATAATTTTTTTTTAAATTAAATTAAAATAAATCAACAATTTCATCTATTTTATTTAAAATTTAGATGAAAATTTTAATTTCATTTATCTTTAAGCATACTCTATTAATTTAAATTTAAAAAAAATTAATTCCTCACTTTGTTCAAAATTAGAAGTAAATGTAATTTTTTGAAGTAAAGGGAAGATAAAATAATAATTAGATAAAATGAAGGTAGTTAAAAGACAATAAACCTTAGAAATTGCGAAGAAAGTGCTCACCCTGTACAAAAATTACAAATTTATAATTATTAGCAAATTTTTTTACGAATTTTACCCAAAAAACACCAAATAATAAAGTTAAAAAAGTATTTATTTATACTGGATTTTGATGGTTAAAAAAAATCAAATTTCTTATTAGCTTGGGGTGAAAAGTGTAAATTAAGAGGATACGTTGAATTTTACATGTGAAAAACAAAATCATATTTGTATTCCGAATCTCTTAATTTCATGAAAAAATAGTTCTCCAATTTTTTATTAGTTTGAGGGTGCAAAGTGGAATATATGTTGAATTTGACATGTCACAAACAATATATTCCAAATCTCTCAATTTTATAAAAATATATATATGTATATATATATAGGCAAGGATATTCTCAGGCAATTCACCAATTCACCTAAAGCAATTACAGTTTTTCAAAAGCAAAAATAATTGCATATATTTTAAATAATTCCACTATAAATATATTTAATTTGCTAGGCCTTGGCAGGATGAAATTATATTGTTTTTATTTTTCAAAGATATTGTAATTTTTTCTTATAATGATTCGGATCATGATGAAAAGTGAAATATACTATTGCACATTGTTGAATTAATAAAATTTATAACAAATATAATTTAAATTAAACTATAAATAATATGTATTAAAAAAATATAGAGTTGTGGGGGAAAAAAAAGAAGAGATTGTTATATAGATATGTGATGTAAGGGGTCATGTTTTTGTAAGGGAGGTGTTTGTGTAAATATCAAAGTGCATGAAATTTGGACAAAATTAAGGCTAAAGATGTGGTAGCATTATTCTACCCAAAAAACATTCCATAGTAAAAAACAACTTGTATTTTAATCTCGCTTATTTTAAAAAAACAGAAATTCACTACATGTACTTGCCGACGTGCAGTTATATGTAACAATTTTATGTGTAAATTTTTATTAGATATAACAAATGTCATCCCCCACCCTGGGCACCCGTCACCCATAGGGCCGGCGTGACGTCGACACGACATCACCTGGGCGACAAACCAAAACTAGAAGGCGACAGAAAGCATTCATAATTATACAATCATAAAATCAGATCATAAAACAACTTTTTTAACTAAGGACGCACCCGTCCCTGATATTTTAAATACAGTTCAGGCCGCACCTCCCACAATTCCCCCTCGCTAAACCGCCGACGGACTCTACCCAGTGCCAGTAGGAGACCGACTCCTAGCTATTTCGCCTGCGAGTGTACTGCCTTCTTTTAATAAAACATTTTTTACATAATAATACATCATTTAAATATGGATCAAGCACAAATATCTAGATGTCACATAGCGTGCAAAAGTCTTCACAATATATGTAGTGAAAATAAAGCAATATTTATAAGTTTCATTTCAAAACTATCCAGTGTAAATATCCTACTGATCATCACAATAAAATAATAAATCACCCAGTATGAATAAACATCACATCTCAAACCACCACTCCACCACAACACACACTGGCTAGCCATAGTGATCGTTTTAACCTCATGATCGGAAGTTGCAACGATACCGTAACATTCGTAGGAATGCCTTCCTACGAAATATCCACACCCCTTTTTGGGGAGAAATATAATCAACACCTCTTACGGGGAGAAATATAATCCACACTCCTTACGAGGAGAAACATAATCCACACCCCTTACAGGGAGAACTATAATCCACTCATATCTAACGAAAATTATTAATTTTTTTTTTAAGCCTTCTTTAGAACCCAACACAATTCCAAAAAAAAAACCTATTTGATCCACATCATTTATAAAATCGTACAGTATAAACAAACACATATGTCATTTTATAAATACAGAAAACAGTTTGGCAAGAAGACAGTACACTCACCTTGCTTCTTGTGCTACAATAACTGCATCGTTCAAAGCCTACCGGGATGCTGGCGTTTGCGAACCTAATAATGACAGAGCCTAAATTAATATTTTATGCAAAATAATCAAATCGTGCCATGCAGACCCTAAGTTCCGAAATTTCCCATTTCCCCTATTTTACTTATGAAAATTACTGTTTCGGGTAATTTTTATCTCATTAAAATATTTGCCTAAAATTTAGTAATACACACGGTCCTAATTTATCATTCCGATTCCGAAATTTTGATGTTAGAATTCAATTCAATAACCTGAAATAAACTTAACGGAAAACGTTACTTATCCCGAATCGTTCATGAGCCGCGAAATAGGTTTTTAATTCTTTTCAGGGTGGTTTGTGTAAATTCCTCTTCTTCTTTTTTCCCTTTTTTTTTTTTTTTTTTTTTTTTTCTTCTTCCTTCTCTTTTTTTTTTTCCTGTTTCCGTTTTCTGTTTGATGTCAGTCCGCCGACCACCCCTTCCGATCACACATCCATCGTCCGTCGCCGTTGGCCGACCACTCGCATACACAAGGAAACACTCACACACTACAGGGCTGAACAAACGAACACACACACACACTCACGTCAACACGGACGCCGCAACAGCGCCGACCACCGCCACCGTCTGTAGCCGTCACCGGCGAGCTGAACAAACACACGCACACAGTCCTCACACGCACACACTCACTCCTCCGGTGACCCAACAGTGCCTCCGACGACCCCCCACACCTACCCACCTGATGAACAGTACACACCCCTACACACTCTACCACCGTCGGCCGGCGACCAACAGCCGATCACCCACACCCGAAACTCACACAATCACAACCTCCACCGGCACATGCACACTAAAATACACCTACAACGTACCAAAATATCCCACCACCGACACCACCGTGACAATCGCCGAGTATACGTCAACTCATCGACCCCCCACACCGCCGAACCTTTACCGACCAACTCGAAACCCTCATGCATGCATACACCCATTGAAAGTAGAGAAAAAAAATACTCATAAAGACTCACCAGACGATGGAGACGGACGGCGATCGATCACACCGTTGACGATCTCACCCCCACGGCCGCCGAGCGAACCACCGGAAATTCACACGATCGCTTCAAAGCAGCGACCACAGGAACACACACATGCAGCCACGAGATACACGCTCTGCTCTCTCACCGGCAGAATGCCGACACGGAGCCCCAACGTCCTCCTTCTCTCTCTCTCTCTCTCTAGAATTTTTTTTCTAATTTCGAACGCAACGGAGCCGTTTGATCAGTGCCCATGCACAAAAGGGGTATATATTGCATGGATATAGTGGTGGAAAACGCTCCTAACCTGCCACATTGCCCCTCCGTCTTTCTCCCATTCCGGCGGTCTGGCACGCACGGCGTCGCGTGTGTTTAAGTTTTTTTTTTTTTTTTAATTACTCTTTCTGTTCAACTTAACATTTATAAGTTTCTAAAATGGTAATTTGATCCCTAACATTTTCAATTTTTAATTTCTAATTGGCAATTATTTATGACGTACGTTTTACGATTTAGGTTTTACAACAAATATTACTATATTTTGTAATATGTAACTAATTTGTATGTAAAAATTTGTTTGATGTAACAAAAATCACACAAAATACATGTAATCAATTATATGTAACTAAATATATACAAATACATGTAACTAATATTAAACTAATTTCTATGTCTAATTTTTGTTAAATATCACAAATATTACACAAATATATGTAATTGTAACATGTAATTAATATTACAAAAGTACACGTAACAAAAAATACACAGATATATATAAAAATATAATAATTATTAAATTGTTAACTAATATTCACTATAAACTGAATTTACTCACCAAGTTTTACTTACAATCTTTACAGTACGGGACTAAAATTTAAACGAAATTTAACTTAACGAACTAAATCAAATTTTAGATCTTAGGCGATTTTTTTTTTAAAATTATATCTATTTTTTAGACTTCCGGCCGATGTACGCATTTGTTTTTGGGTTGTGGGAGTCAAATGTGGGCGTCGCTTTTGAGAGATGAGAGATGGAGAGAGAATGACATGTAAATTGAAGGGGTTGGCAAATGCATATAAATTGGTGCAGATTACTTGCATTCCCTCAACTTTGCTAATTATTATTTTATCTCTCTCTATTTAAAAAATATTGTATTTATTTACTATTATTTTTGGAGATTTTTTTTTTTTTAATTAACAAAATAATACTTAAAAATGTATGAAGTTAAATTTTTCATCTAATTTAGATAAAAAAAATGAAATTGTTCTTTTATTATAATTTTGATTTTATTTTTTATTATAAATATTTTTAAAATCAAATTAAAACAAAGGGACAGTTTAATGCATACTCTATTAATATAAATTGAAAAAAATTAGTTTTTTATTTTGTTAAAAATTAGAAGTATAATTTTTTGAAGTGAAAAGAGGGTAAAGTGATAATTAGATAAAAAAATCGAGGGAGATAAAAGACAATATACGTTAGAAATTGCAAGGAAAGTGCTCAGTGCTCATCATCACTACTGCCTAAAGACTTCGTCTCTCAACCTCCCAATAAGTTTACCATAATCAATGACTTCGGCAACAACCAACAACTTGTTTAATTTATTAAAAATAAATTAATTCATAAAATATGATAATTTAGACAATCAAACTGATTATGCTTTCTTCAGAGTTCACATTTTTAAAACAAATTCTCGAGAACAGAATGAAAATTGATATGGGAAAAATCTAACGACCTCTACTCCGTGACCAACACGTGGTGGCGGATGGGTGACGGTGGCCAGACAATGGGAGGCCGGCGATGCCGGAGGTGACCTGCGACGGTTGCCTGAGATGGCTTGCAGATGGCGGTGGCCAACGGCGGCAGACGGTGGTTGGCCAGCGGATGAACAGTGACAGGTGGTTTTGGGAATAGAATGGAAATAATGAGAAACAATTTTTTTTTATTTTTCATTTCTTAAGAAAAAAGTTGCACAATTCAAGTATGTTAGTTATTTTGAGTACAAAGTAGGTTTGGGTTATTTAATTTGGCTATTGAATTTAAGTGGGACATTTTAATTAAATTAATTTAGGTTATTTAATTAACATGTACCATTCAAATATTTATTTATCAATTTTTTTTAATATTATTTCATTTAATCATACCTCATTGTTTTATTGTTCAAATTTAATAATTAAATGTTAGTTAATATTATTTTCACTTTATTTTTATATCATTGTTATTATACTCAAATAAAAGTTAAAAATTTCAAATAAAAAATTAATAAATAAAAAAATAGTTAATGTAAATTCATATTTGCGAAAATATATTTTGAAATAGACAAAATATTTTTGAAAGAGTCATTTGATTCATTTATCTACTGCAAATGTCTAAATGGGTCAAAGTTGCTATAAGTTAAACAATAATTTTCAATTTATAATAAGTAGGAGAGATAAAAGAGCACATCTTTAAAGTATGAGAAATAAAATGAAACACAATCAAAGTAGAGGGGGCTAAAAGGCAATTACTCGTTAAAATATTGGAGGAAAAATTTTGAAGTGTTTGTTTGGATGTCGTGTTCTTCGAGAGATGTGTGTATATGGGGTTGGTGAAGTCATCGAAATTGGTGTAAATTATTTCAGATCAGACTAACTGAGTGTGTGGGCCAAATTTAGGCATCAACAAAAAATGTGCCTATTTTTTTGTTTACTTTTAGTTTGAATAAAATGCCAAATTAATTTTTCACTTTATCTCTCTATTTAAAAATTATATTTTATTTATTTTTAGTTTTGAATAAAATGCAAAATTAATTTTTTTTCCTATACTTAAAAATGTATGGAATTAAATTTTTTATCCAGTCTAGACAAAATAAACGAAATTGTTCCTTTATTATAATTTTAATTTAATTTTTTATTATAAATATTAAAAAAAAAAAGAGAGACAATTTAAAGCATACTATTAATTTAAATTGAAAAAAAAATTCACTTTATTAAAAATTAGAATTATATAAAGCGTAATTTTTTTAAGTAAACGAGGGTAAAATGACAAGTGTATATATATATACCTTAGATATTGCAGACATATTGCTCATCATCACTATTGCCCAAAGACTAATTGTGGGTTTTGAGATCAACCACCTAGTTCTCTCAACCTCCCAATAAGTTTATTATAATCAGTGACTTTGGCAACAAGTAACAACTTGTTTTTGTTTATTGTCTAGTGTCTTTGTTTTTTTCTAACAAATTGAGAATATGCACAAAAATATGAAAAAAAAATACTTAGAGCTTTGATTATGAATGATGACTGTTGACCACGGAGCACCTTGGGAACAATAAACTAAGAAATTTTCACGTGTGTTGGTCAGACCAACTGGGTGCATGGAGTGTGGGCCAAATTTAGACATCAACAAAAAATGTACCTATTTTTTTTAAAAGTTTTTTATGAACAAAATGATTGAGATTGACTGATTTTATTTACTTACTAGCGTATAACCAGTGCCTGTAAAAAATATTTAATAATGCGTATTACAAATGCAACAAAAATTTCTAAATACTTAATCCGTGACTCATCAAAAAATTGTGAACAAAATATAGAAATACTTATTGCTCCCGATTTACCTTCTTGCATTTTCTGGTGATGATCCCACTCCGATCAAACACCCTGCGTTCAAGTCAACCGATCTAATTACACAACCATTTGATGAAAAATAATACCAAACAATCCTTCAATATACCAATAACCTAACTAAAAACCAAATAGAAACAAAAACATACACACTAATCATTTCATACCCATTCGCATGATGTAAATAAAATATTTAACATAAATTCAAACAGTTCACAGACTGAATATGAAATCAGTAGAAATCATAATGCTTTTCAATTTCTAGTCTTAATTTCTTTGGTAAAGAAACACTAAACAATCGTCATCTCTATATCGGTATCTCCTTTTTGGGGGGGACAAAAACACTGTTCTCATATTCCTGTTTTCATTCCAAAAACCTAGGAACAATCATGGGTTCTTGAAGTTTCTTGAGAACAAAAATAGATATTTTGATAATAGATAGATATTTCGAGAAATCCAACATCCTACATTATCAAAATCTAAATTTTTATGGACATAATTGAAATCCAAATTTTAATCCATAACTTAAACAAAATTGAAATCTTAAATCTAAAACTTAAAACAAATTAAATTCAAAAATAGAATTCATACACGGATAAGGGAAGCGCGGCTTCATTAGGGTACGACTGTCCATGATTGCATCAATGGTGGTGGTTTCACTACTAATGTCATGGCGCTGGTGGGCTGGCATTGCGTGATGGCTGGTGTGATTCGGATGTGGTTTGCGAAGGGAGATAAAGAGAGAGTAAAAGATACAATGAATTGGAAGATAAAGACGTTTGTGAAAAAATAATGAGAAGATTTACCTTCTTGCATTTTCTAGTGATGATCCCACTCCGATCAAACTCCCCTGCGTTCAAATCAACCGATCTAATTACACAACCATTTGATGAAAAATAATACCAAACAATCCTTCAATATACCAATAACCAAATAGAAACAAAAATATACACACTAATCATTTCATACCCATTCGCATGATGATATACACACTGTGGTTTGCGAAAGGAGATAAAGAGGGAGTAAAAGATACAATGAATTGGAAGATAAAGACGTTTGCGAAAAAAGAATGAGAGGATTTACCTTTTTGCATTTTCTGGTGATGATCCCACTCCGATCAAACTCCCCTGCGTTCAAATCAACCGATCTAATTACACAACCATTTGATGAAAAATAATACCAAACAATCTTTCAATATACCAATAACCTAACTAAAAACCAAATAGAAACAGAAACATACACACTAATCATTTCATACCCATTCGCATGATGATATACATACAGTAGAGTGAGTCAGGTTACAAAATATGGATTTGAGGGTTAAAAATTAAATCTGAGAGTGTTTCGAAATATGGGTGGTGGTGAGACATGCGATTCTGATGAGTAAGAGCGAGAGAGATGCGAATTTGAGAACTGAAAGAAAAGTGTACCTGTAAGCTACAATTAATGGATGAAGAGGGCAAGACCAAGAGAGAGAGACCAACCTTAATTACCTTCGACGACTGCTGACCAAGAGAGAGACCAACCATAATTTATGTTCCCACCGACAATATTGCTCACCGAATCAAAATTATAACATTATTCCTCACGCAAATCTGAAAATTTGGGAATTAGAATTTTTAGATCAAATCTGAAAATTTCTCCCAAAAGATGCCGCAGGAATTGAACACGGGCATGATGCCACAATTCCAACAGAACAACACAATTCAAACTCATATCATATCAATCCAACTATAAAATGCAAAGATTGTGGTTGAGATCAACACACATATGACAAAGTACACTACTAATCATCAAATTGATTATCAGACGCAAACATAATTTAAAAATGAACAGAACAGGAACAGGAGCAGAACAGAAACAGAAACAGGAGCAGAACAGAAACAGGAACAGAACAGAAACAGAACAAAAACATAACAGAAACAGAAACAGGATCAGGAACAGGAACAGAAACAAAACAGAAACAGGAACGCAAACAGAACCGGAATCAAATCCCTAACTGGAAAGCTTAGGGATTTGATTTGTGAATGCTGAAAACTTACTAACGCATATTTTCCCCAAAAAAATGTATTAGCGGTGGTGGTGTCTCCCTTTCATATTCAAGTTAAATATGTAATAAAATCATTTTTAATTTCTAATTATAAAGAGAAGAACAACATTTTTTTTTTAGTTCTTGACCTAAATCAATCAGTAAAGCAAACTGTGAGAATAATTTGTTCAATGTTCATTATACAGGAAATAGGCAAGGGAAATGCAAATTGAATGGTTTCCAATTGGAAAATGAGGACATGGGAATAAAAACGCAAAAATATGTTTGTTTTGGTTCAAGGTTTTCGGGGAACAAACATAGAACATGGGAATAAAAACGCAAAAGTAATCTGCGGATCTAAAACAAACCTCACCTTGGTTTAACATTGAAATAACAATGGACACCTAAAAGGTAGCAAACCAATGAAAGTATTAAAACTGTTTTTATCCAGAAGAACAAACACAATTTTTTCCACTAATATTAATCTTTAATTAAAGGTTTTATATAAAGCAATTAGTGAAATTTGGCCTCGATAATTCCACAGTCTAACTATAAAGTAAAGTTTGATTTCAATAAAGCTCAAAAACTTGAACGAAAATGGACAAACTACACCGAAAAGAAGATATATTAACTATATATAAAAATCTCGCAAGTTACAGCTATGTATTGTACACTAACCTGACAAATCCAAAAGAGAAGCAATTTTTCCATTAAGTCTAATCTGTAAAAAATGAGAGACATGAAAGTGAGATATGGTGAGAATAAATATCTTTGGAAATAAGGATAACCATTAATATTCTTAGATTGGGCAAAATTAGTGTTAATTAAGCATCACTGAAATGTCTATTACCAATTAGCAACATGCCTATTTAACTTAAGACTCATCTTTGGCACTGTTGTGCAGGGTGAAATTTCTGAAGCAGATAATTATATAAACAACAATTGTGTTGACATAAAATAACAAATTTGAAACCCTTAAAGTTAACTAAAAGATAAATATACGTTTCAAATTTCGTTGTCAAAGAAGTCAGAAGACTGATTTTGGTATGGAAATAGGTTACCAATTCGAAAATTGGGGTTGAGGTTGACTTGACCAACCAATTCACTAAATGATTTCATCACAATTCCATGAAATATCAAGAAAACGTGAATTTTGTTCATCGGCAAAAGCAGAAGGGCGATGGCAGTGGTGGCGGTGTGGAGAGGTGTTTGCAGTGGTAGCTGCACGAAGCTGGTCGAAGAAATAAAAATAACAATTTTAAAACCCAAAAAATAAAACTAAATGACTAATATTCAATTCAAGATGGAATGATTTCAATTAATGCACGGAATGATTTCATCACAATTTCAAAAAATTGTAAAGAGAATTGAGATAGACTTACTGCCGAAGCTCTTATTCCTTGGTGGCAGCTTCTGTCGGATCTCCACTGAAAGCAACAACATGCATGGGCAGTAGTAAATTGCTTGGATCTTAACATTCCAAACCGAAACAATAAATTAATCACATAAAAAACGAAATAAACAAATTACAAACCCAAAAGCTGAAAAATTAGGAAACGATTTGTGAAGGTTTGAGCAAAAAAACTAAATGACAAATATTCATTCCAAGATGGAATGATTTCAATTAATGCACGGAATGATTTCATCACAATTTCAAAAAATTGTAAAGAAAATTGAGATAGACTTACTGCCGAAGCTCTTATTCCTTGGTGGCAGCTTCTGTCGGATCTCCACTGAAAGCAACAACATGCATGGGCAGTAGTAAATTGCTTGGATCTTAACATTCCAAACCGAAACAATAAATTAATCACATAAAAAACGAAATAAACAAATTACAAACCCAAAAGCTGAAAAATTAGGAAACGATTTGTGAAGGTTTGAGCAAAAAAACTAAAAAATTTAAAAAAATAAAAAATAAAAGAAGCAATCCGTCGTCTGATATTACAATTTCTCAGTGGAATTTCACTCTTAGAAATGAAGAAGAAGAAGAAGCAAAAATATGTGGTATGAAGGAGAAATATAATAGATCGATGAGAGAGAGGGAGAGAAATATCACTCTCTGCTTCCCATTTCAGCACAATAATGGATTTCGAAACTGTTAAAAACTTCCAAAAGCATGCTTATTCTGGACAAAAGAATCAAGACAAAATGATTCCCTCTCGATCGACTTTGCGAGAACAAAACAAAAAAAAAAAAAAACAGTGTTGTGGCGTCTGAGAGAAGGGCAGAGGAAGCGGTGCCAAATCAATGGTGTTGTGGCGTGCTGGTGGCTAAGAGAAGACAAAGGGAGCGAAGAAGAGGCGGGACAGAGCCACCCCGACCATCACCATCCAGATTCGCCCACCACTGGCCATCACCATCCAGATCCGACCACCTCGAACGTAATCGCCCCCAAATCTGACCACCTCGAACGTCATCGCCCCCAGATCCGACCTCACCACGATCACCGCCGGACATCGCCAGCCAGACCGTCGCCGAACTTCACCGCCTTCAAATCCGACCACCGCCGTCTCGATCTGGCCATTTTGAACCAGATCGGCAGTGAGATCCGGAGCAGTGAGTGAAACGATGGTGAGCGGCGAGATCGGCAGCCAGATTTGACGGCGAATGCAATAGCGAGATTCGCCAATGCGACGGCGGGGGGACACGAAGGCAATGGCGACAGAGATGGCGACGGTGAGCGACTGGGATGGCGATGGCGATGGCGAAAGATCGGCGATGGAGGAAGATCGGGTGAGAGTGAGGGTGAGGCAGAGGGTTAACAGAGAAAGTGAGACGGGTGAGAATGGGTAGTGGCGGCCAACCCTAATTTTGATTTTCAATTTATATGTAGATTAAATCTCATCCAACGGTTGGGAATGTCTTTGATGTTTGTCTCTTGATCCGACAGCTGTGAATATAAATGAGCTGATTTATTATATAGATTTTACCTTTAAAAATAATTTACCCTATTATTTTTCTTCTTGTTTTTCTTGTTACGATTCCGTTTCTATTTTGATTCAAATATATATTTTTATAAATAAAAGACAAAAATATTTCACCTAAAAAAGGCAATAAGTGATTGATGGGGTCCAATTTGGGAAATACCAACCAAGTCTAAGAGAATTAAAATTGTGTGGTTACAACAAGAATGGGGAAGAAAAAAGTACTTCGTGAATGTACATCGCTTTGATATCTATGATGGGTTAACGCTTTTTGCCCCTTCTACTTTGATCTTATTTTATTTTAATCCCCCTATTTTAAAAATCTGCATAATCGGTCTACTCTTGACTAGGGATGGTCGTGGGCCGGGCCGGGCTCGGGCCGAGTTTTGACTAGGGTATTACACAAAAATGTTAGGCCCTAACCCGGCCCGGCCCTATGATCGGGTCCTAATTTCATGCCCATGTCCGGTCCTACAAAAAAAAATTAAGCCCAGGCCCGACCCTAGCCCAGCCCTATAATTTTTATTTTTATTTTTTAAATTTAAAAAATAAATACTAAAATTACAAAATAGTCCTTCAACTCTCTCTCTATGGAGAGGAATGAAATTAAGGTTTGCTAAATTATCTAGTTGAAATCGAAAATTACAAAATGGTCTCTCAACTCTTTCTCTCTCTCTCTCTCTCTATATATATATATATATAAAATATGTATTTTTTATATTTTTTAAAAAGTTCGGGACGGGCCGGCCCTAAACAAAAATGATCTAGCCCTAACCCGACCCTAAAAATGAATGGGTCTTAGTCTTTAGGCCCTAGCCCGGCCCATGGGCTCAAACACCAAGCCCAAGCCCTAAAAAATAGGGCCGGGCTGGACGGGCCGATCGGGCTTCCGGGCCCATGACCATCCCTACTCTTGACTAAAAGGAGAAATTCATATTTTGTTCAAAAAAAATATAAAAATAAGTTTTGTTTTTATTATATATTTTTTAATTTAAATTTAATGTTTAAAGGTAATATTTGAGAAAAACTAACATCTTCTCCCCTTTCTCTCTTTACTTCTATTATTTTTATAAAGACAAAATAAAATAAAATAAAATAAAATTTTATCTATATATTTGGCTAAATTAACTAAAAAAAAATGTAATGCCCCGAAAATTTATATTTTTAAAAATATTAGTTTATATAAATTTAATATTTTTCGGGGATGATTTTGTAAATTTGTAGTATAAATATATATTAGATAATCTTTGGAGTTTAATGTTAAATTTACATTTTTAAAAATACTATTTTACATAAGTTTAATATTGTTGGGTTTGTGGCCAAGAAAAAAAAAAAGGAAAAAGAATGGCGGTGGGGGATTTTCATTTCACACCCACACACACACACACACACATATATATATATAAAGGGAGCAGAAGGTGGACGCAAGGAAGAAAAGGAGAAGAAGAAAAAGAGAGATAGAGAGAAAGGAAAAGAGAAAAAAAAAATAAAGGAAAAAAATAATAATAATAATTCTTTTTTGCAGATTATCATCAATTTCGGATTTTAGGTAAAATTCCTACCTCTTTGACATATATATTTAATCTATGTTCTGTGGTCTGTATTATTATTGTTATAATTGTGGTTTTTCATGAAATATTTACGAGTATGTGTTATGTGAAAATTATGTGACAGACATATTTATGTATTTATTTGCGATTTGGTTAGATACATGTATTAGTGGAGTTGAAATTTTACTGAGTATTGGTTCACAACCCCACAGTTTTGATTGCAGAGCCAGTGAAAGCGAAACTGCAAGAGAAATTATATTAGAATTTCTACTTGTATGAACTGTAGCTATTGCTTACTGTTGTAAAAATCAACTATAAAATTTGGAATAATTAATTATTGTGATCAATCGACATGAATTATTTTATTTATTTCAGGAATTTAACTGAATTTATTTGAGAATAGTGTAGCGCCAGATATTTTATTTGAAATTCTATTTACCTTGAAAATAAGTGTATTTATTAATTATTTATAATAAGTGTAGTTAAAATTTACGGTTGTAAAATTTGAATCGATAAATTGAGGCGAAATAAATTGACTGTTATATGAATTACTAACTCAACATATCATGTTGAGTATAGGTAATACCACCATTTAATTTAATGAATGCTGATGGAGGTAAAATTTGGATTAATTGATTACCATATAGGTTATATTATCTTGGTAGAGATAAAATTAATGCATATATCATTAATTTTCTAATGATATATTTAATGGTTATCATTAATGGTTAAAATCTTAATGGTTATCATTAATTTCTCATATTTATGAAAAAAAAATATTGGTCGTTCAATTCTAGTGTTAATTCTCCAAAGGGACAAGGTCGGTGAAAACGAAACGGCGACCAGAGTGTTATTTAGATTTCTATTGGCGACTTGAAAATTCGATAATTCTAATTATTGTCATTGTATGTAAAGTTTATCAGATCTGATTATTGATTATTTAGTACAATTAGTAAAATTATTGTCCACGATAATTATAACTGTCGCCGTTGTATGTAAAATTCACAGATTAATTCAAAATAAATTAATGATTTTCGGTTGTATTTAAATCGTAATTATTATATTTACTAGTTACCATTGTAAAATCAACAATTAAAATTATTACCGTTGTTATAAAATTTATCAGATTTTATAGAACGAAAATTCGGTCAATAGGAATTAGTATTAATTCTCTATAGGAGAAGTCAAATGGCAGTCTTGAGAAACCGGGTCGTTACAAAAAAGTTTCAATTTATTATAAGTAAAATGAGTTGAAGTGTATACCCATTTACACCCAATTGTCTTTTTCCCTTTCGGTAACTCTACGAGTTCCCAAGTCATATTCTTATGAAGAGAATCCAATTCTTCATTCATGGCCTTATTCCATTCCACACTTTCAGGACTTTGCATAGATTCTTTGTATGTGGTTGTAATATCTTCAGTGAAAATTGGTAGGGCATAAGCAACTATATCCGCAAACTTGGTTGGTTTCCGAATTGTTCTTTTTGGTTTGCTAGCTGTTATCGATTCTTCAATTTGTGGAGGTCTTTGAGGAGAATGCTCCACCTCAATTCTATCTTCCGTATCCCCATCATTTTCATCATCTGAAGAAGTGTCTTCTGAAGGAGAATCTGCTGAACTTTGAATCTCTACCTGCTGCACCAGACTGCCTTTTTTATTCTCTTCATTGGACACTTTATTCTTCACAAATTTACTTTCGTCGAAAGTAACATCCCTGCTCAATATCATTTTCTTCAAAGCAGGGCACCATAATCTGAACCCTTTCACTCTACTGCTGAAGCCCAGAAATATAGTCTCCTTTGCCCTTGGATCAAGTTTGCTATCTTCGGTTACATGAAAGAACGCCGAGCAACCGAAGACACGTAAAGAATCATAATCTGATGCAGGTGATTCTGACCACACTTCAATAGGAGTTTTTCCATCAATTGCAGTAGAAGGCAAACGATTAATTAGATGACATGCATAAGTAACCGCTTCTGCCCAAAAACTCTTCGTCAAACCGGAATTGAATAGCATACACCTTACTTTTTCAAGTAAAGTCTGATTCATACGTTCTGCTACACCATTATGTTGTGGAGTCTTTTTTACAGAAGAATACCTCACTATTCCTTCTTGTTTGCACAAGGAATAAAATGGATCGAACGTGTATTCGCCGCCGTTATCCAATCTTAACACCTTAATTTTCTTTCCGGTTTGATTCTCCACCATCTTTTTCCAAGCCAAGAAGATCTCTAAGACTTGATACTTGTGTTTCATAGTATACACCTAGAGTTTTCTTGAGAAGTCATTTACAAATGTAACAAACCAGTACCTTCCACTCAAAGATGCAGTCTTCGTTGGACCCCAAACATCAGTATACACATAGTCTAGGATCCCTTTTGTTTTGTGGATGGCCGTGCCAAATTTAACTCTGGTTTACTTGCCCAGCACACAGTGCTCACAGAAGTCCATCTTACAAGTCTTGGCACCCTTCAAAAGACCCTACTTTACTAAGCCTTGCACGGCCTTCTCTCCAGCATGCCCAAGCCTCATGTACCAAAGCTTGGTTGTATCAATAGCAATTTCTTTGGTGGCAGCTCCACCGACAACGGTATTTCCTTGTAAGAAATACAAATTATTTCTCCTTAGGCCTTTCAAGACAACCATAGCACCTCGTGTGACTTTCAACGATCCGGCTTCCATGGTGACTTTGAAACCATTTGATTCCAAAGCACCCAAAAAAATTAGATTCCTCTTCAAATCTGGTACATACCAGATATTGGTCAAATCCCTCATGGTTTTGTCGTGCAGCTTCAATCGAATCACGCCAACCCCTTTCCTTTCACACGTATGATCGTTTCCTATAAGAACTGATCCACTACTACCGAGATCCAAACTGGTGAAACAATCCCTATCAGGACACATATGATAGGAGCACGTGGAATCAAGAATCCACTCATCTGAGCCAACTCCAGCTATAGTAGCTAGAGCAAAATTTGAATCATCATCTTCAATTTGGGCCACGTTTGCATTTGTATTACTCTTGTTTTTCAGCTTGAGGCAATCCTTCTTCCAATGGCCCTTCTCGCGACAAAAAACACATTCATCATTCGCCTACCATTTGATAAAACTCCTCTCGACTTGGAACGAGAGTTGTTTCTATCTTTGTTGTACTTTTTGGTCTCTGATCTGCCCCTCGTCATCAAAGCAATAGATGTATCAGTTTGGGACACCTTGTCACGTCTACGAACTTCGTTATTCATCAACGCGTCTGATACATCCTTGAATTTCACCGAGTCTTTTCCGTAGATCAAAATGGTTGTCAAGTGTTCGTATGAATCCGATAATGAATTCAACAACACAAGGGCTTTGTCCTCATCTTTGATCTCTTCATCCAGGTTCAATAGATCGGCAATCAACTTGTTGAAGTCATTCAAATGGTCCATTATAGATGTACCTTCTTGGTATTGAAATCGAAAAAACTTTCGCTTCAGATACAACCGATTCTCAATACTCTTCGTCATGTACTTTTCTTCAAGTACCCTCCATAAGTCCTTTGCCATCGTCTTTCTCATTACAAAGTATTTGACGTTCTTTACAAGACAGAGACGAATAGAATCGCATGCCATTTTGTTGATCTTCAACCATTCTGCTTTCTCCATAAAATCTAGTTTTTCCTCCAGGGTTATATCCAAACCCTATTGGACCAGCATATCCATCATCTCACATTGCCACGAGCCAAAAATTTTATTCCATCAAATTTTTCAATATCAAATTTGTCATTTGATATTGACAGTTTTGTTTGTGAACTGGAAGAAGTTGATGGCGATTCAATCTCCTCCGTTTTCGATTCGATCTCCGCCACAATCCTAAGCTCTCAACCTGAGCTCTGATACTACTTGTTGTGCGGAAGCGTGTCGGGTGGACCATCCTTCCGAATATTTTTGTGAAATTTGTGAGATAGAGTTGGATCCCAATAAATCGTTCTACCACTGTATCGAGTGTGACCAATCAATTCACCCCTTCTGCTATTTTGATCGAAACTTGAAGTATGGGACAACCATCAACACCGAGTTGCACCCCCATCCTCTAGCCTTTGTCAAACCTGTATCAATAATTCTCATTTTATGTATGGACAATTTCTCAATATCTTGTTCATCGGTAAAAAAAAAAAAAAAAAAACTGCTTTTTGGGAGAGAGATACTATTTCATCAATTGAGTCGCAGGTATCTAACATATTCATACCTAACGATTTTTCACAAAGTGGTGACGAAACGTATAACTTGTCCAAATCTTTCCATTTTCCAAGTCGATCCGATCCATTCGTTCGTAGAGCTATTTACTCGATCGCAAACATTTCTGGATCACCTCTAAAAGAGGGACAAATAGGCAATTTGTAAATAACTAATTTTCAACATCTTTCAGATATGAATCTATCTGATTCTGAAAGGAAGAACTCGCATCAGTATCTCAATTTCAATTCAAATGTGGGTTTGATTCACGCTCCATGTTCTGATAAATGTTTACCATCTAAAAAGAGAAAAAAACGGAGTCTAAAGAAATGTGTTGAGAAAGGGCAGATATATAGAACCTTTCAACGAGATAGTATTTTTTCAACTCTCTCAAAATGGAATCTATTCCAACGACCATCCTTCCGAATATTTTTGTGAAATTTGTGAGATAGAGTTGGATCCCAATAAATGGTTCTACCACTGTATCGAGTGTGACCAATCAATTCACCCCTTCAGCTATTTTGATCGAAACTTGAAGTATGGGACAACCATCAACACCGAGTTGCACCCCCATCCTCTCGCCTTTGTCAAACCCAAATGGAAGTCCACGTGCAACTCCTGCGGTGAATCTATTTATAGGTATGATGTCAGCATATTTGAGTGTATGCGATGTGTCAAATTCAAGATACACTTGCATTGTGTTGAATTATGAAAGCGGAGGAATCAAAAAAAGAAGATAACGATGGGGTCAACCGGTAGTACGCAGTTCTGAAGTCATGAAGTGTTTTGTTTTTTTTTGGGAGGGGGGGGAGGGGAACTATGTAAATTCAGCAACAGTTGTTAATATGCGTGCTTTTGTTCAGTAGTTATTTGTTTCAGTATGTTCTATGCATGCATATGTACAAACTATTTCATCTCTTAACTGAAATGAAGATTTTACATCAGATTTGGAACCTGATTTCAAACTGGAAGGGGTTTTGTCAGGGTGAGTTTAGTCCTTTGACAAAACATGGATTTTGTTCCCTTTGTGCTAGCCTACATCCCTTAAAAAATATTTAATTCAATCATTATTTTACCTTTTTAAAATATTATAACATCTCTCTCTATCTTTTCATTTTATAATTTTCTCCCTCCTCCTTCCCCCATTCTCCTTCTCTGGCGACCAATCACCACCGAAAAATAGTGTTAAACATGTTAATGAATTATATTATTTGATTTGTTAATAAAGTGCAATGAAAAATAATGTAGCTTATGCTAATCAAACATTAAGTTAAAATTTTGGGTTAATTGCATTTTACTCTCTCGAGAAATTTATGTTTTATTGAAAATAAATAAATAAATAAATATATATATATATAATAGTTTAATTTTTCATTATTTTTAAATTAATATTTAATAATAATAAAAAGAAAAATTAATATTTTCTCTCTCCACCTCTCTTTCTATTTATTTTTTAAATAAAGTTAAAATAAAGGGTATGTTGTCCATTTCCTTTAAAATTTAAGGAAAAAAGTTAACTTCATCTTCTCAAACCAATAGGCAAAAGGCTAGGCAAATGAATTAAGTATCATTTTGGTTAAATAATGTTGGAAAGATAGATTTCAACCCACTAGGCATTAAAGTAAACAAAATATCTCTACCCTTAAATATGAGCTATATTTGTAGAGCTTCCTTCCTCTAGGTAAAAAAATATGACGCCAAGTGTGTTAGTTATTTTGAGTACAAATTCAGTTTGGGTTATTTAATTTGGCTATTGAAATTAAGTGTGACATTTTAATTAAATTAGTTTAGGTTATTTAATTAACATGTATCATTCAAATATTTATTTTTTAATTTTTTTGAATATTATTTCATTTAATTATACCTCGTTGTATTTTTATTGTTCAAATTTAATAATTTGAATGTTAGTTAATGTTATTTTCAGTTTATTTTTATATCATTGTTATTATATTCAAATAAAAGTTGAAAATTTCAAATAAAAAAATAGTAAATGTAAATTCCTATTTGCGTTGGAGTGAAAACATATTTTGAAATAGATAAAATACTTTTTAAAGAGTCATTTGATTCATTTACCTACTGCAAATACCTGGGCCAAAGTTGGCCTAAGTTAAACAAAAAAACAACAATTTTCAATTTATAATAAATAGGAGAGATAAAAGCGCATCTCTTTAAAGGAAGAGAAATAAAATGAAACACAATCAAATTAGAGGGGGCTAAAAGGCAATTACTCCTTAAAATATTGGAATAAAATTTTTTGAAGTGATTGTTTGAATGTGGTGTTCTTCGCAGAGTTGTGGCCAAATCAATAGTTTTGACTAGGGTAAGATGTGAGTATATGGGGTTGGTGAAGTCATCGAAAATGGTGTAGATTATTTTTTATTCCCTTGCTAATTATCATTTTATTACTAAATTATATTTTATCTACTTTTAATTTTAAATAAAAATACAAAATTATTTTTTTCCCGTAATGAAATGTACTTAATAATGTATGAAGTTAAATTTTTCATCCAGTCTAGATAAATAAACGAAATTGTTCCTTTATTATAATTTTATTTTACTTTTTTCATTATAAATATTTTAAAAGTTAAAATAAAGAGACAATTTAGAGCATACTATCAATTTAAATCGAAAAAAAAATAATTTTTCACTTTATTTAAAATTAAAATTATATAAAGCGTCATTTTTTTAAGTGAAAGTTTGGTAAAATGACAAGTAGATAAAATAAAGGGAGATAAAAAAAATAAAGAAATAAAAAAACAATATACATACATATATATATATATATACACATTAGAAATTGCAAAGACAGTGCTCATCATCACTATTGTCCAAAGACTAATTGTGGTTTTTGAGATCAACCACCTACTTCTCTCAACCTCCCAATAAGTTTATTATATTCAGGGACTTTGGCAACAACCAACAACTTGTTTGTTTATTGTTTAGTGTCTTTGATTTTTTCGAACAAATTGAGAATATGCACAAAAATATGAAAAAAAAAATACTTAGAGTTTTGATTATGAACAATGACTGTTGACCACAGAGCACCTTGGGAACAATGAACTAAGAAATTTTCACGTGTACTGGTCAGACCAACTAGGTGTGTGGAGTGTGGGCCGAATTTAGACATCAACAAAAAATGTACCTATTTTTTTTTAAGTTTTTTATGAACAAAATGATTGAGATTAATTGATTTTATTTACTTATTTTACCTTTAAAAATAATTTACCCTATTATTTTTCTTCTTGTTTTTCTCGTTACGATTCTGTTTCTATTTTCATTCAAATATATATTTTTATAAACAATAAATGAAAAACAAAAACATTTCACCTAAAAAAGGCAATAAGTGATGGGGTCCAATTTGGGGAAATGCCAACCAAGTCTAAGAGAATTAAAATTGTGTGGTTGGTACAACAAGAATGGGGGAAAATGTGAATTCAATAATAAACGGTAAATATGGGTTCAAAGAGAAATACCAAATACAATAATAGAGTTACTAAGGTCCCGTTTGGTTAGTGTTTCCATTCCAACTCAACCCAACTCAACCCAAAAATTTTGAGATTGATTTTTGGGAACGCATTTGGCAATACAAAACTCAACCCAACCCAACCCAAAAAAATGGGAATTGATTCTTAAAATGCTAAGAAAATGAGAAACAAAAAAAAAAATATTTTTTTTTGTGCCCAAAAACTCAACTCATGAATAAGGACACGCTGAGTATTTCTTAATTTGTTTAGTGAGTCGCTATTCAACTTTTGGTAGCCACATTTGCATTTTCTTTTCTTTATCATTTTCTATCTCTTTGCTCCATCACGTAGCCGACGACGAAATCGCCATTGCCTAGCCGACGATGAACAACGGCGAAGAACAACGAATTCGTCGTTCAGCAGGCCAACGAAATCGCCATTGCCTATGAAATTGAAACCCTACCTTGATGACGAAATCGATTTCGTTCCGGAAATCGATTTCGTCAACGAGTTAGGGTTCGTGAAATCGATTTCGATTTCGTCTGCACAAAGGTCTCCATCGTTGTTCGTCTTCTCTTTGCCTCGCCATCATCGTCTCGTCATCTCCCTCGTCTTGACATGGCCATTGCCTTCGCCGTTGAAGCCAGGGTTGGGTTAGGCTCGAAGTTCTCAATCGGTTCGTTGCTTTGTTCAGGCACCAAATTAGATTTTCTATTTCGATTTTTTATTTGGATTTGGGTTTGGGTTTCGATTTCGATTTTTGTTTTGGATTTCGATTTTTGTTTTGGATTTCAATTTTTTGATGATTTCGTTGTTCATTATTCATTCACGAAATCAATTTCGTTGCTCGTTGACGAAATCGATTTCGATTTCGTTGATTGTTTATGAAATCTCTGTAGAATTCGATCAATGGATTTGGTGAAGATGATGAAGAGAAAGGAAGAGAAAAGAGGAAAACAGAAAAAGAAAAAAGAAAAGAAAAATAAAATAAAATAAAAACAATTGTAAAGAAATAATTCTAGAATAATAACGCGATTTTGTTCCCAGTAAAAAACAAAATTCTCAACTCAACCCAACCCAACCCAACCCAACCCATCCCAATTGGATTGAAAAAAGTGGGAACACTAACCAAACGCCACCTAATAGAAATGAAGTATTAAAACATATAGATTAAGAATTTAATTAAATTTATAAACAATTTTAGTAAAAAAAAAAATATACAAATGCGTCATAGCAGTTTGAATCAAATCTATCTTGTCAGTTTTGCGAAGATGGTAAAGAGGATGGATTGAGGAAAAAAAAAACTCCAGCTACTGGGGTCATCACTCAAGAATCCCTTTATCAGCTTTCGTAGAGAGAGAGAGGACAGGCCACATTCTGGGGGGGGGGGGGGGGGGGGGGGGGGAAACTAGGTCCAGTTCACGAATTCCTTCATCAGTTTTTCTAGTAGAGAGAGAGGGAGAGATGCCGAGAGTAGACCTGAACCATTTCCTTAACCATCGCGATTCATTGGTGGAGGAACAAGAGCAGAAGGGATCGCTCTGCAGCCGGTGTCATGGGGCCTCTCCTGCGTACAGTTGCATCTGCCATGGCTGTGGATTTAAGCTCCACAAAAAGTGCCTCGACCTTTCAAGCCACCAGATGAAGCAGCCATTCTACCATTTGTTTAACCATCGCGATTCATTGGTGTTCAGTGAGGAACAAAAGCAGTACGGTGTCAACGAGAGCGTTTCGTACTGCCGCTTGTGTGAGTTACTCATATTTCCGGGCAATCCTTTGTATAGTTGCAGCAGCCATGGCTGTGAATTTAAGGTCCACAAATGGTGCCGCGACTTGCCAGGCAAAATCACAGAGCACCCATTCCACCCCCTCACCATGTTTTTGTTTTATGGTGAATGGTGCTGGTGCGATGCCTGCTACAGAGATTGCGGGGGTGTCGTCTACTGGTGTGAACTCTGTGGCTTTTTCCTCCACATAGAATGTGCCGCTGCGTTGATGAAGCACCCAAGCCACCAGCACCCCTTGACTCCTATGTCGGTGACTGCCTCGTTCGAATGTAGCGGCTGCGGCACAAAACACGACTACGGCCTCTCCAATCAGTGCACCGTATGCCCTCGATTCTTTGTTCATCAAGATTGTGCTGTGTGGCCGACCACCATTGAACGCCCTGATCTTCATGCTCACCCCCTCACTCTTGAATATGCTTTTCCAAAAGAGTATTTGAGGTGGTTTTATTCTTATCGTTGCAGCATATGCGGTGATCAAATGAAGCGGATTAGATGGCTGTACAACTGATTGAGAATAGCGTTTAGTAATTTTTGTTTTCTTTTCTATTACATTCCCATTTGAGAATTGTGCCCATTTTTTTCTTAAGAAATAAGAAACAAAAAAAAGTTGTTTCTCGTAATTCCCATTCCATTCTCAAAACCAATTTCACTGTTCATCCGCCGGTCGCCCATCGTCCACCGTCGCCGTCCTCCGCCGCCGCCGCCGGCCACCTGACAACTTCCGGCGCCGCCAGTCATCACCGTCACCGCAGTCCGGCCAAAAAAAAAATTTAATTTTAGGATAAAATCGTTACCAAACGCGATTCTCTTTCCAAAACCAAAAAAAAATTATCGTTACCAAACGCGATTCTACTCCCAAGAAGAAAACAAAATTCACATCCCATTCTCATTCCCATCCCACTGCTGGAATGGAAACAGAAACGGTTACCAAACGCCACGTCAGGGTTCGCTCCCAGGAGAATCAAACGCGGGTTGTAAAAATCCAATAGGCCTAACTCACTTTCAATAGACCTCTTGGAAGAGGAGTATTGCCCTAGACTTTATTAGGGCTATAAATGAATGTTTGTGAACTACTCGAGCTTGACTCGATAATACCTCATTTATTTAATAAATGAACCACGCTCAATTTTTTAATTAAGCTCATTTATTAAATAAACAAAAATCATATGTTCGAACTCGATTCGTTAATATAAAAATAAAATATTTTATTTTTAATATGAAAAAATAATAAAATAAACTCTTGAATTTTTTTTAAAGGAAAATTTTACATTTCAAATCATATTTTCGTTTAACCTATTTAACTACTATAATAAACTCATTATTGTCAAATTTACATTGATTCTTTATAATTTTTATATTTTGATTCGCTACTAAATTAAATATTTGAATTTTTTTTATATAAATTTTCAAGAAGTAAATATAAATAATTATTTTTATTAAAAAAGATATATTAGTTATATAATCCCTAAGCATTAAAATTTAATTAATAAACAACTTTAAAAAAAAAAAAAAACTCAATTAAGTTCACGAACAGTTCAAATATTAAACGAATCAAGTTTGAACATAAGATTTCAAGTTCGGCCATAACTCGAATATTAAGAAAAATAACCGAACCAAACTTGAACACTTAACACTCGGCTCGACTCGGTATAGCCCTAGACAACTCAAGATTAGGTAACAAAAGCGATAAGGGATTCATCACTGATTTACAAGGAAAAATATATATATCGTTACCAACCAAACTAACCCCTTGGGTATTTATTAAACTATTGCCGTGTCCTGAAGATGCACAAAGGATGAGTCTTGGGTATAATTGTAATCTCAAGGTTGTTCAATTGTGACCAAGAGACCTCGGCTTGACATCTTGGAAAAATATTATTTCGCACGAGTAAGATTATACCTATGACCCCCTCCAAACCCTGCAATGGCAGGAGTTTTGTGCCCTGTGGTCCTTTTATGTTCTAAAATAGGCTTAATATGTCATAATAAGAATTTATATATCCTTTCTAACCTCCCCCCCCCCCCCCCCTCTTTTTTTTTTTGCAAGAATCTGGTAGTTGAGAGCTGCCTAAAGAGTTAGATCATTCAGATTTTATCTGTTTGCCAGTGGCCGATGAATCAAGTTGGACTATAAGCGATTTTTTTAAGAAAATGGAACTCCATGATGATACAAATGCAAAACATGATGATAAGATGATTAAGCATTTCGGTCATGTTGATCATCCATTGATCCTTTTGAATTATCAAAATAAGGAGGAATCAAGTTCTGAATTAATCAATCATAAGACAACGACTATTACAAGTAGTAGTAGTGGTGATAGGAGGTTTTGCAGTGGATGTTTACAGATCATATCGAAATCAACTTCATTTTATGGTTGTATTCCTTGTCATTATTTTCTCCATCAAGATTGCGTTTTTTTACCCACTAAGTTGCAAAACCATCCGTTTCACCCACCACACCCGCTCATGCTCCTACCTGAGGGCCCCAAATCTTTTGGTTTGTTCGACTATAGAGCTTGCCAAAGAACGTGCAATGGGTTTAACTACAGCTGTAAAAGTTGCAACTACTACCTGGATCTTAAATGTGCTTCTCTGTCAAGCCCCATCACCCACAAAGCTCACCCACCCAATCATCTTCTTAGGTTAAAAAAAACTAGAATTTAAACATTGCTTTGCATGTGACTTCCCTGCAATCATACACATGTCTTGGTGCATGTACCAAGAGTTGTGATTTCAAAATACACGACGTTTGTGCACAGCTTCCACACACCATAGAACACCGCTACGACAAGCACCCGTTTGAGCTTACCTATCACCTTCTCACGGACCATCCTTCCGAATATTTTTGCGAAATTTGTGAGATAGAGTTAGATCCCAATAAACGGTTCTACCACTATATCAAGTGCGACCAATCAATTCACCACTTCTGCTATTTTGATCGAAACTTGAAGTACGGGGCAACCATCAACACCGAGTTGCACCCCCATCCTCTCGCCTTTGTCAAACCCGAATGGAAGTCCACGTGCGACTCTTGCGATAAATCTATTTACAGGTATGATGTCGGCATATTTGAGTGCGTGCGATGTGTCAAAATCAAGATACACTTGCGTTGTGTTGAATTACAAAAGGTGGAGGAATCGAAAGAAGAAGATAACGATGGGGTCGACTGGTAGTACGCAATTCTTCAGGAGCCGTGGAGTATCTTTTTTTTTGGGGGGGGGGGGTGACCTATGTAAATTCAGCAACAGTTGTTAATATGTGTGCTTTTGTTCAGTAGTTGTTATTGGTTTTAGTATGTTCTATGCATGCATATTTACCAACTATTTCATCTCTTAACTAAAATGAGGGTTTTACATCTGATTTGGAACCTAATTTCAAACTGGAAGGGGTTTTGCCAGGGTGAGTTTAGTCCTTTGACAATACATGGATTTTGTTCCCTTTCTGCTAGCCTACATCCCTTAAAAAATTATTTAATTCAATCATTATTGTACCTTTTAAAATATTTAAACATCTCTTTGTCTTTTCGTTTTACAATTTTCTCTCTCCTCCTTCCCCTTTCTCTTTCTTTGGCGACCAACCACCACCGAAAAATAGTGTTAAACATGTTAATGAATTATATTATTTGATTTGTTAATAAACTGCAATGGAAAACAATGTAGCTATGCTAATCAAACATTAAGTTAAAATTTTGGGTTAATTGCATTTTACTCTCTCGAGAAATTTATGTTTTGTTGAAAATATATATATATATATATATCTATTATATAAAACAGGACAGTTTTTTGGTTAATTAGGATAAACTTATGATTAGGACAAAAAAATATGACTAGGACAAATAAAGTTGTTGATTAGGACAAACTAAATGCTGACTAGGACATTTTAAAACATAAGTTGAGGACGTGTAAGGAAACTAGATTTGTTAAATAGGAAATTGGATTAATGTAAATGGAAATTAAATTAATATAGTATTGATTAATTAATTAGACAAATGCTGATTAGGACAAACAAATTTGCTGACTAAGATATTTTCGAGATATAAGTTTAGGGCAATAAAAGGAAATTGAAATTTAATTTGGGGCAAAAAATATTGGGATACATATATGACCCCAAATTAACATTAATTAGTAAAGATAATGCCTAAAATAACATTAATGCCTAAATTTTTTGTCCTAATCACATTAAATTTCCAATTAATTAATTTTAGGGTCAAAATTAACATATTAAATTTAGAGCCAAAAGTTTAGCCATTAATATTATTTTAGGTAACAATTTATCCATTTTTCTCTAATTAAATTACTAATTAATTAATTAATTTAGACATTGATTCATCCAATTTTTCTTAATTAAACTACTAATTAAAATTCAATTTAATTAACCCTTCTTTCAGCTCTCTCTCTTCCCAATTGCAGTGCGCTTTTCTCTCTTTTCTGCAGCTACTCACCCTAAATAATTAAAGAACGCATCCTATTTGTGAGCACGTGATCAACTATTTATTATTAAAAATGTTCATATTTTGTAATTTATGCTGATTTTGAAATCTTTTGTCTCTACCTCTTTATTTTTCTAAATTTTAGTTCGTTATGTGTTCATCAGACCTAAAATATTCATTTCATGTGATTGTTAGTTAACTTTTAAAATCATATTTTAAAATATTAATTAAACCTATCAGTACAAGTTTTAGTCTCGATTGTTAATTACAATTAATGTTCAATTGTTAATTATTATCGATGTTCAAATGAATAGGTGTATTATGTTGGTCTTGATTGTTTTATTATTAATATTCAAATGTAATAAATGTAGAATGTTGTATAATAGATAAAATTATATCATTTTTTTTTTGGTTTGGTTATTCTACACCAGTGCCTTCAGGCACGGGTTATACGCTAGTATATATATACACACACACACATAATAGATTAATTTTTCATTATTTTTAAATTAATATTTAATAATAATAAAAAGAAAAATTAATATTAATATTTTCTCTCTCCACCTCTCTTTCTATTTTGTTTATTCTTAAATAAAGATAAATTAAAAAGTTAAAATAATGGGTATGTTGGTCCATATCGTTTAAAATTTAATTGAAAAAATTAATTTCATCTTCTAGCATATTCTATTAAGAGAAACTCCAATCCAATAGGTAAAAGGCTAGGCAAATTAATTAAGTGTCATTTTGGTTAAATAATGTTGGAAAGATGGACTTCAACCCACTAGGCATCAAAGTAGACAAAATGTCTCTACCCTTAAACACGAGCTATATATGTAGAGCTTCCTTCCTCTAGGCAAAATTTTGAGTACAAAGTCGGTTTGGGTTATTTAATTTGGCTATTGAATTTAAGTGTGACATTTTGATTAAATTAGTTTAGGTTATTTAATTAACATGTATCATTCAAATTTTTATTTTTTAATTTTTTTTGAATATTATTTCATTTAATTATACCTCATTATGTTTTTATTGTTCAAATTTAATAATTGAATGTTAGTTAATGCTATTTTCAGTTAATTTTTATATCATTGTTATTATACTCAAATAAAAGTTGAAAATTTCAAATAAAAAATTAATAAATAAAAAAATAGTTAATGTAAATTCATATTTGCGTTAGAGTGAAAACATATTTTGAAATAGACAAAATATTTTTGAAAGAGCCATTTGATTCAAAGTTGCTCTAAGTTAAACAATAATTTTCAATTTATAATAAGTAGGAGAGATAAAAGCGCACATCTTTAAAGTAAGAGAAATCAAATGAAACACAATCAAAGTAGAGGGGGCTAAAAGGCAATTACTCGTTAAAATGTTGGAGGAAAAATTTTGAAGTGTTTGTTTGGATGTCGTGTTCTTCGAGAGTTGTGGCCAAATCAATAGTTTACTAGGGAAAGATGTGTGCATATGGGGTTGGTGAAGTCAACGAAATTGGTGTAAATTATTTCACGTGTGTGTTGACGAGACCAACTGAGTGTGTGGGCCAAATTTAGGCATCAACAAAAAATGTACCTATTTTTTGTTTACTTTTAGTTTGAATAAAATGAAAAATTAATTTTTCACATTATCTCTCTATTTAAAAATTATATTTTATTTACTTTTAGTTTTGAATAAAATGCAAAATTAAATTTTTTTCCTATACTTAAAAATGTATGGAGTTAAATTTTTTATTCCGTCTAAATAAAATAAACGAAATTGTTCCTTTATTATAATTTTAATTTAATTTTTATTATAAATATTTAAAAAAAAAAAAAAAGACAATTTAAAGCATACTATTAATTTAAATTGAAAAAAAATAGTTTTTCACTTTATTAAAAATCAAAATTATATAAAGCGTAATTTTTTTAAGTGAACAAGGGTAAAATGACAAGTGTATGTGTGTGTGTGTGTATATATATATACCTTAGAAATTGCAAAGACATCACTATTGTCCAAAGACTAATTGTGGTTTTTGAGATCAACCACCTACTTCTCTCAACCTCCCAATAAGTTTATTATAATCAATGACTTTGGCAACAAGAAACAACTTGTTTGTTTATTGTTTAGTGTCTTTGTTTTTTTCTAACAAATTGAGAATATGCACAAAAATATGAAAAAAAGTTTTGATTATGAACGATGACTGTTGACCACAGAACACCTTGGGAACAATAAACTAAGAAATTTTCACATGTGTACTGGTCAGACCAACTGGGTGTGTGGAGTGTGGACCAAATTTAGACATAAAAAAAAAATGTACCTATTTTTTTTTTCAAGTTTTTTATGAACAAAATGATTGAGATTGACTGATTTTATTTACTTATTTTACCTTTAAAAATAATTTACCCTATTATTTTTCTTCTTGTTTTTCTTGTTACGATTCCGTTTCTATTTTGATTCAAATATATATTTTTATAAATAAAAGACAAAAATATTTCACCTAAAAAAGGCAATAAGTGATTGATGGGGTCCAATTTGGGGAAATACCAACCAAGTCTAAGAGAATTAAAATTGTGTGGTTACAACAAGAATGGGGAAGAAAAAAGTACTTTGTGAATGTACATCGCTTTGATATCTATGATGGGTTAACGCTTTTTGCCCCTTCTACTTTGATCTTATTTTATTTTAATCCCTCTATTTTAAAAATCTGCATAATCGGTCTACTCTTGACTAGGGATGGTCGTGGGCCGGGCCAGGCTCGGGCCGAGTTTTGACTAGGGTATTACACAAAAATGTTAGGCCCTAACCTGGCCCGGCCCTATGATCGGGTCCTTATTTCATGCCCATGTCCGACCCTACAAAAAAAAATTAAGTCCAGGCCCGGCCCTAGTCCAGCCCTATAATTTTTTATTTTTTTTTTAAATTTAAAAACTAAATACTAAAATTACAAAATAGTCCCTCAACTCTCTCTCTATGGAGAGGAATGAAACTAAGGTTTGCTAAATTATCTAGTTGAAATCGAAAATTACAAAATGGTCTCTCAACTCTTTCTCTCTCTCTCTCTCTCTCTCTCTCTCTCTCTCTCTCTCTCTCTATATATATATATATATATATATATATATATATATATATAAAATATGTATTTTTTATATTTTTTAAAAAGTTCGGGACGGGCCGGGACGGGCCGGCCCTAAATAAAAATGATCAAGCCCTAACTCGGCCTTAAAAATGAATGGGTCTTAGTCTTTAGGCCCTAGCCCGGCCCATGGGCTCAAACACCAAGCCCAAGCCCTAAAAAATAGGGTCGGGCTGGACGAGCCGATCGGGCCTCCGGACCCATGACCATCCCTACTCTTGACTAAAAGGAGAAATTCATATTTTGTTCAAAAAAAATATAAAAATAAGTTTTTTTTATTATTATATATTTTTAATTTAAATTTAATGTTTAAAGGTAATATTTGAGAAAAACTAACATCTTCTCCCCTTTCTCTCTTTACTTCTATTATTTTTATAAAGACAAAATAAAATAAAATAAAATAAATTTTTATCTATATATTTGGCTAAATTAACCAAAAAAAATGTAATGTCCGAAAATTTATATTTTTAAAAATATTAGTTTATATAAATTTAATATTTTTCGGGGATGGTTTTGTAAATTTATGGTATAAATATATATTAGATAATCTTTGGAGTTTAATGTTAAATTTACATTTTTAAAAATACTATTTTACATAAGTTTAATATTGTTGGGTTTGTGGCCAAGAAAAAAAAAGGGGAAAAAGAATGACGGTGGGGGATTTTCATTTCACACCCACGTATATATATATAAAGGGAGCAGAAGGTGGACGCAAGGAAGAAGAGGAGAAGAAGAAAAAGAGAGATACAGAGAAAGGAAAAAAGAAAAAAAAAATAAAGGAAAAAAATAATAATTCTTTTTTTGCAGATTATCATCAATTTCGGATTTTAGGTAAAATTCCTACCTCTTTGACATATATATTTAATCTATGTTCTGTGGTCTGTATTATTATTGTTATAATTGTGGTTTTTCATGAAATATTTATGAGTATGTGTTATGTGAAAATTATGTGACAAACATATTTATGTATTTATTTGCGATTTGGTTAGATACATGTATTAGTGAAGTTGAAATTTTATTGAGTATTGGTTCACAACCCCCACAGTTTTGATTGCAGAGCCAGTGAAAGCGAAACTGCAAGAGAAATTATATTAGAATTTCTACTTGTATGAACTGTAGCTGTTGCTTACTGTTGTAAAAATCAACTATAAAATTTGGAATAATTTATTATTGTGATCAATCGACATGAATTACTTTATTTATTTCAGGAATTTAACTGAATTTATTTGAGAATTGTGTGGCGCCAGATATTTTATTTGAAATTCTATTTAACTTGAAAATAAGTGTATTTATTAATTATTTATAATAAGTGTAGTTAAAATTTACGGTTGTAAAATTTGAATCGATAAATTGAGGCGAAATAAATTGACTGTTATATGAATTACTAACTCAACATATCATGTTGAGTATAGGTATGATACCACCATTTAATTTAATGAATGCTGATATAGGTAAAATTTGGATTAATTGATTACCATATAGGTTATATTATCTTGGTAGAGATAAAATTAATGCATATATCATTAATTTTCTAATGATATATTTAATGGTTATCATTAATGGTTAAAATCTTAATGGTTATCATTAATTTCTCATATTTATGAAAAAAAAATATTGGTCGTTCAATTCTAGTGTTAATTCTCCAAAGGGACAAGGTCGGTGAGAACGAAACGGCGACCAGAGTTTTATTTAGATTTCTATTGGCGACTTGAAAATTCGATAATTCTAATTATTGTCATTGTATGTAAAGTTTATCAGATCTGATTATTGATTATTTAGTACAATTAGTAAAATTATTGTCCACGATAATTATAACTGTCGCCGTTGTATGTAAAATTCACAGATTAATTCAAAATAAATTAATGATTTTCGGTTGTATTTAAATCGTAATTATTATATTTACTAGTTACCATTGTAAAATCGACAATTAAAATTATTACCGTTGTTATAAAATTTATCAGATTTTATAGAACAAAAATTCGGTCAATAGGAATTAGTATTAATTCTCTATAGGAGAAGTCAAATGGCAGTCCTGGAAAATCGGGTCGTTACAAAAAAATTTCAATTTATTATAAGTAAAATGAGTTGAAGTGTATACCCATTTACACCCAATTGTCTTTTTCCCTTTTGGTAACTCTACGAGTTCCCAAGTCATATTCTTATGAAGAGAATCCAATTCTTCATTCATGGCCTTATTCTATTCCACACTTTCAGAACTTTGCATAGCTTCTTTGTATGTGGTTGTAATATCTTCAGTGAAAATTGGTAGGGCATAAGCAACCATATCCGCAAACTTGGCTGGTTTCCGAATTGTTCTTTTTGGTTTGCTAGCTGTTATCGATTCTTCAATTTGTGGAGGTCTTTGAGGAGAATGCTCCACCTCAATTCTATTTTCCTTATCCCCGTCATTTTCATCATCTGAAGAAGTGTATTCTGAAGGAGAATCTGCTGAACTTTGAATCTCTACCTGCTGCACCAGACTGCCTTTTTTATTCTCTTCATTGGACACTTTATTCTTCACAAATTTACTTTCGTCGAAAGTAACATCCCTGCTCAATATCATTTTCTTCAAAGCAGGGCACCATAATCTTAACCCTTTCACTCCACTGCTGAAGCCCAGAAATATAGTCTCCTTTGCCCTTGGATCAAGTTTGCTATCTTCGGTTACATGAAAGAACGCCGAGCAACCGAAGACACGTAAAAAATCATAATCTGATGCAGGTGATTCTGACCACACTTCAATAGGAGTTTTTCCATCAATTGCAGCAGAAGGCAAACGGTTAATTAGATGACAAGCATAAGTAACCGCTTCTGCCCAAAAACTCTTCGTCAAACCGGAATTGGATAGCATACACCTTACTTTTTCAAGTAAAGTCTGATTCATACGTTCTGCTACACCATTATGTTGTGGAGTCTTTTTTTACAGAAGAATACCTCACTATTCCTTCTTGTTTGCACAAGGAATAAAATGGATCGGACGCGTATTCGCCGCCGTTATCCAATCTCAACACCTTAATTTTCTTTCCGGTTTAATTCTCCACCATCTTTTTCCAAGCCAAGAAGATCTCTAAGACTTGATACTTGTGTTTCATAATATACACCCAGAGTTTTCTTGAGAAGTCATTTACAAATGTAACAAACCAGTGCCTTCCACTCAAAGATGCAGTCTTCGTTGGACCCCAAACATCAGTATACACCTAGTCTAGGATCCCTTTTGTTTTGTGAATGGCCGTGCCAAATTTAACTCTGGTTTACTTGCCCAGCACACAGTGTTCACAGAAGTCCATCTTACAAGTCTTGGCACCATTCAAAAGACCTTGCTTTACTAAGCCTTACATGGCCTTCTCCCCAGCATGCCCAAACCTCATGTGCCAAAACTTGGTTGTATCAATAGCAATTTCTATGGTGGCAACTCCACCGACAATGGTATTTCCTTGTAAGAAATACAAATTATTTCTCCTTAGGCCTTTCAAGACAACCATAGCACCTCGTGTGACTTTCAACGATACGGCTTCCATGGTGACTTTGAAACCATTTGATTCCAAAGCACCCAAAAAAATTAGATTCCTCTTCAAAACTGGTACATACCAGATATTGGTCAAATCCCTCATGGTTTTGTCATGCAGCTTCAATCGAATCACGCCAACCCATTTCCTTTCACACGTATGATCGGTTCCCATAAGAACTGATCCACTACTATCGAGATCCAAACTGGTGAAACAATCCCTATCAGGACACATATGATAGGAGCACGTGGAATCAAGAATCCACTCGTCTGAGCCAACTCTAGCTGTAGTAGCTAGAGCAAAATTTGAATCATCATCTTCAATTTGGGCCACGTTTGCATTTGTATTACTCTTGTTTTTCAGCTTGGGGCAATCCTTTTTCCAATGGCCCTTCTCGGGGCAAAAAACACATTCATCCTTCGCCAGAATCTTCCTACCATTTGATGAAACTCCTCTCGACTTGGAATGAGAGTTGTTTCTATCTTTGTTGTGCTTTTTGGTCTCCGATCTGCCCCTCGTCATCAAAGCAATAGATGTATCAGTTTGGGACACCTTGTCACGTCTACGAACTTCGTTATTCATCAACGCGTCTGATACATCCTTGAATTTCACCGAGTCTTTTCCGTAGATCAAAATGGTTGTCAAGTGTTCGTATGAATCCGATAATGAATTCAACAACACAAAGGCTTTGTCCTCATCTTTGATCTCTTCATCCAGGTTCAATAGATCGGCAATCAACTTGTTGAAGTCATTCAAATGGTCCATCATAGATGTACCTTCTTGGTATTGAAATTGAAAAAGCTTTCGCTTCAGATACAACCGATTCTCAATACTCTTCATCATGTACTTTTCTTCAAGTACCCTCCATAAGTCTTTCGCCATCGTCTTTCTCATTACAAAGTATTTGACGTTCTTTACAAGACAGAGACGAATAGAATCGCATGCCATTTTGTTGATCTTCAACCATTCTGCTTTCTCCATAAAATCTAGTTTTTCCTCCAGGGTTATATTCAAACCCTATTAGACCAGCATATCCATCATCTCACATTGCCACAAGCCAAAGTTTTTGTTCCATCAAATTTTTCAATATCAAATTTGTCATTTGATATTGACAGTTTTGTTTGTGAACTGGAAGAAGTTGATGGCGATTCAATCTCCTCCGTTTTCGATTCGATCTCCGCCATAATCCTAAGCTCTCAACCTGAGCTCTGATACTACTTGTTGTGCGGAAGCGTGTCGGGTGGACCATCCTTCCGAATATTTTTGTGAAATTTGTGAGATAGAGTTGGATCCCAATAAATCGTTCTACCACTGTATCGAGTGTGACCAATCAATTCACCCCTTCTGCTATTTTGATCGAAACTTGAAGTATGGGACAACCATCAACACCGAGTTGCACCCCCATCCTCTCGCCTTTGTCAAACCCGTATCAATAATTCTCATTTTATGTATGGACAATTCCTCGATATCTTGTTCATTTGTATAAAAAAAAAAAAAAAAACTGCTTTTTGGGGGAGAGATACTATTTCATCAATTGAGTCGCAGGTATCTAACATATTCATACCTAACGATTTTTCACAAAGTGGTGACGAAACGTATAACTTGTCCAAATCATTCCATTTTCCAAGTCGATCCGATCCATTCGTTCGTAGAGCTATTTACTCGATCGCAAACATTTCTGGAACATCTCTAAAAGAGGGACAAATAGGCAATTTGTAAATAACTGATTTTCAACCTCTTTCAGATATGAATCTATCTGATTCTGAAGGGAAGAACTTGCATCAGTATCTCAATTTCAATTCAAATGTGGGTTTGATTCACGCTCCATGTTCTGATAAATGTTTACCATCTAAAAAGAGGAAAAAACGGAGTCTAAAAAAATGTGTTAAGAAAGGGCAGATGTATAGAACCTTTCAACGAGATAGTGTTTTTTCAACTCTCTCAAAATGGAATCTATTCCAACGACCATCCTTCCGAATATTTTTGTGAAATTTGTGAGATAGAGTTGGATCCCCATAAATTGTTCTACCACTGTATCGAGTGTGACCAATCAATTCACCCCTTCAGCTATTTTGATAGAAACTTGAAGTATGGGACAACCATCAACACCGAGTTGCACCCCCATCCTCTCGCCTTTGTCAAACCCAAATGGAAGTCCACGTGCAACTCCTGCAGTGAATCTATTTATAGGTATGATGTCAGCATATTTGAGTGTATGCGATGTGTCAAATTCAAGATACACTTGCATTGTGTTGAATTATGAAAGCGGAGGAATCAAAAAAAGAAGATAACGATGGGGTCAATCGGTAGTACGCAGTTCTTCAGAAGTCATGAAGTGTTTGGTTTTTTTTGGGGACCGGGGGGGGGGGGGGGGGGGGGAAGGGGGGGAACTATGTAAATTCAGCAACAGTTGTTAATATGTGTGCTTTTGTTCAGTAGTTATTTGTTTCAGTATGTTCTATGCATGCATATACAAACTATTTCATCTCTTAACTGAAATGAAGGTTTTACATCAGATTTGGAACCTGATTTCAAACTGGAAAGGGTTTTGTCAGGGTGAGTTTAGTCCTTTGACAAAACATGGATTTTGTTCCCTTTGTGCTAGCCTACATCCCTTAAAAAAATATTTAATTCAATCATTATTTTACCTTTTTAAAATATTAAACCTTTTTAAAATATTAAAACATCTCTCTTTGTCTTTTCATTTTATAATTTTCTCCCTCCTCTTTCCCCCATTCTCCTTCTCTGGCAACCAACCACCACTGAAAAATAGTGTTAAACATGTTAATGAATTATATTATTTGATTTGTTAATAAACCGCAATGAAAAATAATGTAGCTTATACTAATCAAACATTAAGTTAAAATTTTGGGTTAATTGCATTTTACTCTCTCGAGAAATTTATGTTTTATTGAAAAAAATAATATATATATATATATATATATATAATAGTTTAATTTTTCATTATTTTTAAATTAATATTTAATAGTAATAAAAAGAAAAATTAATATTTTCTCTCTCCACCTCTCTTTCTATTTATTTTTTAAATAAAGTTAAAATAAAAAGTTAAAATAAAGGGTATGTTGTCCATTTCGTTTAAAATTTAAGAGAAAAAGTTAACTTCATCTTCTCAAACCAATAGGTAAAAGGTTAGGCAAATGAATTAAGTATCATTTTGGTTAAATAATGTTGGAAAGATGAATTTCAACCCACTAGGCATTAAAGTAGACAAAATATCTCTACCCTTAAACATGAGCTCTATTTATAGAGTTTCTTTCCTCTAGGCAAAAAAATATGGCGCTAAGTATGTTAGTTATTTGGAGTACAAAGTTGGTTTGGGTTATTTAATTTGGCTATTGAATTTAAGTGTGATATTTTAATTAAATTAGTTTAGGTTATTTAATTAACATGTATCATTCAAATATTTATTTCTCAATTTTTTTGAATATTATTTCATTTAATTATACCTCATTGTGTTTTTATTGTTCAAATTTAATAATTGAATGTTAGTTAATGTTATTTTCACTTTATTTTTATATCATTGTTATTATACTCAAATAAAAGTTGAAAATTTCAAATAAAAAATAATAATAAATAAATAAATAGTTAATGTAAATTCTTATTTGCGTTGGAGTGAAAACATGTTTTGAAATAGACAAAATACTTTTCAGAGAGTCATTTGATTCATTTACCTACTACAAATGTCTAAATGGGTCAAAGTTGCTCTAAGTTAAACAAAAAAACAACAATTTTCAATTTCCTTACTCTTATATAAAGCAAGGTATGGGGCACTATTCATTTGGTTATGTGATTTTACCAAAATGTCCTTAGCTTACATATATATTCTCCAAAAAGTCACTAATTTTATCTCACTTATTATCATGACCCATGTGCTCTTAAACCCATGTGATTTGGTTCGTTGGCTTGAGATTTAAAAAATGTTAATATCAATTGCACTTAATTTTGATTTTGTACTTGCTAGATGTTTTCATATAATTAATTTACTACAATGATGTTACATTACAGTTGAAGAAGGAATACAACTACAACAAGATACTCAAAAACCTTAAAAAGAAGTTTCGCTGCAACGGTACTATTGTCCAAGATCTAGAGCTCTGCAGGTGAGCAGCTGACTTTAAAATTAGATTTTCTGGGGCACTAATTGTTTTGTTTTTTTAATTTTTTTTTACAAGCAAAAACTTTTTTAAAAAAAATGTTGTAGCATTCACTTGTCAAATAGGGATTTTTTTTATGTAATAGATTTATATTTATATTTTGTTTGGAATTGTGTTTAATTAAATGAAAGTAAAGCTGAATTAGCATAAATATGATTCTTATGACCCCAAGTTGAAGACTGGAATTGGAGTTCTAATTGTTTGAATAGAATATTCTAAATTTGTCCATATTCTTTTCCAAATTCTTACTTCCACTTTTGTCTGCAAAAATTTATGACCCGAATCTAAATTTTCAAGCAAGCAAAAGTATATTGATATTCACTCTTTATAGATTCGTTTCATCAGGTTAGTGTGTGCAATTTTTCTTCTCATTTTTCATATCAAATGTTTATATTTTATAATTGTTAAAGGATAGTGTGTTTGTTTTGTTCTTACCTAATAGGCTTATCATGGATTTGTTATAGAATTTTTTGGTTGCTTGTAAAATTACTTCCGTATTCTGTATATTCTTTATGGGGTTCGCTGATGTGATGCACCTTAGATATGTTCTTTTTTTAAGAACTTTTTATAGGGACAATTTTTTTCTCAATTAGGGATTGTTTCACTTTATATAATACATTTATATTTTTTGCTCAATTAGATCGCAGCTGAAGTCAAAAGAACTAAGAAATGCATCTATGGTTCAAGATCCACTTCAGCCTGAATTGCAAATGCCAAGCTCCAACAACTTAAAATCTTTGATTCCGTCAGTACAACACTTGATTTAGGGTTACTTAAGCTACCGGGAACAACGAACGTGATCGTCAAAGTCGCGGAGGCTAAAAACCCTCTCACTGGTGATCTTGGGATATTCTCAAAGCCTAAGGTAAATTCATCTTCCTGTAATGAATCTGTAATTGTAATTAGATAGTGAATAATTTAATTGATGATTTAATATTGAGGATAATTGAACTTAAATTAATCATGAATGAGGACAAATTCAGTGATTCGAAAGTAGAAACCATTAGAATAAGCATGTTTTGAAATGAAGCATACAATTACATAACCATGCCTTACTTACAATTAATCTGGTGTATGCATCTTGATATGAAACTTTAAGAGTATCTTAGGAGTCTATGATTTCTCTATCACACACTGCCAATTTTGATATAGATTATGATTTACAATGACAAGGTTTAAGTCCTTGACAATTTATGACAACTATTGTATATTGGTTAGGATTCTCAATTTAGTTTTTGGTTAGGTTTGCAAATGAAATTATCTAAACCTTGGGTTGTAATCATAGTTTTTAGCATGGCCATTTGTTTTCTTTTGCCAATCATTAAGTCCATAGATTCTTTTAAAAAAAAACATCTAGAAGATATAAATGTTTTTAAATGAATGTAATGGCCATATCTAAAAAAAAAATCTTGATTTGAATATTTTAAAATGAATTATTTCAATCAAGTGGAGCAAAATTATTTTATTATCCAAATGAGAATATTTGATGTTTTTTTCTTTTCTTACGACAATGTTTCACTTTAGTAAGTGTAATTGTATACATATGGTTGTCGTAAATACGTATTATGGGCTCTATTAGTTGAAATTAATGTTTTTATAATATTGTTTTAGAAAAAGAATTTTTTTAGTAAGAACCCTTTACAATTGAAGACAAAGTCATATATTGAACTTGCAAATGAAACCAATGACTTTCATTTTTATTTTTGTGTCATTTGATTAATATTCCTAGCTTTCGCATTCTCTATTTCAAGATACAATTCTTCACCTCATTGTTGTTGCGCTCGCTCTTTCAGAAGGATTCTTCGTGTGCCTAGGTTCGTCGTTTTTACTTAATTTTTTATCGTTTTTATGAGAATCTATGTAAATTTGTACCAATTAATGGCCCAAAGTTTTGTGCGTATTGCTTATGTGCAAGTCTGGTGGTTGAAAGCGAGTATCTTCCCTGTTTAGCCATGGCGTTGGTAAGTTTTTATTATTGTTCTCTCGTATTGCACCTTGATTTCTCAGTTGTTTATTTTCTCCACGTAATCGTTTATAATGTGATTTCTTCATGAATGTCAATCTGTGATATCAATCGTGTAGGTTTGTGATTTATTTGTGTCTGCCTCAGCAATTGAGTAGACGGTTGGGTGATTTATTTGTGTATGTCTCAATAATTGAGGACGATTGGAGTTTGTCGATTTATGTTTGAATTAGAAAGAGAACAATTGAATTTGAGATGCAGAGATCTACCAACCTTGACCTCATGTGATATGGTTAACTTCAATATCTCTACTTTCAAAGATAAATTCAATGTTTGTTATATTTTCACTCACACTTCTTATGTCACTTACACCCTGTGTCACTCAAAGCATTCATAAGCCTTCTTTTTAACTTCCCCTTGTTTTGTGTGGTGTATTTGTTTCAAGTTGAATGTGTTTCACTTATTTACCTTTTTTCATGTGTTCTTTTTTTTCCCTTTTTGAAGAACTTCAATACAATATTTGTGATTCATATATATTTTTTATTTATAAGACTTGCTTTGGGATGTTTTTTAATTTTTTTTAATATGTGTAGGTCTTGCATGCTACAAGAACAACCAAAAATACCGTGAAGGCACTTATTGTTGCATAATATTCTGGGGTTAAAAACGAGGTGGCCCAGAATTTTGAGATGGTTGTTACTACTAAAACCCTTGAGTTTCTCAAGCTGAATCCCAATGTCAATGTATGCTAAGTATGTCTGAGATGAGATATTTGCATTACCTGTTATTTTTCTGTTGGTTGGGCAAGCTGGGGATGTGGGTGGAGGTGAATTCCATGACTATACATTTGTTCTCAATCGGTTTATCTGGCTAATAGTGATGAATATATGCCCATTGCATGTTGTGGTCGAGGTTGAGATAAGCCAAATGGGATGGTCGATTGTTGTTTTCAGCTATTTACTTTTACATGCCTATTACCTCTTCCTATTTAGTATTTACCCAGAGGTGCATGTGTAAAACTAAGGATTATCTATCTATTATCAAACAAACTTTACAATTTGTGTTTTTGCTTTCAAGTAGAAGGACTTTTAGTTAAATAAAAATACTTTAAAAAAAATTGTTACCCAAATGGTACCGTATTTTTTATTTTTTCCAATTATTATACTTTGGGAGATTGATGGACTTAAATCTCTGCCCCTAAATTTTCTCAATCAAATTCTTTTGGATTACGAGGTACTTGATAGGGATAACATTAAGATAAGAGGTCATCTTTACATTACTGGAGAATTTTTTTTTTTTTTCTACTTTTGCTTGTAAACAAACATATATTTCCATAAGAGTTATTTTTCATCATTATTTATTTGCATTCAATTTATTCTCTTTAAATTTGTCAAATTTGTCAAATCTATCTTGTATCTTGGGTTAAAAACAATGGTTAACAAGACTATTTTTGGACCATCATGTTTGAATTTTAAACAAACATAAATAAAAGAAACATAGATTTAAAAAAAAAAAAGTTTTGGGTTCTCTTTCTTAATCTTTATAAGAGGTTTATGTCAAACTTCCTATCTTTTATAGATTTCGTTTCCTCTTCCAAAATTTGGGGAATAAAAACAAAGAAGAAGACAAATAATGAACGAATGTCGCCAACATTTACTTATTGCCGTTCAATGTTAAAAAAATAAAATGCAGGTATCGTGTTGACGTTGAAGTTCGTGTTCAAAGCGGAAACATAATTGTTTCTTTATTTGGACCTAATGCCGAAAGCTTCCTTGGTTCCTCCGCTAAAGACCTTATGAAAAATTCGACTAAGGTTATATATTTCCTTAATCCGTAAGAAATAACTTTATTGAAACTTTGAATTAGCTTTGTGAGTATGCATCATTTAACTTGTATATATCATTCCTGTGAACTTTTCTCTTGAAGATTTTAAATTTTTCTTTGCCTATCCAACGTTGTTTCGACAATTGTCTGCCCTTACAACTTTGCACTTCATCATGAGTCGTATGTCAACATAAAAACACAATACTGAGCATTGCACATTATTTAGCTAACCAATATTATACATGATTCTATATTCTTTTTTCGTTAAATTGTATTCTTCCTTCATGGAATATACAAGTTATGTATTAACGAATCGTTTCACTCACATTCCTATCCGTAGATTTTTCATGTTTATAATGTTTTATTTTAATTTTTATTACTTTTTAAAAATAGGGTTAGACCCAATTTGTATTTTATATTGTTTGTTTGTTATTTGCAAAAAAATGTCATTAAATTGAGGTGCATTAGAGGGTTAGACCCAATTTGTATTTTATATTGTTTGTTTGTTGTTCGTCAAAAAGTGTCATTAAATTAAGGTGCAATTAGAGGGTTAGAAAAAAAAAATGTATTTCCGTTAGTTGTAGGTAGTAACTACTTAATCAATATATATATATATATAATAATTTTCTAATTTAAAGCACTACTTATTTCATGGATTTTATTGCTCTTCACCTAGTAATTATAAAAGCGCATATCTTTAAAGTAAGAGAAATAAAATGAAACACAATCAAAGTAGAAGGGGCTAAAAGGCAATTACTCCTTAAAATATTGGAGGAAAATTTTTGAAGTGATTGTTTGGATGTGGTGTTCGAGTTGTGGCTAAATCAATACTTTTGACTAGGTAAAGATGTGTGTATATGGGGTTGGTGAAGTCATCAAAATTGGTGTAGATTATTTTTTATTCCCTTGCTAATTATCACTTTATTTCTCCATTTAAAAATTATATTTTATCTACTTTTAATTTTAAATAAAATACAAAATTAATTTTTTCCTGTAACTTAAAAATTTATGGAGTTAAATTTTTCATCCAGTCTAGATAAAATAAACGAAATTGATCTTTTATTATAATTTTAATTTAATTTTTTATTATAAAGCATACTATTAATTTAAATTGAAAAAAAATAGTTTTTCACTTTATTAAAAATTAGAATTATATACCGCGTAATTTTTTTAAGTGAACGAGGGTAAAATGAAGTGTGTGTATATATACCTTAGAAATTGCAAAGACATTGCTCATCATCATTATTGCCCAAAGACTAATTGTCGTTTTTGAGATCAACCACCTACTTCTCTCAACCTCCCAATAAGTTTACTATAATTAATGACTTTGGCAACAACTAACAACTTGTTTGTTTATTGTTTAGTGTCCCTTTTTTTTTTTTTTTTTTTTTTTTTTTTTTTTTTTTTTTCTAACAAATTGAAATATGCTCAAAAACAAAAAATAGAGCTTTGACTATGAAAGATGGCTGCTGACCGCGAAGCGCCTTGGGAATAATGAATTTCGTACTCAAGTCCTCCACCTCAATAAGAAATTTTCGCGTATGTACTGCCAAGACCAACTGGGTGTGTGGGCCGAATTTAGACATCAACAAAAAATGTACCTATTTCTTTTTCAAGTTTTCTAGGAACAAATTGATTTTATTTATTTATTTTACTCTTAAAAATAATTTATCCTATTATTTTTCTTCTTATTTTTCTCGTTATGATTCCGTTTCTATTTTGATTCAAATATATATTTTTATAAACAATAAATGAAAAACAAAAACATTTCACCTGAAAAAGGCAATAAGTGATGGATGGGGTCCAATTTGGGGAAATGCCAACCAAGTCTAAGAGAATTAAAATTGTCTGGTTGGTACAACAAGAATGGGGAAGAAAAAAGTACTTTGTGAATGTACATCACTTTGATATCTATGATTTTATTATGGGTTAACGCTTTTTGACCCTTCTACTTTGATCTTATTTTATTTTAATCCCTCTATTTTAAAAATCTGCATAATCGTTCTACTCTTAACTAAAAGGAGAAATTCATATTTTGTTCAAAAAAAATATAAAAATAAGTTTTTTTTTTTTAATTATATATTTTTTAATTTAAATTTAATGTTTAAAGGTAATATTTGAGAAAAACTAACATTTTCTCCCCCTTTCTCTCTCTACTTCTATTATTTTTATAAAGACAAAATAAAATAAAATAAATTTTCATCTATATATTTGGCTAAATTAACCAAAAAAAATGTAATGCCCCCGAAAATTTATATTTTTAAAAATATTAGTTTATATAAATTTGCTTGAATGTTTTTATCGAATTAAAGTGATTTGCAGCTTAAAAATTTAGAACAAAAATCGGCTCAAAATAGATCTTTGCCTCAACCAAAGACATAGCCAGTGGGCTTAAGGTATTGGTGCTACGCTTGCCAAATTGTCTCTTCGTTGATGCCTTAAACAACGGTAATTAGGTACTGTTTGGTTAAATTTTGATCCTTTTTTTTTTTTTCTTATTTTAGTTGAATTTGATCGATTTTGGGTGTTGAATTTGACTCATTATGGTTTTTATTGATTTTTCTCTCAAATAAGTTAGTCACCTTTTGGACGTAGCGAGATTATCGGCCATTCCTCTACTATTGAAATGTTTTTGTATTCATCAAGAATTTTATGAGAACACAAAAATCTATATCTATTCAGTTTATAGTTTTTCAGAATAATATTCTGAGAACATAATTGTTCCTCAATTGCTATTTCTGTAGAAATCTGGGAACTGAAACACCACCTAATTTGCTGCATGTAAAGTTTTCAATCTTTTTGGTGTATATTCCAAGTAAAGAAGAAAAAGAAGCGCATCAAATAGAAGCTAATCATTTCAACATTGAATCCTTGCAGAATATCTCCAATGGGCATGATATTCATCCCATGCTATAAAGGTATGTATACACTTCTCCAATTCTAAATCCGTGCAACCAAGCACCGCAACACCACCTAAAATCAATGCGAAACCATTTTTGACAAAAAAACATACTCGAATGTTGTGATAGATTTGCTTGAATGTTTTTCTTTTTGCCCTTTTGGTTCTATTTTTAATTCTGTTTCTTTGTGTGTTTTTTCAATTATGTTTTTTCCTACATAAAACAGAGGTACAAAACGAAGTTGTCTCATATTTATGCTTCAGTTCTTTTTCAAAACCCAAACAAACGCGATCTAAATATGGAGAAGCTCGCGGTGGAGGCTTTGAGGTTGCTATGGTAAGTGAGTTTTGATCAATCAAAGCAAAATTGTAATTGATACCTTGGATTGGCCTAGCTAAATTTTTCCTATAAGCCTTAGCTTCATTTTATTTCTTTATAGCTGAACTGCAAATTGCTCAATTGTGTTTTCTGAATTCTTTGCTTCTTACTGGTTTGATGCTATTTGCTTCTGAATTTGATAAGTTATCTCGCACAATACCCACTATGCACATGTTAGCATGAATCAGAGGTGGCATTTTTTTCTTCATATGTAGTTCATTTGTCCAACAAGTCCACCGTTTGTTTTTCTCATTGCGTGTAGTCTTAAGTAGTTCATTAACTATTAACCGCAATATTAAGTTTATATCTTATGTAAATGTTCTTCTTTGAATACCCCAGCTTAATGATTTTTCTTATCTATATAAACATGATTTTTGGGATTATCTGCAAGTGGTTTGATTTTTTGCATCTTTAAATTGAGGAGAAAGATTTATTGGTGGAAGGATTTTGACATGATCTTCTTCCCTTGAACAGGAGAAGTATGAAGTTGTTTAGATAGCTCATTGTAGCTGCCCAAAGGTGAGTACTCAAAATTAGTTTGAGATTTTTGTAATGTGAATGCTTCAACTTAGTTTTATATTGATTCTTACTTGAATCGGAAGATTTGATGTCTCTATGTCAATTTTTACACTTCTAAGTTTATTTTTCGTTCATATATCTATAGCCACATTCACAACCGCCTCACTTTTGTGTCCACTGCTCTCTTGAATTTGGTTTGCTTATTTTCAGATTTATGATAGTTGACTACTGTAATGTTGCTTGATATACAACTCTGACTTTTTTCAAGCATTGAATTACTGCTGGAATGGTGTGGGTTTTCTCAAATCTTGAATCTGGTGAGTTGTTCTGAATTATCTGTGAAACACAGTCTGTTGAGTTGTTCTTTTATTCACATATTTCTCTGTTTACCTTGTCTAATCTGTTTATGAGAATTTTAATTAGCCTGATCTGTTCCCGATTTTCGGTTCCCGTGTTTTGTTACTGTTTCCTATTTACTATGTTTGGTGTTCTTAAAAATCATAGATAAAAAAAATTAGACTTAGAGCCACTGCTCTAAATCTAATTCTTGAAACTTGAATGTTAATAACGGTTTAACATGGCCACGTATATTTTTGCGTCAATTTCTATGTATATTGATTGCTTTCTCCTTACAAGTTTTTTGTTCTCAATTTTTTTTCCCCGCAATGGAAACAGGAAATAGATGGGTTTCTGTTTTTGTTTTTTGTTTTTTGTTTCTGTTTCTATTTTTGTTTCCGTTTCTGTTTCTGTTTCTGTTTCTGTTTTTTGTTTCATGTTTTTTGGGGAACAAAAGCTAAAATCCGGGAAGAGAAACACTAAACAAATGCCACTAAACAGCTGTGAATTCCATTTTGGGAACATAAAAGGTTATACGAAAACCAAAAAAAAATTGGGTTTCCGTTTTGGAACGAAAATATATGGGTTTTGGAAAGTAATTGTTTATGAATTTTTATTTTCTCTTCTTCCAAAAAAAACAAAAACAGAACTCTCGGAACAGAAACGCCACCTCAAACATCTATCTCTATACACCCAAAATTTATAAATGAGTTTAAACAAACAAAAAAAAAAGTTAGTTATGGAGGGTTACGTTTTTATGCTGAATTTAAACTATTTTCTCTTGGACTTACCCAATTTAGGCATGATATTTGTTTGATATTTTGTTGGAAGAAGTGGCGGGAGTGGATAGAAAAACACTGATGTTTTCGACGTTCAAACCTCCAGAAGGCGAATAAAGAGCTGAGAGCTAAGGCGATAACATTGTTTTCTGACGCCCTTCCATTCTAATGCCTTATTCTCTGTTGCCGAAAGGTATCTTCGATTCCTTCATTTTTCATGTTTTTAATTTTTTGAATCCTGTAATTTTTCATTCATTCGAGGCGGCTTGACTATAGAATTTTTGTTAGCATTGTCTCAGTTTTTTATTTTTATGTTTTGATTCAAGTTACTTTATAGGTTTTAGATTATCATAGTAGTGATAATCTAGGTACAGTTTCAATGTTTTTTTGGGATTATTTTGTAGAGATTGTTACATGTTCCTGTTTGCGTTCCTGTTTCTATTTTTTTTTCTATTTGCGTTCCTGTTTCTGTTTTGTTCCTGTTTCAATTCTTTTGCTGTTTCTGTTATGTTGCTGTTCTGTTCTTGTTCCTGTTCCTGTTCCAGTTTTTGTTATGTTCCTGACCCTATCTCAGCCTCCTTCACTTCAGCGGTTGCACAGATTCGGAAAAAATTATCATTTCCATCGACGTTGTGCCACCGTCTCTCTCCTCCTACTTCAGATCTGAAGGTAAAGTTCAATTTTATTATTTTTTCAAACATCTAGAACCTTGATATGTAATTATTGTATTTAAGAACCCAGATCTGATTTTAGTTCAAACTGAAATCTGATTTTAGTTCTTGAGTTTTGATTGTGTGTTTGCATGTTGATTTCAATAGCATTTCCATGTTGTAATTAACTATTGTTATGTACAGTAATTTGATTTTAATTTTTCCATTTGGTTAATTGGTACGGTGTAGTTGAGTTCTTATTGTATGTAGATAATTTCTTCTAATTGGATTGTAAAAATAATTATTACGAATTATTTTTTGTATGTGGATATTTTCAGGCTAAGTTAATATGATAACAAAACAAATTGATCTAATTGTCCCAAATGATGATGTATGTTTTACGCCCGTGCCTTCAGGCACGGGTTATACACTAGTATATATATATATATATATATATATATATATATATACCTTAGAAATTGCAAAGACATTGCTCATCATCATTATTGCCCAAAGACTAATTGTGGTTTTTGAGATCAACCACCTACTTCTCTCAACCTCCCAATAAGTTTACTATAATTAATGACTTTGGCAACAACTAACAACTTGTTTGTTTATTGTTTAGTGTCTTTTTTTTTTTTTTTCTCCTAACAAATTGAAATATGCTCAAAAACAAAAAATAGAGCTTTGACTATGAACGATGGCTGCTGACCGCGAAGCGCCTTGGGAATAATGAATTTCGTACTCGAGTCCTCCACCTCAATAAAAAAATTTCACGTATGTACTGGCAAGACCAATTGGGTGTGTGGGCCGAATTTAGACATCAACAAAAAATGTACCAATTGGGTGTGTGGACCAATTGTTGGGTTTGAGGCCAAGAAAAAAAAAAGGGAAAAAGAATGGTGGTGGGGGATTTTCATTTCACACCCACATATATATATATATATATATAAAGAGATTAAGAAAAAAAGAAGGAAAAAAAAAAGGGAGCGGAAGGTGGACGCAAGGAAGAAGAGGAGAAGAAGAAAAAGAGAGAAAGAGAAAGGAAAAGAGAAAAAAATAAATAAAGGAAAAAAAATAATAATAATTCTTTTTTGCAGATTATCATCAATTTCGGATTTTATGTAAAATTCCTACCTCTCTGACATATATATTTAATTGTGGTTTTTCATGAAATATTTACGAGTTCGTGTTATGTGAAAATTATGTGACACACATATTTATGTATTTATTTGCGATTTGGTTAGATACATGTATTAATGGGATTGAAATTTTACTGAGTATTAGCTCACAACCCCACAATTTTGATTGCAGGACCAGTGAAAATGAAACTGCAAGAGAAATTATATTAGAATTTCTACTTGTATGAATTGTAGCTGTTGCTTACTGTTGTAAAAATCGACTGTAAAATTTGGAATAATTTGTTATTGTGATCAATCGACATGAATTATTTTATTTATTTCAGGAATTTAACTGAATTTATTTGAGAATAGTGTAGCGCCAGATATTTTATTTGGAATTCTATTTAACTTGAAAATAAGTGTATTTATTAATTATTTATAATAAGTGTAGTTAAAATTTACAGTTGTAAGATTTGAATCGATAAATTGAGGCAAAATAAATTGATTGTTATATGAATTACTAACTCAACATATCATGTTGAGTATTAGGTATCATACCACCATTTAATTTAATGAATGCTGATAGAGGTAAAATTTGGATTAATTGATTACCATATAGGTTATATTATCTTGGTAGAGATAAAATTAATGCATATATCATTAATTTTCTAATGATATATTTAATGGTTATCATTAATGGTTAAAATCTTAATGGTTATCATTAATTTCTCATATTTATGAAAAAAAATATTGGTCGTTCGATTCTAGTGTTAATTCTCCAAAGGGACAGGGCCAGTGAGAACGAAACGGCGACCAAAGTGTTATTTAGATTTCTATTTATCAGATCTGATTACTGATTATTGATTATTTAGTACAGTTAGTAAAATTATCGTCCACGATAATTATAACTGTCGCCGTTGTATGTAAAATTCACGGATTAATTCAAAATAAATTAATGGTTTTCGATTGTATTTAAATCGTAATTATTATATTTACTAGTTACCGTTGTAAAATCGATAATTAAATAGAACGAAAATTCAGTCAATCGGAATTAGTATTAATTCTCTATAGGAGTAGTCAAGTGGCGGCCTTGAGAAACCGGGTCGTTACAAAAAAGTTTCAATTTATTATAAATAAAATGAGTTGAAGTGTAGACTTTAAAGTAGAGGGGACAAAATGAAACAAGATCAATGTAGAAGGGGTAATTAATCCATTGATTAATTTGTTTTGTACCATAAGGTTTGTTATAGAAAAACATGAGGTTTATAAATAATCAATTAAATAAATAAATAGTGGATAAATGTGGTCAAAATAGGAGGCACATAAATTTGCTCCCATTCATTAGATTAATCATCATCATTTGAGTAATCCACAATCTAAATAAAGAAATTTAAAAGGGTAAATCGTCTTTTGCTCCTTATACTTTGTTTAATTATCACTTTGTCCTCTTTATTTCAAAAAGTCACAGTTTATCTATCTTTATTTTTTAACAAAGTGAGAAATAATTTTTTTTATTTTTTTTTATTTAAATTAACAGAACATGTTGACTGTATAAGCTAAAATTTTAACTGTCTGGACTGGCATCAAACCTCTCCATTTTTAACCTACTATTTATAATTAAATTATTTGTCAACAAATGGTGAAAAAAAAATATTAAATTAAATAGGAATGAATTTCACAATTATGAATTTACTCCTAAGCCCTTGGTTAAATTTTTTTAACCGGGGTAGGTGAGTGGGTAAAAAATATTCCCCCTTTAAATACACGCAACAGCATCTTTAACTTCTCAACGTCTCGCTTCCGCGCGTCTGTCTTCTATTCATAGCAACTTTCCGTCACATAACCAAAGGCAAACCTCATCGGAGAGAGTTAGCCATGCCTTCCGTTTCCGGCCAAGTCGTCTGCGTCACTGGCGCCGGCGGATATATTGCTTCGTGGATCGTCAAATTGCTCCTCGAGAAGGGCTATACCGTCAGAGGAACCGTCAGAAATCCAGGTAAAATGATGATTTGCTCGCTGTTGATGCCAATCAAGTGTTCGTTTAAATATCTGTTAGACATGTATTCCTTGTTGATTTTCAGATGATGCTAAGAACAATCATTTGAAAGAGCTTGAGGGAGCTAAGGAGAGGCTAATTCTATGCAAAGCTGATCTTCTTCATTACGAGAGTTTGCGTGAAGCTATTGATGGCTGCGATGGTGTATTCCACACTGCTTCACCGGTGACTGATGATCCTGTAAGCTTTGATTTCTTTTTTAAATTTTATTTGTTTCATCGAGTGTTTGGTGGATGAGAAAATGTTAAGAAACGAAAAGAAAATCGATGCATGTGAACAAAAAAATGCAATTGCATCGTGAAATCAATTAATTTCGTTGGCGAGTGATCACGTTAATCATGCTTTATTATTTGTGCCTTTCTGGTGGTGGATTCCGCTAACTTCATTGTACTTTATTCCACTCAAAATTGGTAGCAGATCCGGACATTAACAGTGCTTTGATTTCTTTTTCATTTTTTTCGTTTCCTCGAGTGTTTGGTAGGCAAGAAAATGGAAAAACGTTAAGAAACGAAACGAAAATCGTTGCCTGCGAACAAAACAATTGCATCACTAATTCCTCTGGTATATCTAGAAATTAGTTGATTTTTTTTTAATTGGCGTATGATCAAATTAATCTGACTCTGTTGTTTGTGCCTTTATTCTACCTTATTCCATTCAAATTGAGCATTACTCTTCCCAGCATTTTCTGGGCAGCCAAACATCTTTAAATTCTCTTTGCTTCTGATGGATTGACGGTGTTGATATTGTGTTTGAAATCAAAGGAACAAATGGTGGAGCCAGCCGTGATTGGAACCAGGAATGTGATTGTTGCGGCGGCTGAAGCCAAAGTCAGGCGTGTAGTGTTCACCTCCTCCATTGGTGCAGTCTACATGGATCCTCATAGGGACCCTGAACAAGTGGTCGATGAGACCTGCTGGAGCAATCTTGACTTTTGCAAGGAAACCAAGGTATGTTGCTCCATATACTCTTCTCCATCAACCCGTAAAACCGTTAATTGAAGCTTTTCAAAATTAGAATTTTGCATTATGAATGGTATGAATTAGCCTCTCTCTATCAACACTCCTAGCTTCATGTATAATTCATATAAACTCGGTTAAATTGAAGCTTGTCAAATTTGCATTGTAGATGGTATGAACTAGTCTAGCTCTATAGAAACTCAGTATGGTTTTCGGTTATTGTGTTCCTTCCAGGAATATCTATTTGTTTTCTTTAATCTCCTCAAAACATAAATCAATGTGAGAGCTAACATTCTGCTTCATGTGTAATTCATATAACCTGAGTTTTTTTTTTTTTAAATATTTATATGCTAGTTTGTAGAGCTAACTTGATATTGTCAAATCTCAAATCACCTGATTCTGAATTATATATAAAATCTAGGGTAAGTCTCCTATTTCAAGACGTCTTTGAGAGTGAGTAAGGCTCATTGGCTTTCTATACATGGTATCTAAGTCAAGAATTTTATCTGATGTTGTACGTTTGAATCCTACATTAATGTTGGGTCCCTAATATCCATTTGCAGTGATTTAACAAAGTCCACCCTGCGCATAAAGGGGCGTGTCATCGTGTTGTGTTACCCGATCCTGAGCTATGCATAAACCTTAGGCAGATATAAAATTCCTTGAAAATACGCGACTTAGCACACAATTTTTACTTGCTTTACAAGTTTATATGCATAGAAACAAGGAATTCCCATACCCTATGAAAGAGCATTCAACTAGTGGAATTTACGCTTCTTTTTTCAAAAGAAATTCTTATGCTAGTTTGTAGAGTCTAATAAAATCAATAACATGACTTAAAAGCACTTTTTTTTTTACCTGCTTTATCTATACCTACATATAAAGGGAGAGAAGGGTGGTTACGGAGTAATTATTTATTTTAAAATTTGTGCAAATTGCATGCACATTATGTGTGCCACAAACGCTAATATACACTCATAGAAACATAATTTAGTTAGGTGGCGAACTACCCTCAATCTTGTTTTTTGATATCTCAATACGGATGTTGTAGAATTGGTATTGCTACGGGAAGGCAGTGGCAGAGCAGGCAGCGTGGGACGTGGCAAAGGAGAAAGAGATTGACCTAGTGGCGATCAACCCGGTGGTGGTGTTGGGACCGTTGTTGCAACCCACCGTTAACGCCAGTGTTCAACACATCCTCAAGTATTTGACTGGCTCAGTCAAGACCTACACCAACTCAGTCCAAGCCTATGTTCATGTTAGGGATGTGGCGTTGGCACACATTCTACTCTACGAGACGCCCTCGGCCTCTGGCCGGTATCTATGTGCCGAGAGTGTGCTTCATCGAGGCGAGGTGGTCGAAATTTTGGCTAAGTTTTTCCCCGAGTATCCGATCCCCACCAAGTAAGTCCCCACTGATCATTACATATTTTTTCATTTAATTATACGTGTTTTTAGTAGATTAAGACACCATTTGCTAATGGTTTTGATGACATCGTATTCCAGTAAAAAAAAAAAGTATTATATATTTTTTGGTTTTACGTTAGGTATGTCCGGTTAACTTATGTTTACCTCGACTAATCATCTCCCTAAGCGATTTTTTTCTAATCTTTTTAGGATTAAATTTTAATTTCTTTTCAGGGGAATCCAACAACAAATCAACTCTCCCTTTCATAGTTGCATTAAAGAATAAACTAGGATTACTAGAAGTTGGTGGAGATGAGAAAAAAATAAGAGAAAAGTAGTGCTTAGTCCGACAGGTCTCAGTAGGTGTACCGAATTTGACAAATCAAACGAATCCCATTAAATATTTGCATATTTGACAAAATCAATTATTAGATATAAATAAATATTAAATATAATTTTTTTTTCTGGACCTGCTTTGGCCTTACCTACTTCCAAGTCCTTTTCCACCCACAACTCCATGGGGACGGCACTTAACGATAGATGACACGTCTCTGGCTCTGTCTCTGTCTCTGTCTCTTCTTTCTTTCTTACAAGAATATTGGGTTAAATGTCTTTTACACCCCATTCTCTTTTGGTTTAGTTTTACTTTAACCGCTTTACTTTAAAAAATTTAAACGTCACCCACTTCTACTCTTGACTGAAAGGAGAAATTCAAATTTTATTCATTAAAATGTAAAAAGAATTAATTTTTTTGATTTAAATTTAATATTTGAAGGTAGTAAAAAGTAAAAATTATTTTCGCTCTCTCTATTTTTCTTTTTCTTTTTTTATAAAGACAATATAAGATTAAAAAGATTTAGGGTAGTTTTCACCATTTCACCTAAAATTTAGATGAAAAACTTGTTAAATTTTTTTAGCATATTTGTTAAAGTTAAAAAAGTTGGGCCCTGGGTTACTATTTTTGTTCCCTAATTTTTCCACACACCCCCCCCCCCCCCCAAAATTTTCGTATTAATGTGTACGTTTCTGTCAAAATTTTGGGAATAATTTAAGATTATTTCTTAAATTTCATAAAAATCTGAGAAAAAAAAAATTGTCGATTCTTATTCACTCGCACAAAACTATTCTCACTACCACCCACCGGCCGCCGCCGCCACCTGGTCACCACCATTCCGTCGGCCACCATACATTTAAAGAAAGGAAGAGTAAATGTTGCAACCAAAAGTATTTCTTGTTTCTGTTCTCATAAAGTGAAAGAAACAATTTTAGAATAATGGTCATTACTAAATATTTTTCTATTTCCGGAATATTCCAAAACGGAAACAAAATTCTCATCTCATTCAATCCCTATTTATTGAAAGTAGGAACTAAAAAATAAAAACAATAACCAAACGTCATCTTAGTTTTTTAATCTATTTCAAGTTGAAGGGGGTAAAGTGTACGATTTCAAAGTGGAAGGGACAAAATTAAACCATCAAAATATAAGGGTGTAAGAAACGATTAACCCTAGAATTTTCTACACTTTTTTTAGGGTTTCTTGCTGTTATAAATAGAAAGGAAAAAGTTATCTTTCCATTATTGCTGGTAGAACAGTGATCAGCTCTTGGTGGTCCTTACATGATAATGTTAGGTTTATGAGAATATATGTCGCCCATTTTCTCTCCAAAGGGACCCCCTTTTAGAGTATTTAACTTGACTTCTTGTGTTAGCTCTAATTGATTAGGACTGAAGTAGATCTTACAAGCATTGTCTTTTGGAAAAGCAAATCTTCTCCTATTGCATTTGTGATTTTTATCCAAGAAATGTTAGTCCGATTTCAAAGGTAGAGGTGATTCAATTTTCCAAGGAAATACTTCAAGAATTAAATCTTGAATGCACCAGGATTAGTCGAGTCGTGCGTAAGCTAATCTTACCGTAAAACAAAACAAATATATATATATATATATATATATATATATATATATATATATATATTTGCAATTTCTAGACTTTCTATGTTTCATTGATCCAAAAAAAATTAGATCTTCTATATGATATATACCTCATCTGTCATTTTGTCCAAAACTACAAACCTCCAACGTCATTTGAAAAATATTAGTCATCCTCTTTGACCATTTTTTTTAAAAGACATAAATGTCATTCTCTTTTAATATATATATATATATAAAATTATCTTTTATGTTTTAAAAAATTCGCAAACACTCCCATTTTTAAAGAAATATATTTTTTACTCCTATATTTTTTATCCCTTTATTTTTAACAAATTAAAAAAAAAAAAATAAGATAATAAATCTTTCATTGCCTAGATAATAAATTTTTATTTGGACAAATGACAAGAGAGGTAAGTAATATAAACCCTACTAAAGGTATATGCCATTTCCTAAAAAGTTTATTATCTTTCTACATTAAATATTAGGTAATACATTAAATACATTAAAAAAGTTTATTATCTTTCTACATTAAATCTTAGGTAATACATTAAATACATTAAAAAAATAAGAAAATAAATCTTTCATTACCTACTTTCTACATTAAATCTTAGGTAATAGGTTAAATTTTCATTTCCTAAAAAGTAAAATAAGATAAATAAAATAAAAACTTCTTTCGTTTTAGAGAGAGAATATTTTAAAAATTGTTGTTAAAGTTTGAATGAGAAAGAGAGAGATGTGAAACAAGGGTGAAGATGAATCGATCGGGAGGATTTCTCTTTTTTATGGACCAAATTTCAAAGAGAATTTTTTTAATTTTTTTGTTATGTTGTGGATTTCAAAATAAGAAACTAAGATCCATGAAATTAGAAATAAATACCAAATCCAAATAAAAGAATTGGAAATGAACCTTCTAAATAAAAATGAACGTTTAATACTAGATTGGGGCTAACCGGCCCTTTAAGGGCCAGATTCAAAAAAAAAAAAAAGTGGTACAAAACATTTATTACATATACATTATTATTTATATTTTTTTTATTTTTTTTTGACATTATTTTGATAGAAATAAGATACTTTCTATATCTTCTCCTCAATCCATTTTTTTACACCTAAAGATGATTTAACCAAATTTATTTTACACTCAATTCATTTTTTACACTTAATTCACTCTTTAAGATTATGCTCAATTCTAACCGCTCTAAGACGATGTGAATGAGAAATTAAGCGGATAGTGATATTTTTTAATCGATTTGTATTTTCTCCATTAATCTATGATTTAATCAAATTTATTATATTTTTTTTTATGATTTTTTGTAATTAATTTTTTTTTTAAATTATTTGTGTGACTTATAATTATTTTGTGACATGTAATTATTTAAAAAATAATAATTATAAACTAACATGTTATTATAAAATTTATATATATATATAGATAACAAAAAATAAAAAGAATATAGAATTCGGCCCTTGGATGTGTGTGTGTGTATATATATATATATATTATAATTTTAAAATTTGTTTAATATTTTGAAATTAAAAATTATATATATGAATTGTAATTATTTTGTAATATATAATAATTTAAAAAATATATATATTGAAAAAAAATATATATTTCAAAAAAAATAGTGTTTTGGCTAGTTGTTTACACAAAAGTTAATTTTTTAAAATATATTTTCTGAAAGATGATGTTTTCAAACTTATTTACAATTTTACACGAGGCTCATAACCCAGGGTTAGTGGCTCCGGGTATAAAAAAATCCAACTTTCATATACTCGGGGTTTACAACCCTGGGTATACGATACATTAATTTTTATTTTTATTTTTAAAAAACAAACCCGGGGTTCACAACCCCTAGACCCAGGGTTCATGTCTTATTCTAAAAAAAAAACAAGTTTTAAAATTCCAAATCCGGCCCTTAAGGTTTTCTTTTTTTTTTAATCTATATATATAATTTTATAATAACATGTTTATTTTTTAATTATTATTTTTAAATAATTGCATGTTACAAAATAATTTTAAGTCACACAAATAATTTTCAAAAAAAATTAATTACAAAAAATCGTCAAAAAAATAATATATTTGATTAAATCACAGATCAATGTAGAAAATACAAATCGATTCAAAAATCTCACTACTCATTTAATTTTTCATTCACACGGTCTTAGAGCGGTTATAATTGAGTATAATTTTAAAGAGTAAATCAAGTGTAAAAAAATGAATTTAGTGTAAAATAAATTTGGTTAAATCATATTTGGGTGTAAAAAAATAAATTGAGGGGAAAATATAGAAATAAATGTTTTAAAGGAATAACCGACCATTTTTATTTTTATTTTAATATGTTAACGAGATGGCATGGGGATGGGGGTGGATTGGGCCTGCCACAGTGGCAGCCCAAATTTTTGAAATCAGCCCTTGGAAAAAAAAATTGTTTTTTGAATCCAGCCCTCAAAGGGCCGGTTAGCCCCCTCTCTTTCCCTCCCCGGCCTTCATCGGCTCCATTTCTGTTTTTTGTTGACTGATTTTTGTTTATGTTCCCTAGAAATGTAAGAGCAAAAAAATGAAAAAAAAAAATAATATGCTTTTTAGAAATAAAACTTAATTATTTCTAGATTTTTGTTTTTGTTCCAACTTTTTGGGAACAGAAACACAAACAAACCTCACCTAAGGCAGTGGCAGACCCAAGGGGTGGCAACCATCCCCCAAACTTTTAAGAAACATCCCCATTCTTTGTATATTTTATACATAGGTATCTAAATATATACATATTCACCCTCTTCAACTTAGAAAAAATGTTAAAACTACCCTTATGTTATATTTGTCCCACCAACACCCTCTTCAACCCCGCTTCATGCTTTTGAAGCCTAACCCATGGCTTTCAAGTTTCAATAAACACCCCATTTTTTTGTATATTTTATACATAGGTATGTCAAATATATACATATTCATCCTCTTTCAACTTAGAAAATTTGTGTTTTCTGCACTTTTTACCCCTTAAGTTTCAGTGAAATTTCACTTTAGTCCCTATACTTTTAATTTGAACATATTGAACCCTAAAATATCCAATTCGTATCAAGTCAGTTCAAATCGGTAACTTTGTTATTTTTAATAACAGAAATCAGCCACGTATCTAATACGGAATCACCCACGTGAGTGAATTTCATCATAAAAAATGACGGAATGACTGACTTGACACAATTTAAATACTTCAGGATTCAATGTGTTCAAATTGAAAGGACATGGGCTAAATTGAGATTTCTCTAAAACTTCAGGGGTGCAAGGTGCAAAAAGCTCTAGAAAATTTTCAAAACTACCCTTATATTTTGTATTTGCTTCCCCTAACACCCAAAACCTGCGTCGGCCACGGACTTGAAGGGACCCCGCATCATGCTTTTGAAGCCTAGCCCATGGCTTTCAAATGAGAGGGGAAAAATTGAATCTAATTTGCAACCAAACATGACTTAGTCTTTTTATTTTTATTTTTATTTTTTTGGGGAAAAACTGAGGTTCTATGTCACAAAAATTGCAGGTACAAAGATGATGGTAAGCCAAGAGCAAAGCCCTACAAATTCTCAAACCAAAAGCTGAAGGATTTGGGGTTAGAATTCACTCCGGTGAAGCAATGCCTCTACGATACCGTTAAGAGCCTTCAGGAGAAGGGCGTTGTTCCGCTCCCTTCACAAGCCAATGAACCCGTTCACATTTCTTCTTAGGTACCGTTTGGAAGTACAAAATTGGAATTAGAATTAAACGTATAAAAAAATTAAAAAATTTACATGCGTTCATTTCTAATTCTAAAACTCCAATTACTGATCGTGTGAAATAATTAGGAGAAAACCCTATTGTCACTTTAAACATTGTCACTTGCGCTCCGCTTTCGGTATTTGTCTGGCATAGGAATAGTATAATCGGAGTGTAAGTGGAAACTTTTCGGGTGCCGATATCATTTCCCAATAATTATTAGTAAGGAGAATTAGAAAGTGTGTAAATTTTCGTACTCTTATTAATCAATCTTGTACTCTTTTTTATGTTTAATTAATTAATTACATGATTCAAAATAGTGTTCAATTTTATATTTTTTATTATTTTAATTTTTTAATTTTTACTTTTGTGGTAGGGAACGCACCATTTACTTTTGGGCAATTAATTTAGGTGCGTTTGGGTAGTGTTTTTGCTTTTCTAATAATTCTATTTCCGTCTTGGAGTATAGCGAGAATAGAAACATATTTAATAACGACCATTGTTCTGAAATTATTTCTTTTAATTTATGAGAACGGAAACAAGAAACACTTTTGATTGTAACATTTGTTCTTTTTTTCCTTCAAATGTATGGTGGTTGGCGAGGTGACAGTGGGAATAATTTTCTGGGAGTGAATTCGAATACATATTCTTTTGTTTCTTAAACTCTTAAGGAATTCAGGAATTATTTTCGAATTAGTTCCAAAATTTTGAGAATAAAAATATGTTTACCAAATGCGTTATTTTACATTAATTTCAAAATTTAAGAGCGAAATAAAAATCAGATAATGGAAACAGGAATCAGAGCCTAAGTCATTAGAAGTGTTTACCTATTTGGTTGAAATGGACAAGAACCTAATGGAAACAGGAATCAGAGCCTAAGTCATTAGAAGTGTTTACCTATTTGGTTGAAATGGACAAGAACCTAAAATCTAAGGAACTAAGGCCCTGTTTGGTAACTGTTTACATCTTAGAAATTCTCATCCCATTCCTAGATTTTTGGAATTTCTGTTTGAGAATAGCGTTTGGTAATTTTTGTTCCCATTTCCATTTGAAAATTGTGCTCATTTTTTTTTTAAGAAATGAGAAAAAAAAAAAAATTGTTTCTCATTATTTCCATCTCATTCCCAAAAATTAAAGAGGGTCACCGTCACTGTTCATCCGTAGTCTGCCGCTGGCCGGCCACCGTCCGTCGCCGCTGATAGCCATCTCTAGCAACCGTCGCCGGTCACCTTCGGCATCGCCGGCCGCCTACCATCTGGCCACCGCCTCCGCCATCCGGCCAAAACAAAAAAAAAATGTTCTCAAAATAATTTTTATTTTATTTTAGAATAAAATCGTTACCAAACGCGATTCTACTCCCAAGAAAAAAACAGAATTCTCATCCTATCTCATTCCAATCTTATCTCACAGCATGGGATGAGAACAGAAATGGTTAGCAAAGGCCACCTAAAATTATTACTCGTAGATCCCATTTTCAATACTTTCATTTTTGGCTTAAATCACACTTTATAACCTTGATGCTTTATTGTGACTTCAATGTATCCCCTAATATTTTAATTTTCACAATATGCCCATGAACTTTAATATTTGTCTCTAATTGGTTCAATCGTCATGTTTTGACAATTTTAATTGTCAAAGTAATAACACGTACCATAATTCAAGGAAAATCTAGGGAAAAAATCAATACATGTGATCCACGTGTTGTTTCTACTTGTATTACATATAAAAAAGTAGATTAAACTACACTTTTTGCCTCTACCTTTTTATACCCCGTTCCTGAAATCTTGGTCTTTGTCTTTTAAATTAATTACTTACTAGTTTTAGACCCCGCACGCACAACGTGCGGGTTTAAAAAAATAAATTAAATTTATATTAATAGATATTTAACTTTTGACTATTATATATGAAATATTTAGTATTGTTTCTTTTAATTTAGTGTTGAAAAATATTTTTTTTAAATAAAAAATTAATACAGTTAAAAAAATGTCATTTTCGATCACTTTAATTTATTTCTACACTTCAAAATAATAATCAAAAGAGCAACATAAATTTAAGTATTAAATTCTAAAAGGAGATATATAATTTTTAAAATTGTTAAGGTGTGTTTGAAAAGAGACTTTATTTATTTATTTATTTATAGTTCTTTTAATTTTGTTTTTGAGACTAACTTTTAAACAAAATAATGGCTCTCACTTTGTGTAGTTTAGTAATTGTTATTATTAGAAATTTTAATAGTGATTATCAATAAAAAATTACAACAAAAGAGAAAAAATATAATTATTTTGGCCAATTTAATATGTCACATTTAAAATATATATATATATATATTGAATTGGAAAAAAATCATTGAACTATTTAGGTAATTAATTAGAATGAAAAAAATTAATTAAAGTATGAAGAATTCAATTAATTTATATTAAAATATTATTAAAATTACACTATCTTTAAAAATAAAAAATATGAGAAGTCATAATATTATTGTGGGGAGTTAATATTATGGGGGTTAAACAAATCTTAATCATTCATTCATCCAAATAAATAGAAATTAAGAAATGGGTAATATTTGAATATGAGAGTATGTCTTCCACTTTTATATATATCATATAGATATTAAAGCCCACGATAGAGAGTGGTGGTGATTGCGATGACGCATTGATCAGTGAGAAGATGGAGAAAGAGTCGCAAAAAGAGGGGTGTGTGACCAAAGAAAGAGGCGAAGATAGCATGGGCGACAATGGCCATGGCAATGGCAATGCGCTGGCGTCTGTGTCTGAGAGAGAAAGAAATCGATGCATATGACAGAATGAAGAGAGATGAGACACAACTAACTTTAATGTTAAATATTGTTTAATTTTAACCATTGGATCTTAAATTTGACCCAACAGTATAAAGTATCTGAGGCATAAAAACTAAGTTGTTTTATTATATACATTTGCGAGTATAAACAAATCTTTAAATCTTAATGGCACAAATTGACAAATTATAAGTTGATATTTAGTAGTGGCTTAAAAGTCGGACCAGACTAATCGGTTAAACCATCGATCAATGGTTGGAGAAGTGGTTTAGAAATTAATTAAATAATTAATTATTTAATTAATTACCAAGAATAAATTTGAGAAATGAAAATGAAACAAATCTAAATCATTGATTATAGAAATATTCCAGAATTAACATATTACAACATAAAATGACATAATTGAAAATTGTATTACAGAGTATTGATAAATGTTGAATGCAAAACAAGAATAGAACACTTACTATATTACCAAACATAAACTAAAACATCATACCAGAAAGGAGTTTGAGGCAATCATTTAACAATTTCTCCTTAAAGCAGATTTCGTCTCTACTACGGTGCTTATAGTTTGAATGAGCGACTGTCTTCCAAAATATAACGATTAGCAGTTATTGGTACCAGCATAGAAACCAAAAGATCAAAAAATAAAAAAGTGTTGAAGTCTCTCAAGAACCATGAGATCTCTCAACACACTCTGGAAAACATGAATACAAGGTTATGTTTTGATGCCTATATGTTGAGGAATGTCTGTCATTTTATAGGGAGCATATATAGAAATTAAAGATAATGAAGAAACTCATTATGTAACTCTTACCAATTACATAAACAAAAAGTCTTCTGATTGTAACTCTCTACATCTACAAACCTGAACAATTAGGCTATGTTTGAGATGAATATGATTTTTCAATTTTTTGTCTAAAATGATACCAAGACCACCCCGAGACCTGGAGCCCTGCTGAACCCAAACCCAACCTCAGCCGGTCTATTAGGCGTCGATGGCAACCGTGCCTGTATGGCTCTATTCATGTTATAACCCTTAACCAACATTATATCCACATTAGTTCAACGCCATCGGAAGCTCACCTTTAAGAGGTAACTCAAGTATTAATAAATAATTATTTATATTCTTGAGTGACCAATGTGAAATAACTCACCCAACGGCCGATACATAAATTAACAATTTCAAGTAAATATTTTAAGGAATAATTTTAATTTATTTTTAAATAATTTTCTTACAAATAAATATACTATCAAAAAAAATATTGGTATATTCATATATTCTAATTTAAATATTTGATTCTACGAATAAATAGATCATAAAAAATAAAATAAAATAAAAGTTTGTGTAATTCAAAAAATCCGACTAATCGAAAATTCTTCAATTTCTTTAAAACAGACGGTGGGTATTGACGAAGACTTACGCCCACAAAAGGGATTGCGTGTCAAAGTTGTGTTCTTGTAGGCTGTCCCTCCAGCTAGTATCTAGAAAGACCCTCTTTTTTCGTCCTTTTTCTTTTCCTAGACGTCAAGTTGTCAACTAGAAGGTCATGTCCAAATTAATCCCAATGGGATCAAATTGGTTTGGTTGGTTATAGAACATGGTATTAGAATTTTTATTTCCATTTAAAACATTTATTAGCCTAATTTTAAAGGATATTTACTGGTTATCTCTTGTTATTTTTTCTAAAATTATAAATATATTTTGTTATTTAAAAAATATCAATCATTTTTTTGACCAATTTTTTTTAAAAGACATAAATATTTTCTGTTAATGTAATAACGGGTTTGACTTATTTGACCTATTAGGACAAAATTCTGACTTTCATTTCTCCTATAAATAATATAACGTTGTATTATTTGTATCTTTTCTCATATTATTCAATTTAATATATCGTTCATATTCAATTATCTTAACATTTTTCTTTTTCAAAAAATAAACCCACCCTTCCCCCAACCCCAACTCCTTGGAACAATAATCTGCACCCCAACTCGTGGTAAAAAACCCGGCCCCCACATCACCGAAAAAATCCATCTTCTTTCATCTCTCTCTCTCTTTCTAGATTCAGCGTAGGGCCACATCTGTGCTGATATTTTTTAAATGATAAGAGAAATTCGTGATTTTGGATAAAATGTTAAATATCCTAATTTTGAAATATAATTTAGATTAATTTTTGTGAATTATGAGAAGCAAAAGTGAAATACAAGGGAATCTAGAATAAACGAGAGGGATTTTGAAACTTTGTTACTTTAAAGTTTGACTATTATTTCACTTTCATCCCCATAGTTTAATTCGAAGTACAATAACTTATAATTTCGTAATCATCTCACTTCAATCCAAATCAATAACTCTGTTATAATTTTGGACGATAAACAATCAACTATTGTGCCACCAACTATTTCTAAAAGAATTTTATGGGCATTTTCAACCTATTTCCTTCTTCGTTTATAAATTTTCTATAAAAAAAAAATCTCAAACGCGCACGCGCGCGCACGCACGCGCGCGCAAATGATGTTATATGTATGTTTCTGAGTATTTGGACAAGAAAGAGAATGAAGGAAAAATATAAGGTTATTATTGCCCATGAAGTCTCTTAACAAGAGTAAGGTATATAGTAAGTGACTATTTTTTTATCGAAAAATATAATGAGGATAATGTCTGAGATTGTAGCGGGACGATTAACAAACTTCAAGGTGCTATATGTTCAAATTAAAACTATCGAGACTAAAGTGAAATTTTGGTCAAACTTCAAAGGAAAAAAGTGTCAAAACCCCTAAACACGATGTAGAATAATTTACAAATCAATTAGAACCTAACTTAACCCAGACCAACGAGACAAAAAAATTGTATTTTAGTGGGTGGAGTGAAATGGGAAAGAATGAGCTCAGAGTGTTTGCCAGATGAAAAACAAAGAAAATATGAATTACAGTATGTGTAGTTTATGTTGGATTTATCCCAGTGAAAATGGTTGATCGTCAAGTTATAAATAAGAGAAAAAATATCACCTCAAGAGTTAATTTTTAGGGTTGAAAGAGGTCTAAGTTTTCTACTTTTGTTTTAGAGCTAAGGTTATAACAACTCTGACCTAATAGTCTTGAAGGGAGAGATTGGTCAAGGATTAACCGAACCAAAGGCCGGATATGTGATGAGAGAATTGTTGGGTTTAATCCCACATAAAATGTGGAAAAAGTTAATAGTAAGGTTGTAAGTGTTAGAGAAAGTCTCACCTCATGAGCTAACTTTTGGTGGTCAAGCCTCAAAAGCTAACTCATGGGGTGAGACTTTCTTTCACATTTATAACCTGACCATCAGACTCATCCACATCCGATGTGAAAAACTTGACAATCTCTCTCTCTGACATTGAACCTTTAGTCGGCTAACTCACGACCACTCTCTTCCTCTATGATTATTGGACAAAAAACATTGCAATTTAAACTCCGATACTAGTGTAGAGGTAGTCTTGTATCTCTCAACCCAAAAGTTAACTAACAAAGTGAGACTTTTTCTCACACTCACAAGTTATTTTTCAACACCTGTCTAAATCTATTTTGTTTTGAAAAAAAAAATCAAAAGATCTTATTTTTTAGAAAATTGTTACTAGTTATTAATTAAATTACAATGTGAAAAGGATCATTCCTCAATCCAATCCAAGTATCCAACACTATGAAAATGGAGTGTGTCTTAAATTTCAACAAAAAAGTCTCATCACTTTAGAAGGTTTGGGCTTGTTTTCATGAGTCTTCTCAACCTAGGACCCACGTTATGCAAGTAATTGAATTCTAGATGTGTTTTCCTTGAAAATGTAGGTACTACTACAAGACATATAAAGACCACATCTTTTGAATTCCATGCATTTTAGCTTCTTCTTTTCTTGTCCTTTTCTTAGATATTCATATCTTAATTTGGACCATGTGTGTTCCTCGTTGATTTGGAGGTGGACTTTAATAATCTAGTTCATGAATATGGACATGTAATGTAAGCCTATACAAAACTTTAAATATAGACATACTATGCAATAACCCGTGCCAGAAGACACCGACGTTTAAAATATATTTATATATATTAGACTTAAAAAAAATTAATATAATCTCATCGATTTATACATTCTACACATGTTTTATTAAACACAAAAAATAGGTAACATTTAAATATCAATTTTCAATGAAAAATTTTTACGAAATGACAAATTTTCTCTTATGTTTGACCTAACCAAAAAACACAAACAGATATTATCAAACTCTACTGTACCACGACCTGGGAGTATAAATATTGATTAATAATTTCGACTTTTTAAGGTTTGAAACTTTAAGGAGAAATATAGCACTTCAGTTTAAGTCACATGGAGATAATTTGTTACAAAAATAACACAGGATTACAAAGTGCAATTACTTTGATAATTTAGTCTTAGATCGCTCACAAAAAGAAAAAAAAAACATAGGAGAAACACTCATATTCATAGTCTTTCACTCCCAACAGCATGATATCATGATATCATGGTCTTTAAATATAGATACATATTTTTTATACAATAAATAAAGTATAATGGTTAGTATGGGGATAATTTTAATTTTTATATATATATATATATATATATATATATATATATATATATTATTTAATATCTATTTTTATTTTTAAAATAGATATTTTACTCCTTTAGACTTTACCCAAAAAAAAAAAATCAAACGGAATTGGCAAAAAAAATTGAATCGCCCTTAATGCAAACTAAATCCTTAATCTGGGATTACAAATTGACTATTCAAACGAATTCTATTTTAGATTATCTATATATTCATGAATTTCTCTCGAAAAATACTGAAATCAAGAATTTGACACCCAAATCTCGTAACCCCTTAAAAAATATTTAATTTACATGAAAACTTAAATTTTTAAAACATGCAATCGATCTCATTTTTATCTATTTTGTATTATCTATATACTTTTTATGCTTAAGTGGTGAAAAATCCAAAATTTTAATCAATTTGACATAAAAGGTTTATATCAAAATCAATTTTTTTTTTAAAGCCTCCAAAACATTATTTTTTTTATAGATAGCTCAAATGTCAAAAAATGATTGTAAAAGTGGATTATTTACCCCTCGAACATGGAAAAATGCATAAAGATTATTAAAAACAAATAAAATATAAAATCTTTATAAATTTGAAATTTCATATAAAATAAGTATTTTCCATGCAAGCAATTTCATATAAAGATTAAAAATCAATTTCATGTAACCAATTTGAGTATTAAATCTTTAATATTTTTATTAGGTGGCGTTTGGTTAGTGTTTCCACTTTTCTGAAACCAACTGGAATGGGTTGGGTTGAGTTGAATTGGGTTGGATTGAGAATTTTGGGAACAGAATTGCATTTGGTAACGACAATTCTTATTTTGTGCTGAGAACAGAATGTGTTTGGTAACGATTTTATCTTAAAACTATTTTTTTTTTTTTTTTTGTGTTTGGCGGCGGCGCGGCGGTGTTAGACGGTGGCCGGACACCCGGCGGGCGGCGGAGGTGGCACGAGACGGTCGCTGAAGGTGGACGCCGGCGGCAAAAGGTCACCGGACAGTGGCCGGAGACAGTGGTCGGTCGCCGGCGATAGTCGCCAGACGGTGGCCGGCGGCGGTGGGTGGTGGTGGTTGACCGGCAGATGAAAACGGAAGTTGAGAACTTTGGGTTGAGTTTTTTGGGCAAAAAAAAAATAACTTTTTTTTGTTTCTAGTTTCTTTAAGATTTTGAGAATCAATTCTTATTTTTTAGGTTGGGTTGGGTTGAGTTTTGTGTTTGCCAAACGCGTTCCCAAAAATCAAACCCAAAATTTTTTAGTTGGGTTTGGTTGGGAACACTAACCAAACGGGGCCTTAGTTTCTTGATTGCAAGTTGTAATATTTTCTGCCATAAATCTATGCATAAATATATCATTCAAAATGGAGTTCGATGAAGTAGTTAATTTGTGTTCTAAAGTTTAAAATATGTTATTAGGGCATTTCAGTTTTTTTATCAATTTTATTAGATTTAATGAAAAAATTAAATTTTATATTTGAACCCAAAGTCTAAGAACGTAAAGTATTATTCTCAAAATAGTACATTTCAAGCACATCAATTTTTATTTTTTTTGGGTAGGAAAGGACATTTTTAATGAATGGGTTTTCTCTTGATATTTTTTTTTTATAAAGTAGTGTTTTGAAAAGAAAAAATTGAGGGCATGGACTAAATTTATTTATTGAAATTAGGGTTAGTTCCAATTATCTACATATAATACTTAAATTAATAAACACAACTCAAATAATAACTCTATAATTAAATTGCTCAAATAAGAAAATTGTGATAAGTTGTGATAAACTGGGTAGAGATAGAGGAGATTGATTAGTTTTGTGAGTGAACGAGATCTTAACTTGCTAACTAGCTACGTGAACGTATCCTTCCACAACCTGCCTCGTAAAGAGGTTGTGGTCTTTTTGACCACAAATTTTTGAGATCATAACATGTTTGTGATGCCGTGCCATGTATTTGTATTCAACAAATCTATAATCTTAGTAAAAATATATTGTTGGTGTCAGAAATTGGTCCAACTAGCAATATAGTCCGGACACCATCAGATCGGGGAAAAGGGGTATGGTGATTGATTTCTTCAAGTACTGCAGCTGGGTCGGACATGGTTGATCCAACCTGCGTCCGAGTCCGGGTCTTCTTTTCCTTCCGCGCTTTTAGCCGTTGTCCGGGCCGAGCTCCAATCTGTCACCTGCACACAGGACAGGTCAGGTTTTTCCCGGCGTGTCTCCTCCAGCGTGAGAGTAAGAGCCCGGGGTAGAAATATAGATCGGAAAGTCACTATTACCTTGACCTGTCCGACCGACCTATAGTGAAGTTTTTCTCTCTAGAATTGCTCTCTAATCCCCCAAAAGTGTTGGGGAAACCTTCTATTTATAGGCGGAAGCGTGATTAGAGTAAATAAGATTAAGGCTTTAAGGTTGGATTATCGGTAAACAGTCAGGCACGTGGGCGGCACGATGGATTAGAGCTATGGACTTGGGCTTGTTTTCATGAGTCTTCTCAACCTAGGACCCACATTATGCAAGTAATTGAATTCTAGATGTGTTTTCCTTGAAAATGTAGGTACTACTACAAGACATATAAAGACCACATCTTTTGAATTCCATGCATTTTAGCTTCTTCTTTTCTTGTCCTTTTCTTAGATATTTATATCTTAATTTGGACCATGTGTGTTCCTCGTTGATTTGGAGGTGGACTTTAATAATCTAGTTCATGAATATGGACATGTAATGTAAGCCTATACAAAACTTTAAATATAGACATACTATGCAATAACCCGTGCCAGAAAACACCGACGTTTAAGAAATATATATATATTAAACTTAAAAAAAATTAATATAATCTTATCGATTTATACATTCTACTCATGTTTTATTAAATATAAAAAATAGGTAACATTTAAATATCAGTCTTCAATGAAAAAAATTTACGAAATGACAAATTTTCTCTTATGTTTGACTTGACCAAAAAACGCAAACAGATATTATCAAACTCTACTGTACTCCGACCCGAGAGTATAAATATCGATTAATAATTTTGACTTTTTAAGGTTTGAAACTTTAAGGAGAAATACAACACTTCAGTTTAAGTCACATGAAGATAATTTGTTACAAAAATAACACAGGGTTATAAAATGCAATTATTTTGATAATTTAGTCTTAGGGCGCCCACAAAAAAAAAAAAAAAACATAGGAGAAACACTCATATTCGTAGTCTTTCACTCCCAACAGCATGATATCATGATATCATGGTCTTTAAATATAGATACATATTTTTTATAAAATAAATAAAGTATAATGGTAAGGATGGGGATAATTTTAATTTATATTTATACTAGCGTATAACCCGTACCTGAAGGCACGGGTGTAAAAGAAATTGAACCTATTTTATATATATATATAATCTCTTATATTCACACAACATTCTAATGGCGAAAGAAACAAAGGAGCTCGGAGGTTCAACAATGACGAATGCAGAGTCAGTGATGAAAGAGAATATTCACCAGTGCCCTATTTGTTTCTGTCTTTTTTCCTCCGGTTAAGCACTCAACGGCCATAAAAGAACACATGGAATTGTTTCATTGACATACTCTTCCTCCTGCTACTACTACTAAAGTAAATCATCTTCACCTTCATCACCATTTTTATCCTCAAAATACTTTCGAAGAGCCCATAATAAAAATAAAATAAAATTTACCCATATAATATAGCACGTGCATCTCACGTGCTAAAATCCGTCCAAATTAACACTACTATTTGATAAAAGGATTACATAAAAAATCGGCAACAAAAGAAAGGATGACATTGAAAATAAAATAAAATTGCAGGGCTACATAAAAAACAAATAGCAAATAGGAGGATAAAAAATATATAATTTGTGCAATCAATGAAAAATTCAAAATTAAATTATTATTTCATTTTTAATCCTGTTTATTAGAATTTATGAAAACACTAATATTCAATTTCTTAATAGATCAAAAAACTAAGAAATCAAATCAAATCTATGAATATATTTGTTAGGAAAATCAAAGAAAAAATGAGAGATCAACAGAAATGAAAAACTAATAAATAAAAGTACTCTAATTGCCATTGCGTATGAAGATACTGCAAGCTGTGGTAGATCATGGTGGAGCGACTGAAGTGATCTTTGCACTACAGTACATAAGATGGAGATGGCTTTTTCTTCTTCGTGTTTTATTTGTTTTCTTGCACTTTGTCCCCTAAAAATTGAATAATTGGCAAATTCTGGAAAAGAATTGAAACATTTTTTAATTTTCTTCCTGAATTTTTATTTTTCACCTCAATTTTTTATTTTTATTTTGTTGGAAACACAAACAAAAAAAGGGAAGTAGAAACAGTAAGGCGGCATTTGTTTAGTGTTTCTATTCCCAAAAAAGGTAAGAACAAAAACATAAATATGGGAACGAAAAATATGTTCTTGTTTTTTACCCAATTCTTAAGAATAGAACAAAAACCAAAATTTGGGAACAAATAAAAACACTAATCGAGTAGACTGACCCAAGTACTTAGCGGCAGCTTTCGCCAAAGCTCCACCGGAATCAGCAACAGGGATGACAACCATCATTAACTTGCTTGCATTCTAAAATTCCAAACCCAAAGAAAAAATTAATCACATAAAAAAATGAAAAACAAATGATTAAGAGGTTGGAGTTTGGTTTAAATATGAACAAATTCATGTGGCAAATATGAACAAATTCAATATCTAAAACCCAATTTGATGGAAGTGGTGATGAGACTACGAGATTTTTCCATTCCAATTTCAAGATTTGAAACCCTAAACGTTCAGATCTAAAACCCAAATTCGAAAATTTTTAAAAAAATAAAATCGTAAGGCAGAGAGCATACCTGAAGGTTTTGAGGTCGGCACGAGCATCAACAGTGGGTTTTAGATCAAATTACATATGGAAAATGGTCCTCATGAGCAAGCCAACGCAATTTCTTTGAATTTCTCATGGCGATGGAAAGAGAGAGCAATCACTGGGCATTCAAGAAATTAGGAAAGGAATAAGGAATTATAATGATACAAAAAAAAAAATTAGGGTAAAAAAAAAATTAAAAAAATTGAGCGAATCCCTCAACTGCAATGAAAAAAGTTAATTAAGATGTTTAAAAATGAAAAAAGAAAACAATATTTATTTATGGAAGTAATTAAAGTTTAATTCAAAGATTAATTAATTAAATTAATTTTTTTAATTAAGGAAATGAGTTAATCATTTGTCCAAAATTGAGTTAATTTCTTTATGTTTGTCCTAGTCATCAAATTTATTTAGCCTCGTCAGCAATTTTATTTGTCCTAGTCATATTTTTTGTCCTAGTCATAAGTTTATCTTAGTCAGCCAAAAAACCATCATGTTTTATATAATATATATATATATATATATATATATTATTTAATATCTATTTTTATTTTTAAAATAGACATTTTACTCCTTTAGACTTTACCCAAAAAAAATAAATCAAACGGAATTGGCAAAAAAAATTGAATCGCCCTTAACGCAAACTAAATCCTTAATCTGGGATTACAAATTGACTATTCAAACGAATTCTATTTTAGATTATCTATATATTCATGAATTTCTCTCAAAAAATACTGAAATCAAGAATTTGACACCCAAATCTCGTAATCCCTTAAAAAATATTTAATTTACATTAAAATTTAAATTTTTAAAACACGCAATCGATCTCATTTTTATCTATTTTGTATTATCTATATACTTTTTATGCTTAAGTGGTGAAAAATCCAAAATTTTAATCAATTTGACATAAAAGGTTTATATCAAAATCAATTTTTTTTTTAAAGCCTCCAAAACATTATTTTTTTTTTTAGGGAAAAGTGCATTTTTGACCCTCTAACTATGGACACATTTCTATGTGGTCCTTCTAAGTTTTATCGTTTCATTTTAAACCCTCTACGTATCATAACGTTTCAAATTCGTCCCTCCGTCAGAGATGCCGTTAAGACTAACAGAAATTCAGGGGCAAAATGGTCTTTTCACGTCATGATATCATGGTCTTTAAATATAGATACATATTTTTTATAAAATTAGCTCCCCGTCACAAGGACCTCCTCTATAAATTTGAAATTTCATATAAAATAAGTATTTTCCATGCAAACAATTTCATATAAAGATTAAAAATCAGTTTCATGTAACCAATTTGAGTATTAAATCTTTAATATTTTTATTAGATGGCGTTTGGTTAGTGTTTCCACTTTTCTGAAACCAACTGGAATGGGTTGGGTTGAGTTGAATTGGGTTGGATTGAGAATTTTGGGAACAGAATTGCATTTGGTAACGACAATTCTTATTTTGTGCTGAGAACAGAATGTGTTTGGTAACGATTTTATCTTAAATTTTTTTTATTTTTATTTTTTTTTGTGTTTGGCGGCGGTGCGGCGGTGTTAGACGGTGGCCGGACGCCCGGCGGGCGGCGGAGGTGGCACGAGACGGTCGCTGAAGGTGGACGCCGGCGGCAAAAGGTCATCGGACAGTGGCCGGAGACGGCGGTCGGTCGCCGGCGATAGTCGCCAGACGGTGGCCGGCGGCGGTGGGTGGTGGTGGTTGACCGACAGATGAAAACGGAAGTTGAGAACTTTGGGTTGAGTTTTTTTGGCACAAAAAAAAATAATTTTTTTTTGTTTCTAGTTTCTTTAAGATTTTGAGAATCAATTCTTATTTTTTAGGTTGGGTTGGGTTGAGTTTTGTGTTTGCCAAACGCGTTCCCAAAAATCAAACCCAAAATTTTTTAGTTGGGTTTGGTTGGGAACACTAACCAAACGGGGCCTTAGTTTCTTGATTGCAAGTTGTAATATTTTCTGCCATAAATCTATGCATAAATATATCATTCAGAATAGAGTTCGATGAAGTAGTTAATTTGTGTTCTAAAGTTTAAAATATGTTATTAGGGCATTTCAGTCTTTTTATTAATTTTATTAGATTTAATGGAAAAATTAAATTTTATATTTTAACCCAAAGTCTAAGAAGGTAAAGTATTATTCTCAAAATAGCACATTTAAAGCACATCAATTTTTATTTTTTTTGGTAGGAAAGGACATTTTTAATGAATGGGTTTTCTCTTGATATTTTTTTTTTATAAAGTAGTGTTTTGAAAAGAAAAAATTGAGGGCATGGACTAAATTTATTTATTGAAATTAGGGTTAGTTCCAATTATCTACATATAATACTTAAATTAATAAACACAACTCAAATAATAACTCTATAATTAAATTGCTCAAATAAGAAAATTGTGATAAGTTGTGATAAACTGGGTAGAGGTAGAGGAGACTGATTAGTTTTGTGAGTGAACGAGATCTTAACTTGCTAACTATCTACGTGAACGTATCCTTCCACAACCTGCCTCGTAAAGAGGTTGCGGTCTTTTTGACCACAAATTTTTGAGGTCATAACATGTTTGTGATGCTGTGCCATGTATTTGTATTCAACAAATCTATAATCTTAGTAAAAATATATTGTTGGTGTCAGAAATTGGTCCAACTAGCAATATAGTCCGGACACCATCAGATCGGGGAGAAGGGGTATGGTGATTGATTTCTTCAAGTACTGCAGCTGGGTCGGACATGGTTGATCCAACTTGCGTCCGAGTCCGGGTCTTCTTTTCCTTCCGCGCTCCTAGCCGTTGTCCGAGCCGAGCTCCAATCTGTCACCTGCACACAGGACATGTCAGGTTTTTCCCGGCGTGTCTCCTCCAGCGTGAGAGTAAGAGCCCGGGGTAGAAATATAGATCGGAAAGTCACTGTTACCTTGACCTGTCCGACCGACCTATAGTGAAGTTTGTCTCTCTAGAATTGCTCTCTAATCCCCCAAAAGTGTTGGGGAAACCTTCTATTTATAGGCAGAAGCATGATTAGAGTAAATAAGATTAAGGCTTTAAGGTTGGATTATCGGTAAACAGTCAGGCACGTGGGCGGCACGATGGATTAGAGCTATGGGCTTAGGCTTTAAGCCCTTCACTGTTGATGGCGGGGACCGAGGTCCGACCTGTCACGGAGGCAATTCAGACCGGTCACGGGGGCGGAGATCGGTCCAGACCCTCCGACCTTCCGTTAAGTGCCGAGTCTTCACAGGGCTTCTAGAGGAGGTCCTTGTGTGCTTCTAGCCGATCGACCTTGGGGGCCATCCGGGCTGTCTATACACCGGACTGGTTGAGGTCGTCAATGACGTGGAATTAGTGACGTGACAGATCTGATCTAGATAGTTGACACGTGGAGAGAGCCCGATTTTACCCACATCATATATATATATATATATACTAGCGTATAACCCGTGCCTGAAGGCACGAGTGTAGAATAACCAAATAAAAAAAAAATGATATAATTCTATCTATTATACAACATTCTATATCTATTACATTTGAATATCAATAATAAAATAATTAAGACTAACATAATACACCTATTCATTTGAACATCGATAATAATTAACTATATAACATCAATTGTAATTAACAATCGAGACTAAAATTTGTACTGATATAAAAAAGTTCAACAATATAAAAAATCCAATGATATTCTATGGGTTTATATATAATTTAATCTTCAAAATAAATTACAAACCAATTGAAATAAAAATAATGACAATTATGAAATTATCCAATCAAAATAATGGTACCGAACAGTTAGTATATAACGCGTGCCTAAAAGTACTAATATGTTTCATTAAGAAAGCCCAAAAGTACTATTATGCTTCATTACGAAACAATCTTATTACAAATACAAACACTTAAAAAATATTTTTAAGAAAAATTCTAGCCAAATAAAAAAAAAAACATAAAACGCATTTAAAAACCAATTTCTTACAACAATAATTAATTTCGTAAAATGAATTTCAAATGAACATACACATTGCAAGGGAAATCAATAATAATATGACCTTACCTCCTATTCGGATAGAATCAAGGTATAACTTAAAAAAATAAAAAATAACGTGTAAACTTGACAAACTATTTATGCTGGAATTAAAATAAAATAAGCTTACAAAAAAAATCACTTTTTCCTGAAACCTCAATATATATTATCTTATATATGTGTGTGTGGATGTGTGCGCACTTGCGTGCACGCATGTATGTGTGTGTAGTGCACAGACCTTCAAGTAATAACAAAAAATGATGACAAAACAACGCATTTAAAGAGATTTTCTCTATTCTTTCTGCTAAAAATGATAAATATTTCGATGAACATGCGACTATGATTTTTAAATATGATAGGTTTAATTAATATTTTAAAATATGATTTTAAAAGTTAACTGACAATCACATGAAATAAATATTTCAAATCTGATGAACATATAACGAACTAAAATTTAGCAAAATAAAGAGATAGAGACAAAAAATTTCAAAGTCAGCATAAATTACAAAATATGAACATTTTTAACAGTAAATAGTTGATCACGTGCTCACAAATAGGATGTGTTCTTTAATTACTTGAAGGGTGAGTAACTGCAGAAAAGAGAGAAAAACGCACTGTAATTGGGGAGAGAGAGAGTTGAAAGAATGGTTAATTAAATTAAATCCTAATTAATAGTTTAATTAAGAAAAATTGAATGAAACAATGTCTAAATTAATTAATTAATTAGTAATTTAATTAGAGAAAAATGGATAAATCGTTACCTAAAATAATATTAATGGCTACACTTTTGGCTCTAAACTTAATATGTTAATTTTGACCCTAAAATTAATTAATTGAAAAATTTAATGTGATTAGGACAAAAAATTTAGACATTATCTTTACTAATTAATGTTAATTTAGGGTCATATATGTATCCTAACATTTTTTGCCCCAAATTAAATTTCAATTTCCTTTTTTGCCTTAAACTTATATCTCAAAAATATCCTAGTCAGCAAATTTGTTTGTCCTAGTCAGCATTTGTCTAATTAATTAATCAATACTATATTAATTTGATTTCCATTTACATTAATCCGATTTCCTGTTTGACAAATTTAGTTTGCTTACACGTCCTTAATTTATATCTTAAAATGTCTTAGTCAGCAATTTTATTTGTCCTAATCATATTTTTTTGTCCTAATCATAAATTTATCCTAATCATCCAAAAAATTGTCATGTTTTATATATATATATATATATATATATATATATATATATATATATATATATATATATATATATATATTTTATTTTTTTATTTTATTTTATTTTTCTCTCCACGTTCAAATTTTGATGTTGTAAATGAGTGAAAATTGGCATTGCAAAATTGATGTCGATCAATGAATATTTTAATGTGGAATGTGGAAAATGGAAGAAACGTGAGGACAAAGCAATTTGTATTGGCAAGTGGGGATTGAGCGCGTGTGACCAGTCAACAGCACCACATGGACTTCTAACACACTCTTTTCTTTCCCAAGGTGAAGGTGGGCTTGACTTTTTGACTTCTTTTTCACACGCTATTTAACCAACAAACAAACAAAAGAAAAAACACGGAGAACAAAATTTTGGTCTCTATTTTAATTTTAGTGGTAAAAATATTTTTTTATTAATTAATTATTTCAGTCGCGATGATTATTTTTTGAGATTTTTATTTTTTGAGATTTTTATAATAAAAAATTATTATTGATATTTTCTGTATTTAAAACAATCATCAAATTCTTTGTCTTTTAATAGATATCAAACAAACTCTTTATAAAAAAAAATCAGATCAAATACTTTTTTACCCTTATTTTTTATTAATAATTTTTAAAATAAAAAATAAAACTAACACAATTATTATCCTATATATATATATATATATATATATATATATAATTTTTCCCTTTTCTCTCTCCCTCTCCCTTCTCTCTATCCGGTCTCCGACTCCTCCCACTGTAACAATTCACGGCCACCATCCACCGTTCCTCTCATCGTCGTTGCCACCGCCATCTTCATCTCCGGCCACTTGATTTTTCTCACTTTTTTTCTTATTTGTTTCTCATCTCCTTTATCTTTCTATGATATGTGTATATATATATTGAAAATAGGGGAATCCGATCTCTCTCTCTATCTGAAATATAGACTCGATCTTTCTTTCTTTCTGTCTGGAAGATCCAATTTCTCTTTCTCTCTATCTCTCCTCCTCTTATCTTTCTCTATGATGTGTGTGTGTGTGTATACACAGAGAGACAGAGGAGATGAGAGATAGAGAGAGAAATGGAAGGGGGGATGAATGGTTGTGGTGGATGTGGAAGTTAATATTGGCAGATGGTAATGCATTGATGTTTGCGGATGTCCCTATATATATATTATGTAATTTACAATTGATGACACTGTTTGTAAATAATTGTCAAACGTCATTTTCTCAATTATCTACGAATTATGAAAATAAATAAAAAAAATTCATTTTGTGAACGTTTCAATAGATTAAATTCATGAAAATTATACAAATTTAATATACATTTCATTCTCTTTATTTTGATATTCATATTCATTATTTTTTTTTAGTGAAACCAAAATAAATTAAATGTTAACTAAATTTAGAGTTTAATATTGTATTTCGTAGTGACTTTGATATATAGTGATTTTCACCATCAATGAACATTCATTTTAATTGAACATGCATTACACTAACATGTTGAGATGGTGATTTTTCGTAACAGTGAACATTCACCGAGTTTTACCGTGCAATATGATAGAACACATTATCATTTTTCATAACATTTACTCAGTGAATATTCACTAAAATCGAATCTTTTATTTTTTTAATTTTCCAAAATAAACATATAAAAATAAAAAGTAATTAAAAATACTACAATACTAAAAGGCTAAAATATAGTTTAATAATATTTTTTTCAAATTATGAGCATTTTGTAGGAGTGCAGTGCATGTATTAGGTCTTCTATCTTTTTTTTAGTGCGCTGGACTAAAATACAAGTTACAATTGTGTATGAGTATTTTTTAAAATTACGGATTAAATAAGAGAGTTGCTACAAAAATACCCTTATTTTTATTCATAATTAAAAAAAATAAAAATAACAAAACAAAACAAAAACAGTGCAGAACAGAACAGAAAACATTTACAACTTTATAGCGCCAACAATATTATTCTTTTTACATTTAATAAATAAATCAAAAAAACAGAATTGACACCCAGAGTCCAGAGAACAACTTTAAGTGAACTTCTTTGTTGCTTCCTCTGCCTGCAACTAGCACGCCATCTCTCTCCTTCCACACGCCCACACCGACCCCCCCCCCCCCCCCCCCCTCCTCTATATATGTATGCGTGTGCTTCTTATTCATTTGAGATAGTTAGTTCTGTGCTATATTCACTGTTCATATCTCAATCCAGAGCTTCAACTCCATTGTTGGAAGAAGACCCTGTTTAGCAACTCAAGACCTCTCTCTCTATATATACATGGATTACAATCTCAGCCTTGTTGATACTTCATTGGATCTCAAATTCAATCCGCCGTCACTTCTCCGTGAATCTCCGGTATATATACACCATTACATACACACACATATATATATTTTATTTTTGGGGTTTTCCACGAGTGTACCTATTTTTTGGGTGTGAACTAATCTCGTTTGAGATTCGTGACCGTCGGTCCCAACAAGTGATTTTTTTCGGACCAGAACCGTCTTACTTTATATATATATATATATATAGATATGGGTTTCTCTCTCTCTCTCTAAATGACTGAAAATGGATTTTATTTTTTTTTTTGTTCAGACAGTTGCTTTGGTGGAGGAGTTGAACAGGGTGAACGCAGAGAATGCAAAGCTAACGGAAATGTTAACTGTCGTGAGTTCAAACTACAACTTTCTGAAAAATCAGTTGATTGATTATATGAACAAGAGTTCTTCTGGGACAGAGACCCGTGTTTCAAGAAAGAGAAAATTCAAACCCCCCCCCACCACCACCAATAATATAAATCTAAATTCGGACAGCAGTTCGAATGATGATTGTGAACAAGAAGATGAAGAAGAAGAAAATTCTTTGTGTAAGAAATCAAGGGAAGAACATATAAAGCACAAGATTTCGAGGATTTATGTGCAAACTGAAGCATCAGAACAAAGCCTTGTGAGTTCAATAAAACAGAGTTTTTCAGGGATTTTTTTTTTTAAATTTAAATTTTTACATATATGGATCTTAATTTTTGGGAAATTAGATGGGTTGTCCTTTAAATTATGAGTTAATTCTCAATTTAGTTCTCAATTAGAATTTTCATAATTTTGTGCCCATTAAGTTGATTCTGTTTTCTTGTCAAATGTTCAAATAGTGAAAGTTTAGGGAGTTGATTTGAAAACAATCTCAAACATGAGCAACTACCATCTAAATGTCGGGTTTGTCCCATATCAGAAGTGGGAGGGGTTGGTGGTCAGGCTATAAATGTGAGGAAAAATCTCACCTCGTTAGTTAATTTTGGGAATTGAGAGAGGTCTAAGACTATCCTATACCAATGCTCATGAGGTGAAATTTACTCTTACGCTCATAACCTAACCACCAGTATCATCCACATAAACCCAACAGTAATTTCACAGGACCGCGAAACTGTTTTTTTTTAAGGGGTTATTGGTGAATAATCCATGAAACACACTACAATAATTTTTTTGAAAATTTTGAAAAAATTCAAAATTACTCAATCAAATAGAAGTATTGTAATTTTTTATGTACAAAATTATAATAACTTTAAATTTTTGACAAAATTATAAGATTTTCCAAAAAATTATTGTACCAAGTAATTAGATGAACTGTATATCGAAAAAATTGGGATTATCGTAAATAAAAAAATATTTTTTTAATGGGTTTATTGAGAAAAGTATTTTGTAAGTACTAAATTGTGTTTTTATATCATTTTATTGTGTTGTAGATGGTGAAAGATGGATATCAATGGAGAAAATATGGACAAAAAGTGACAAGAGACAACCCTTTTCCCAGGGCTTACTTCAAATGCTCTTTTGCACCCACTTGCCCAGTCAAGAAGAAGGTATTTAACACTTTATAAATAAATCTCACATCTTACTTTAAAAATAAATAAATAATAATTGTTAGACATTGTTTGGTAACAATGTTTTTTTTTTTAAATAAATAAATCATATAATATTTCTTAACTTTTCTTGTTTACGATTTACTGCAATCTATAGATAAATTTAATTTTTTTAACGTCTTTTCATTAATGATTTGGATTAATTTGAGGAGAATGGATGGTTAGATGAGTTGACAAAATATTTAGGATTGAAAAAATTTGCCTAAAAAATTCACACCCACACATAAAAAGTGGTTGAGTTTAAAAATCAATATAGTACCTTTAGACACAAAAATTCATGGTATTTTATATTTAAAGAAATTTTTCGTACAGTCAATATTTTCATGAAGCAAAATTATTGGACTCTCATTAGGTGAACGTGTATATGTATGTATGTATGTATATATATATAAATCTTACCAAACAATGTCTTAGGATTTGTGTATTTGGTGAATCCCCAATGCATAGCCCACAATAGTAACTAAGCCTACATTTTTACCACTTTCCAGGTTCAAAGGAGTGTTGAAGATCAATCAATTATGGTAGCAACATATGAAGGTGAACACAACCACCCAAATCCATCTCGGCCCGAACCAAGTTCGGGCTCGAGCCGAGTTGACTCTCCCAACTCACTCCCGTACTTGACCTCGCCCGTCACTACCACACTCAACCTAATCAATCAGAAGCCCAAGTCCGAATTTCAATTCCACCAGTTTTTGGTAGAAGAAATGGCCTCCTCATTGACCAAAGACCCCGGCTTCAAAGCCGCTCTTGCCGCCGCCATTTCCGGAAGGTTTTTGCAACACAATCAGAAAGAGAAATGCTGAAAGTCGGAACCGGTCCGGGCCTTGACAGGCAACAGGCCGGGCCGTGCTACGGGTTTTTACATATGGAGAATGGAGAAAAATGGGCTTGAAATGCTGTTAAAAAAAAAAAAAAGATGAGGGCAAACATTCATCTAAACGCAGAAGATTACTATTTTTTTTTCTTTCTACAAAATGATAATCAGCAGAAGAAAATTCAGATTCCGAATCCATTTTTTTTTACAGCCAAACAGCCCCTTAAGCTAGTTCATAGCAGCAACCAAAGAAGAAGAAGGTGGTCTAAAAATAATTTACTCTGATGTTAAATCGAAGTCAGCTATAGCTCTAGCCAGTCCTCCCAACTGAGTTTCCTCTGGCAGTTCGATCCTGGTCTTGTTGAGGCTGCTGCTGCCGCCGCTTCCGCAGCCATCACCATTGCTACTACTACTGTTGTCCCTGGTATCACCTGTAACCAAACACTCCTGGAACCTAAAGCAGCTGACGAGGTGGTCGTTTGTTATTCCGGCGACCTGCATGAAGGAATAGACGACCGTGGGTCCCACACCACGGAAACCTCTTTTGACGAGGTCTTTGCTTATTACATCGGCCTTCGATGTCTTGATAGGAACCTGTCGGGGGTATCGAAAATGAGAGAGTATCGCCTTGTGGCCGACGAAACTCCATATGTACTTGTTGAATGACCCGAATTCATCAGTTATCTGCATCACCATCAAAAATTGTTATATTATCTTTCAAATAAGTCAGTTATAATTTTTTTTCTCATTTTTTTCTTTTTATTTCTAAATCAAATAAATTTTTAGTCTTGAATTTGTGTTTTATAACTAAAATATGGGTAAAAATTAAAAAATAAGTTGTTAAGTACTGGAAAATGAATTGCCCAATAATAGAATTAAAAAAAATGAAAACAAAAAATAGAGGATTATATAAGAAGAACCCCGTTATTACATTACTCTCGGAATAATTCACTTGTAATTTTTTTATTTTTTAGTGATTCGAATAAATTTTTACTTTTTTGGTTAATATCAACTAGACTAAATTCCAGAGGATATCAGCTAAATGTTGATTTTTTATTTGATACCATAGTTAAATTCAACTAAAATGTTTTAAGGACTAAAATGAAGGATGACACTACTTAGCTAAATGTCAAATTTTTATTTGATACTATAGTTAAATTCAACTAAAACGTTTTAAGGACTAAAATGAAGGATGACACTACTCGCACTCCTAAATTCATCTATTGCACTCCTCATTCCCCTTTATTTAAAGCAAATTTACCAAAAGTCAATCATTTGATATTAAGATCTTAGAAGTTGAACATCGAATAGTGAGTTTTTGGTAATTTTAAGTGATGAAAATTAAGTCCCCGTTCGGTTACTATTTATGTTCCTTGATTCCTGCTCTAGCTCTAACAATTTTAGGTTTTAGTGTACAGAAACAAGTTTACCCCAAATTTTGGTAGTAATTTGAAACTATTAACTGCACTCCTAAAAAATATGAGCAACAAAAAAAAATGTTATTCCTATTCACTCCTACAATACTATTCCCACAACCACCTGCAGGGCCACCACCATCACGCCGGCCATCACACATTTAAAAGAAAAAAAGAACAAATGTTGCAAACAAACACGTTTCGTGTTTCTATTCTCATAAATTAAAAGAAACAATTTCGAGACGATGATCATTACCAAACATGTTTCTATTCTTAGAATACTCCAAAATAGAAAGAAAAAAAATTCATCCCAGTTTATTGGAAGTAGAAACAGAAAAACAAAAACATTAACCAAATGCCACCTAGATTTTGGGAGTGCTAATAGCATTAACCAAAATGAATTGGTGAAGACTACAGAATAAGTTACTCTAAAAGCGGAACCAAAAAAAAACCTATTAGATAGAGGACTACATAATAAGAACCCTAGTAACAAAAACTTGATTAATTGAGTAAGCAGATAAAAGAACATACCTTACAAATTTGACGGGAATTTTCGATAATGGCTCGTAGCTTTACTTCTGAAAGAAGAGCGCTTCCAGAAGCCACAATCTTTTTCTCATTCGATTTTGAGACAGAAACAGGATCAAAGTCTTTAAAAACTTCTCTGTTTACAGAAATCAGGAAATGAGAATATCAACTTGATAATGCATTCAAATTTAATCAGTAAAAAAAAAAATCTCTTTATTTTACCTAAACATATGCCTTTTGTTGAGGATGACTGGCCATGTTAGTTCAGCCAAAGCAGTGGAAAAGCTCAGCAATTCAAAAAGTTTCCTGCGAGTTTTTCGAGACATATCACATGATGTTTGTTCAGGCAACCAAAGACCAAAAAAAGGGGAAATAAATAAATAAAAATTGGGCTGTAATGGAATATACCTGTCATCATGGACAGGAATTCCCCATTCTTCATCGTGAAAAGCAGCATACAGTGGATCTTTTTCAGAAAACGAAAAATCAATTAGGAGACGAAAACAATTTGGAAAAATGTACTACCAATCACAACTTCTGTAAAATCGAAAATTCTATCCAAATTCCTCAAGAAATGAATATCTAATTTTAATGTCTGATAGGAGGCCGTAACGGTTTTGTCCTTTTTTTTTCTTTTATCGTGCAACAATTGGAGGCTGATGATCTATATCAGAGCATTAGAAACTCGTTTAACAGTGGATATAATTTTTAACTTACAACCAGCGGATCCAGAAAGTTGATTTGGGGGGGGGGGGGGGGGGGGGGGGGAGGGGGGGGCTTAATTTTCTTAGAGGCTTGCTAGATATTTAAATAAATCAGGGGGGCTTATATTAAATTTTCAAGTGTTTTAATTGATTTTTATTAAAATAATAGGGAAAAATTATAAATTTTCAAAAGTTGGGGGGGGGGGGGGGGCTTGAGTCCCCCCAACCCCTCCTGAGGCCTCAATTGGCTCCGCCATCATAGATATTCAAATTCTTCAAAATGTTTTTTTGATAGGCAAATAGAAGCCTCTTTTTATACCTGTCAATAACATTGAGAATGACCACAAGTAATAAAAGAAAATTGTTGTACAAGTTAGTTTTCATCATATAAACATTGTTTATCAAGAAAATTTCAAAATATTAGTTGAATGGTAATCCAGCAGAATAAATATAGTTAGTAAAAGAAAATGTCTTAATTTTTCATTTTCATCGAGGCGAAAATCGAGTACATGAATCCATTTGCACCAAAATGTCGTTCTAAGGTTAAATGAAATCTCCTAAATTGTCTATTACCAACTTCACCTAGGTTCACCTCTCTCACGTTCAACACCTTCCTCCTTATATTTTCCTAACCTCTCTATTATATTTTTCCCTCTTATTATACCCTAGGGATTTCCCATGCTTAAAGGCACTATATTGATTTTCTAATTTATAAGTGTAAAAAGATAGTAAATAATTTTTTTTTAAAAAAAATTGGCCAAATAAATACAACTGTAAAACTTAAAGAGTGCAAAATATAATTTAATTCAACCATTGAAGAAGTGGGCGATAATTTTTCCCCTAAAAACTTTTGTAATTCAACATTATCCATTCATTTCCTTCAAATCAATCCCAACCCTCAACGAAAAAACATCTAAAAAAAAAAAATCTTAATTTATTATGTAGATGTTCTTGTATTACCACTCATCCAGCTCAACAATTTCAACCGTGTAATGTCACTCCAACTGCACTTTTCCACTTTACCCATCCTCCTTCATTCTATGCCTGATTAAACTTAAAAGCCACAACAAGATAATCAATACCCAAAAAAAAAAAAAAAATCCATTCCAAAAACACATATTTATATCAAAGGAGTGATGATTCTTTTTTGGTTTAACATGTGAAATATCCATAATATCCTTGATATTAGCGGTGGAGCTGCTTGGTGCCTAGGGGGAATCAAGCGCCACCTCCCCCCCCATTCCCCCCCCCCCCCCCCCCCCGAACTTTTGAAAATTTTCACTATTGGCCCTATATATTTTTAGAAAAAATCAATTAAAATCCTTTAAAATTTCATATAAACCCTTCTGAATTATGAAAATATCTAATAAAACCCCTAAAAAAAAATTAGCTCCCCCTCAACCGATTTTCTGGATCCCCTAAACTCTTCAACTTATTTTGCTATTTTACAAAAATTGCACCTGCATGTTTATTGTGTTACATGTGTGTGTATGTGTGTTGTGTGTGGACATTCTCCACATGTTTCAGTCTTACTTACATGGTAGACCTTGTAACAATACACGTAGAAGACAGAGTTTACCCAAGGCTCTTTCTAGACAATGCTGCCATAATCTTATAAGAGGCAACAATTCTATAATTCTTGTATAGAAGAGGTAAACTCTAGAAAACTTGAGAAGATACCATTAAAGATGATTTGCATACAATTTGATGGAGGGAATTTACAAGTACGAGGTATATGGCATAGATGAATTATGAACTTGGTCCTACACAAAGGTAGTTGTTTTTGTTGACTGTTCTAAGAAATCATCAATCATCTAGAACAAACAAACAAAGAGGTGATGATATGATAGATGAAGTAATCAAGCATAAGCAAAAGAAGCATGACCATACCAGTGGTTGACGTCACCCATGAGCATCTTTTCTTGACGAGTAGTGACGTATCAGCTGAACCAGTAGGGGTGCATTCGGTATCAGTACTGGTCTTTTCAATCTTATCGGTCTTCGCCGCAAATTGCTTCCTTCTAATGGGCGTCGGAGTCACGCTCCGGCGAGTAATCTTCCCCGTCGACGCCCGACTGTGCGACGAATCAGACGAGGCGTCGGACGAACACGACGCGTTGAGCGAGAGATTGTACCTTAGCGCCTTTTGGTCGTGCTTCTTCAAGTACGACGGCAGCGTAACGCAATGCGGCGACGGCGATGGAGACGAATTTGTGATCGGAGACGACGGCGATTTCTTCCCCTTGGACTGGTCCATTCCCGGCGGCTTCTCTACTTTACTCTTAGGTTTAGTCACCGGCTTCCGTAATTCCACCGATCTCGCCTTGTTACCTGCTGGCACGAGCACCGGCCTCGATTCCGACTCCGACTCCTCGGAGTTCATCGATTTCACTCGCGCCGGTCCGGACATCGAAATCGAGCTTCATATATAACCATAAACTCCAATCTGAACAAAAAAAATAGGGCAAATCGATCAGCGCAACGAGCGTAACATCGATCGAGCGTTCCAGCTACACAAATTACGAGCTCGTTGAGAGAATTACGAAGCTATGGAGCGGCATTTAGAATCTATAATGGTAATGTGTGAAATCAAAACCCTAATTTGAGACTGGATCAGAGCGAGATGTGCTTGATTTGAAATGTGGTTCTGAAAACCCTAAGATTGCAGAGATTTGGTGGCGCATTGGCGATGCCGGAGCTCAATCGGAGTGCAGGAGTACGTAGAGGACGTCCGAAAATGGAAAATTTTGGGGGAATATTGGCAGTATATCGAATCGATCGCAGAAACCAACGAACATTGTGAACTAATAAGAATGTTTCAGAGAGAGGAGAGAGAGGGGATTTGCAGCTTGCGTGTTTAGAGAGAGAAGAAGATAACCAATCATATGATGCCACGTAAGAACTATTAGTCGGAACGGAGACGAACTTGTATCACACTTGTAATTACTAAGCTTTGCTGGCCAAATAAAATTAAATGGGGGTTTGACATTTTGTACCCCTAACGTTTGAACAAACTTTTATTTTGGTCCTTATAATTTTAATTGGAACATATAACACCTTAAAGTTTTCTAATCATCCCACTACAGTCCAAGTCATTTTTCCTATTACAATTTTGGATGAAAATAGTGACTTGTCGTGCATGTGACTATTTTTAAGGGACTTCATGGATATTTTTGAACCTCCTACTTTCTCTCTCATTCTCTTTCTTGCCTAAATACTGGAAAGTCAGAAATCTAAACATAACATAACGTACATAGAGAGAGAGACACAAGTATATACAGATTTTTTTTTTAATAAAAAAATTATAAATGACAAAAGATGAGAATGAAAATACACTTAAGGTCCTCTTAAAAATAGTGGGTGCAAGACAGGTGACGGTTTGACATCCAAAATTATAATGAAGTTATTGATTTGGACTGAAATAGAATCATTACGACATATCTAGGTGTTATGTTTTCAAAGTGAAACTATAGGGATTGGAATGAAAAAAGGGTCAAACTTCTGGGGTACAAAATGTCAAAACCCCTAATTAAATGAAACCAATTCAAATATGGAGAAATCTATATATTATCTTAAATAATAATAAATAAATAAACAAATAATTATTTCAATAATTAGAAATTTCCATTTTTAAACCTTCAACAAAATTCTGGATACCCGATTAATTCCAGATCTAAATTTTATTATTTTTGGATGTCTGAATTACTCTTTTAAAATCCTCTTCTAAATTATGTATGTAATATATACAATTAATGGTGAATAACATTTATTCTTCTGAAAATTATCACATATATTTATAGTATAAATGATCTAGGAATTTATTGCTCCTGATAAACATTGTAAAATTCAAATTTCAAATTCTACAATTTTCTTTAAATAAGCATTTTCCCAATTTCTTAACAATTCCAAGTGTAAGTTTCAAAGTAAAACGTTATTCTACTAGGCAAGTGTTTTTTTCATTATTCTTCAGTAGTACGAAGACAAGTTTGTTGGTATATTGACAACAACACTTTTACATAATACCACAAACAAAAACATCAATGTTTCATACTTGATGTTGAATTCAACACCATAAAAAAATTATACGGTTGATTCTTTAATCAAATAAACTTACTATTTTATTGGATTTTAGTGTGTATAGTATTATTTTTCCTCAGGAACATGGCTAGATGGATCATTAGTAATATTATGCAAGTATGAAGAAGCCACCGTCATTTTCAGGATTAACAAGATTATAAAAAATCTTACTTTAAATGTATTTAAGCAAAACCTACAATACAACGTCCACCTTGGATCGATACAAAGCATCTTATTTTACTATCTCTATCTAGAAAACAACCAGGTCGACCAGAGAAGATTAGATTGTCATCACATGGTAAGGTGAAGTAGAAACAATGTGGTTGTTGCAATCATATTAATCGTTAAAACCGCAAGACTAGCAGAGAATCGCTCCAATAAGTCCGACTTTTAGTTTCATATTTCATTTTTTCTCATTAATGAAATCAATTTTTATTTCTTAGTTCAATATTTATGCAACCACAACAAGAATAAATGCCCCACTTTTAATGCCTTCACCAAAACTATAACGTTGCATTTGGTATGCTAGAACAGAATAGATTGACAATATAATTGAAATTAAATGAAAAGAAAGAGGAAGAGGGTGGATAATTGCCTAATCACCTATTTTCTCCTCTATTTCAAAAAATTATATTTTTCTTGTTTCTACCTGAGCAAAGTGAGACCTTTTTTTTTCGTTTAGATTAACGAAATATACTTAAAAATGTATGGAATTAAATTTTTCATTCATTCAATTAAACGAAATTATTCCTTTATCTTAATTTTGATTTAATTTTTTTTTTTCATAAATATTTTTTAAAAATAAATTAAAAATTGAGATGAAAAACGAAATTAATTGATCAATTTACGAAAGGTTAAAAACATTACAAAAAATATGTATTTGTGACATAAATAATTTTGTTTTGATTTTTTCCAAAACTTTCTCTGAATTTAGGAGGATTATTGGGAAGAAAACAAAACAAAGATTGACAAATTCAAGGATCAGTTTCAATACATGATATTTGATTAGTCAGGCAAGAGATTTAGCCTTTTCTCATTCAAATGAAAAAAAAATTGGAGCAGACTGGTTGCCGGAAAACAAGTTATCCACATCGTTAGCGGTGGCAGTGGTAGTGGTGGCGTTAGCGGCGGCAGTGGTAGTGGTGGCGGCTGCGGCAGCACTGAGCTCATGACAGAGGAAAATATTACATAGTGGAAGCTCTGGCAAACCTTGAAAATCTGGAAAACTCATCCTGCAGAAGAACCCTAGGGTTTCCTTGTTCAACCTGCACATTAAGTACACACACAAATGAATAAGTAATCAATTCACTGAGCATTGTTTCTTACTACTTTTCTTTAAGAAATTTTCTTAATAAAAAAAATTAATAATAATAAATAAAAATAACTTAAAACCATATGATCTCAAGTGGAGTAACTCCCTTCGCTTATATAGTGGTTTGAGGACTCTCATATAATCAATGTGAGACAGAAATCTAACATCCGTCCTTAAGTGCAACTCCTGATTTGGACAGATAATTGGATTGCGAGGGAATAATAAGAAATATGCAACCGCAACTCAAGAGGTGTTAGTCCGATTGGTAAGGGGAGGTGCCCTCTTTCATTATCAACCATGGTTTAACTTTCCTATGGCGCCTCCGGAAATTATATCTTGAATTTAATCCTGAATGCACTAAGCCGAAGTGGGGGAGTGTGCCGCTAAAATTTCCCGGTGAAGTAATTAGTCGAGGTGCACGTAAGTTGTCCCGGACACACCTACAGTAAAATAAAATAAAAAATGTGCAACCCCGGGGGTTGCACAAAAGATTTTACTACGAGGGAAGAGAGGCGAATACTCATAATCTTGGCTTTGATACTATGCTAGGAGGTTCCGACTTAAAACCATATAGTCTCAAGTGGAGTAGCTTTCTTGACTGTATAGTGTATAGTGGTCTGTGCACTCTCTCGTATAATCAATGTGGGACAGAAATCTAACAAAAATGATAAGACTCACCAGTGTCCCTTGATCAAGAATGAGGATATCATCCATGTTCATAACAGTAGAAATGCGGTGAGCGATTGTGATCACCGTCGTGCCTCTGCATTCATTCGCTATTACATTCTGTAGTTTCGTAGCTGTTTGGGTGTCTACGCTTGCTGTGCATTCATCCAAACATAGTACCTGTAAACACAATAACATCACTATTCACTACTCTCTTTCTACAACGGCGGAGCCAGAAATTTATTATAGAGAGCGGCACAAAAAATTATATCAAAAAAAAAAATTAATACCCCTTCGAGAATTGTTTTTTACTTTTTATCGAAAAATTTAAATGATACTACTAAAGGAACAAATTTACAATTAAATTATAATTAGCTAATTTATTTATTTTTTCAAAATTTTAGAACCAGAATCCTCATCTATATAACAAAATTCATCAAGAATTTCCCACCTATATCCGAAAAACAAAAATCAAGAATTCAGAAAAAAATTAATGTTTGAAATGGGAAAAATATGTATAGGGCTTTTAACATGTATATTTTTATAATTTTACGTAACATTGACGAAACATTTAGGTTAAAAATCTAAATTTTAAGATCTGGATTTAGAAAGTTAATACAAATTACAAGTCAAGAGCACTTTGGAATAAATTAATAAAATATAGGGTAGTAATAGAAATATTAAACACTTGAAGGGCACCTGTGCCCCTCCTGATAAAGGGGTGGCTCCGCCCATGTCTCTCTATCCCCCTGCACCCCGATCTCTCTCTAGATATATACACATAGGCACACATATGTATCTATATAGTCACTTACTTTGGAAGATTTGAGAAGTGCCCGTGCGAGGCAAAGTAGCTGTCGTTGGCCAACAGAAAACGATGTTCCAGATTCCTTGACATGAATGTCCAATCCCCCTGCTGATTTGATCTCCTCCTCAACATGGCATTTTTCGAGTGCCTCCCAAATTTTTTGGTCATCGCTACCCCGAAAAGGGTCTACATTATCCCTGGAAATTGACACCAAAAACACGCATTTTTTAATTGAAGAAGGTGATTCACATCATGTACTTTTTTCTTTTCCTTTTCTTTTTTCCCACATAATATACTTAAATCTAGGGAAAAGAAAACTGAGGTAGCATTTGGTTTCATGGAATTGGAGCTTCGGGATTGGAATTGAAAAACGAACCCATGTAAAAAATCTGAACATTTACATGCGTTCGTTTTTCAATTCCAATTCCAATTCCAATTCTTCAATTCTGTGCTGCCAAATGCTGAAAATTATTAGATTGTCCCTTGAAATAAGTCTAATGATTTTTTATCCTCTTTTTTCTTTCCTCTCTATTGTGTAGTCCTTAAGATAATATCAACTAAATTAATTGATATTAAATAAATGTCGAAATTGTATTTGAGATTATTGTCAAAGTTAACTAATATATTGATAAGGACTAAAGAACAAGTTGGTAACGACGATAAAATAAGTTACTCTGTAATATGATAAAATAAAATAAAAAATTACTAAAAATAGAAGACTATATAATAAAATCGGAAAACCTAATTTCTATAAGAGGGAAATCACAGGACATGCTGTGATACCTTAATGATCCTTCAAATAGAAACGGGTTCTGAGGAACAACAGCAAAATGTGAACAGAGTTCTCTTACAGAAACATCGGCTATATTTACGCCATCAACTAATATACGTCCTCCGCATATTGGGTTGAGGCGGAATAGGGCATTCAAGATGCTAGATTTTCCAGCTCCTGTTCTCCCCACAATCCCAACCTGGATTCAATGCCATTACAAGCATGACCAACTCTATTAGCATTAGTAGGAAACAATTTAGGAAAATTAGCATATTATCCTCGAAGGATTTTGGGAAAGGAAGAGAATAATCTTCTTATAACGTGATAATTCTTTACAACAAGGTTCTAGACTCCTTATTATATAGCCATAATGATGAGCTAAATTAGAAAGAATATCATCCTAATAAATGTGCTAATAAAAATAAAACAGAAACTACCAAATTAGTTTACATGACCTAAATGGAAAATATAACATAAATACTAAACAATAAATAATGCATTAATAGACTCCCCTCAAGGTGGGATGAGGATGTTTCGGAGTTCCAACTTGATATGGGTAAAAACGGAAGAATGGTTGATGCTGGGAACAATGATAGAGATGGGACGAAGGTAAGTGTCGGACGATCAACGGTGATAGCTGGAATGCCAGACGACCAACAATGACAACTGGAACTTCAGGCGTACAACGGCGACAACTAGAATGTCGGGCGAATAATGGCGACAACTAGAACACCAGAAAACCAATGGCGACAATTGAAACATCAGGCAACATACGGTGACAACTGGAACATCGGGCAACCAACGGCTACAACAAAAACATCAGGTGACCAAGACAACAACTGGAACACCAGGCAACTAACATGAAACAACCAGAGAGAGGGGCCAATAGGTGAAGGAGAAGGCAGGCTGCCACGGGACAGAGTGTGCGGCAATTGGACAACTGCGGGATAACGGGGCAACCACGAGACATGAGGCAATAATATGAGGAAAACGGAGACTACCAAGTTGGTCAACATGACCTAAATAGGAAATATAACCTAAATACTAAATAATCAATAATGTATTAATGTTCAACAATCCTTGAATTATTATTCATTATCCCCGTTTTTTCTCTCTTTATTCTAGTCCTTTGCATAAGTTTTTGGTCCCTCAATTAATATCAACTAGATAACTAAATGTTCAATTTTATCTAATATCATAATAAAAGTCCACTAATTTTGGTAACCAACGAAGCGCATGGATTTTAGGGTAATTTATTGTAAATATAAGCGGACTATAGGCATAATTTTGACAAATGTGCATGCAGGTAAAAACATGAAAAATTTTAATTTTGACTAAACAAATAAATTGGCAAGGACTAAAAAAATGCAGAAAATTTCGACTAAACAAATAAATTGGTAAGGACTAAAAAAATGGAGAAAATACTAGATAGAGAACCATATAATAAGAACCCCAACAATTTATCTTGGGAGGGCAAAGAAAAAAATGAAAAGAAAAAGGAACAAAATATTGTTTTTGCCCTTCTCTATGGTACTTCATATTGGTGTGTTATTTCACAAACCTGTGTTCCTCCAGCAATTGTAAAAGAAAGATCGTTCAATGCGGGCGGCAAAGATGGCATATATCTAAGCGTTACATTCTGAAACTCGATCCGCCCCTGAACTGGCCAATTTGGATCTAAGGGCCGGCATCCTTGGAGCTCTTCATGGGGAATGTTCATATACTGAATCAAGAGGGTCAATGAGTTAACCGTTGGCAAAAGTGAAATAGTTAGGCACCGTTTGGTAGCGTTCTTTTTAAATACTTTTCAAATTCAAAAGTTTATTTGATAAAAAATTATTTTTATTTGAAAGCAGAAGTAAAAAATCAAAAGTACGTTTGATAATGTAGAGATAATATCTTCGTATTATCTTTATAACTGATCTCTTAATCCAAAAAATAAATTATGTATTATTGAAAAAAAATGGGTGGTGAAAATCCTAGTCCATCGATCTCTTATAATATAAAAACTAAAAAAACAAAGAGCAACTATTTTTTTGCTTTTCAAAAAAAAATACTTTGTAGGAACCCAATGGGCCTAACTCACTCTCAAAAGACGCCTTATAAGAGGAGGATTGCCCTCGACTTTATATATAGCTCAAGGGCAGGTAACACAGGCGATGTGGGATTCAACACGCCTCTTCACACGAAGGGTGGACTTTCACAAACCACTGCGAACAGATACCCGGGGGCCCAACATCAATGTGGGATTCAGCATGTCTCCTCACGCGCCGGGTGGATTTTGATTAACCACTGCGAATGGATATCGGGAGACTCACCATTGATGTGGGATTCAATACGGCCAATATCAGACAAAAGTCTGGCTTTGATACCATGTAGAAATCCAATGGACCTTACTCATCCTCAAAAGACGCCTAATAAGAGGAGGATTGTCCTTGACTTTATACATAACTCGGGATCAAGTAACACAAGCGATCTGGGATTCAATAGTCATGTTTTACTTAGAAGTATTTTTTTAAGGGCAAAACCTACACAATTTTTAAAATTAAAACAAAAAAAATACTTACAAAAAAGTTACCAAACAGTGCCTTAATTATTAAGGGAAAAAAAAAACCCTATCTGATACCTGAAGAACCCTCTCAACTGAAACCATTTCTTTCTCGGTTTCAGTAAAACTTGTTAAAAAGCTTCCCAATAAAGAGACTATTGGAGCCGCGTATGAAAGGGCAAGACCAACCTGTTGATGATTTAAAATGTTTTTGACAGGTAAAAAGACTAATCGAAGGGCTCAAGTAATCAAAAACTCGTAAATTTTACCAGTCCTGGAGTGCCTAAATTAATCGGGAGATATCCGTGGGATCCAACAACAGCCATCACAGCAACAAACGACACAACAAAGGCTGCCAACAGCTAAGAAAATTTACAGGTAAACACTAATCAACCTCAAAATTCAAATGACAAACTCTATTGATTGTATAAAAGCAAAAGAAGTGGAAATTGGCCCCGTTTGGTTACTGTTTCTGTTCCCTGATTCCTATTCTTGCTCCCAAAATTTTGAGATTAATGTATAGAAACGCGTTTGGTAAACACGTTTATGTTCTCAAAATTTTGGGAGTAATTTGAGACTATTTCCTGATTTCCTTAAGAATCTAAGAAACAAAAAAATGTTGATTCTTATTCACTCCCACAAAACTATTTCCACTACCATCCCACCGGCCACCATACATTTAAAAAAAAAAAAAGAACAAATGTAGCAACCAAACGTGTTTCTTGTTTTTATTCTCATAAATTAAAAGAAACAATTTCACGACAATAGCAGTTACCAAAAATGTTTCTATTTCCGGAATACTCCAAAACAGAAACAGAATTTTCATTACATCCCATCCCAGTTTATTAGAAGTAGAAATAGAAAAACAGAAACGCTAACCAAACGCCACTTAAATTTATTGATTCCAAGTTTAGGCCATACTTGAAGGCGTAGAGAAAGCCACAAGCTTGCAGTTATCTCCGAATAAGAAGTTCGCTGATACAATCTCACATGCTCAGTGAATCTGGCCAAGAAATAACCCTGCACATAAACTATTAGTTGGTTCCATATCTTCACTATAGCAACTAATAATCATCATATTCATGAAAATAACACAACCAATACAGCATGTGAAACCACTTTAGATGATCTTTAGTGACCGAATATTCAGCTAGTACCACCAACCACGTAAACTAGCATAAGAGCAAATATAATAAGGGGAATTCTGTAAATTATCCTCGAAAAAGTCGCTTATAATTTTTTATCTTCAAGTTTTTTTTTTTTTTCTATTTATTTTGTAGTCCATCTAATAAGTTTTTAGTCCTTCAGTTAATATAACCTAGATTGAATCTATTCAGTTAACGTCAACTAGATGTAATATTTGTATTTTGAATTCGTAGATGATGTTAGTTAAAATACCAGTAAGGACTAAAAATAAGTTGAAAATAAAATTGTCAACTAAAATATTAGTAAGGACGAAAAAATAAGGCCCCGTTTGGTTATTATTACCGTCCCCTGATTTATGTTCCCGCTCCCAAAAATTTGGGATTAATGTACAAAAACGCGTTTAATAAACACGTTTCTGTTCCCAAAATTTTGGGAGCAATTTGGGATTAATTCTTGAAGTCCTTAAGAATCTGAGAAACAAAAAAATGTTGATTCCTACTCAATCCCACAAAATTATTCCCACCACCACCACGCCGGTTGCCATACATTTAAAGAAGAAAGAAAGAGTAAATGTTGCAACCAATCATATTCTTTGTTACTGTTCTCATAAATTAAAAGAAACAATTTCAGGACAATGTAATTGTCCTTACCAAACGTATTTCTATTCCCGGAGTACTCCAGAACGGAAAAATAATTCCCATCCCAGTTTATTGGAAGTAGAAACAGAAAAGCAAGAAACACCAACCAAATGCCACCTAAGTTGCTCTATGAATAGGATATGAAAAAAAATAAAAATAAAAAATAAAATAAAAAAATAGAGGACTATGAAAGAAGAGCCCCATATAATAATACAAAGCTTGAAAATCGCTCGGTTCCTTTGAGCTCACCACGGATTATAACTATAGGCACCAAGAATGTATGCAGCCTGTCAATCAATAAATACTGAAAACTAAGCCAGCAGAATCCTATTAACAGAGTAAAATTTCATATGCTATATCAACAGCAGTGAAAGAAAACATAAAAAACCCAATGGTATACCTACACTGATTCCCTACCGTGCCACTATTAATAGGGCTATGTTTGGATGAATAACAGCTAGAATAATATATCTATATATGACTGCCTCTGATATGGTGGCAATGTTCCAAATGGTAGTACTAGTATCCATATATGTACCTCTGACTTGAATGCCCTTATGGTTGACGATCCATCAAGTGTCTCGGTAAATGATGCGTAGATGGGCGAACGAGAAACACTGTCGAGCCTTCGCAATTCACGTGATGTGGACCTGTAATAGAACTGGGGAATTCTTTCATTTACAAGACAATAAGATGTAAAGTTATTTAAATTGACCATCTATTTTAGGCTTTTGCAACCTATAATACCAGGCAAATTTCCTCCAACTAAACATATTTAAACAGAGTATAACAAATACCTGCAATTTGCTGTAGATATACCAAAATGGCAGTAATAGAAGCAGGAACATCACCTGTAAATCAAAATGAATAACTTCAGCGTAGTAACCCAATGGTCCTAAGTCACTCTTAAAAGACGTCTTGTAAGATGAGGATTGCCCTGGGCTTTATATATAGCTCAGGATCAGGTAAAACAAGCAATGTGGGATTCAACACACCCCATCATGCGCAGTGTGGACTTTTTGACAAACCACTGTGGACGAATATCGGGAAAGGGCCCAACATCGATGTGGGATTCAACATTCAGAAACAATCTCGATCTAGTTTTATAGGATGAAATACTTGGAAATTACCTGAACGTATGACAAAACTACAGCGATCCCTAAGAGGCCAACGAAATTGGCGAGGAGAATGTTGAGAATGAATGGAAGAGAATCATCAATTGTATAAAGATCTGAAGACATCCTGTACAAGTACAACCCAATCAATATTAGTGGAAAATCACTACTGGATGGATCTTTTAGGGGAGATTCATTGTACCTATTAAGTATTCTTCCAGTCGGAGTCTGATCAAAGAAGCCAACTGGTGCATCAACAAGTTTCTCTAATAGTTTGTTGTGCACTATAACAGCGGCTTGTAATCCACCAAATGCGAAAGAGAACGCCCTCATTAGCGTGACCAAGGAATTCACAAGACAAAAGATGGAGAGTATCTCCTGCACCATAAAAAAATAAATAAATAAATCTTAATGAACGTAAAGGGAACCCACATGGATTACTTTATTTTCTAACTATTTTGAATACAAATAACAAGTTACCAAATAGAATGACGTGGGATATGCTTCTTGATAGCTTGCAGTTGTATCAACCCAATATGACAGCCATAAATCATTTCCATTACGTGAAGCTTGCATTAAAATTGCTGAGAGGAATATTACACTTGTAATAAACCAACCACAGAATGAAGCATAGTTTCTGTAAAACATGAGATTAGATAACTGTCAAACCAACATGCTCACTTGATGGAGAATAAGCACTAGATTTCTATGTAGAAATCCAATGGGCCTAACTCACTCTTGAATGGCGCCTTGTAAGAGGAGGATTACCCCCGGCTTTATATATGGCTTAGGATCAGGTAACACACGCGATGTGGGATTCAACACGCCCCCATGCGCAGGATGGACTTTGATAAACCACTACGAACGAATAATGGGGTGCCCAACATCAATGTCGGATTCAACATGCCCCTCACGCGCAGGGTGAACTTTGACAAACCACTGCGAACGGATATTGGGGGCCCCAACATTGATGTGTGATTTAACACACCCAACCTCAGATAAGAGTCGTAGCTCTGATATTATGTAAAATTTAGTGGGCCTAACTCACTGTCAAAAGACGCCTTGTAAGAGAAGGATTACCCTAGACTTTATATATAACTCAGGATCTAGTAAGACAAACGATGTGGGATTCAACACGCCCCCTCACGCGCAGGGCGGACTTTGACAGATCACTGCGAACGGATATCAGGGGGCCCAACATCAATGTGGGATTCAACATCCTCCACCTTTCAAAATCTAGTAGTGCATAGCAAAGTATTTCATTGAGAGATATATCTTACTTGTACACGAACAGTTCAACTTTGCCTTCTTTCCTTAGCTCAACTTCAATTACATCCTGCTTTCCCATACAAACATGTACATCATCACTCTCTAAAAGTTCTTTTTGTTGGATCTTGGTGGAAGTATCTTCACTTTTTTCGTTTGTTAGAAATTGGGAATCCAGGGTACGTTCTTTAAGTGCGGAGAATGCTATATATGAAGAAAGGGTAGAGTCAGCTGGACTTCCCACCCACTTTACTTGTCCCTTACTCATTATAACAACTGTATCAGCGGACAATACTGCCTGTCAAGTGTAGATGAATAGAAGTTCAAATTTATAGATTGTTGTAAAATACATAGAAGGATATATAATTCACCAAAACGTCAAATCCACCGTGATATATAATGTGTGTGTGTGCGCACGTGCAATTAAAACAGATTCTGCATGAACAAACTGAACCTGATTTAACTCCAGAAGAGGTAAATCTGGATATTCAACTACCAGGACAGGGAAAAACAACCAGAATATTTAAAACTTTAACCCGGAGTATTGGGATTTAAACCAAAATTAAGATTATGTTTAAAAAGTGGAAAAGGAACATGCTATGATAGTCTACCAACATCATATGAATGAGTGATGAAACCATAATGACATTTAAAAGAGAAAATCAAGAAAGGCGTATGCAAAACTAAAGATATTAAGCACGGCATATTGTTGCAGAGAATTTCAATTTTGAATAACAAATAAAAGTTCAAGAAGAAAAATGAACCTGTCAAAAGTTAAAATTCTTCCAATTCTCAATAATATGTCCTCTGAATTGGAGGGGAAAAAACAAAAGGCATATGAGAACTAATACAAAACTGAAAAACTTCTCGATTTATTTAGTGAACACGACCATAAACTAAATAATATAAGTGGCAGTAGATGTTAGCATCTCACTACAAGATTCTCGTTTAAACCCCAATTTTGTTAATAAATCAAGCATTACAACGATAGAAAGCTCAAAATTCTATGTTGACAATCTCTGCATTAGAAGATTATATGGAATGTGCAGAACAACAGTAGATAGGAATATAAGTTATTCCAGACCCGTCCCCCACTCACATGATTATATTTAGCAAAATACGAAAAGGATCCATGACTCATCTGTCATCATGAAATGGATACTCAACTTCAAAAGTCAAGATATCTAATAGTCAACTCAACTAAACCCCCCCCATTTAAGGTTGGTTAAGAACTTCAAATAGCGAAAATGGTGGTATTTATTAACTCAAGAAGACCAACAGACAAATAAGAAACAATATATATGACCTGAAGATTGTGGGTACAAAGAACACACGTTTGCTGGTTCATAAGAGGACCACGAACCACATTGGATAAAATCCAGCAAGCAACTTGTGCATCGACTGCACTGAGGACGTCATCGAGCATGACTATATCAGAGCCATGGTAGACAGCCCTGTTTTTGCACAAATTTTGACAGTGACTTCAGAAAGATGAATTTGTGCACTCCAAGCGTTTCAAATCGCTGTAAAACTGAATTTGAAGAAATAATTTTACCTGGCAAGAGCAAGGCGAGCTCTCTGGCCTCCAGACAAGTTAACCCCTTTCTCTCCAATAAAAGTCATATCACCTCCAACCATTAGTGAAACGTCAATGTCCAGTGCACAAGCCACCAATACATCCGAGTATCTGCTCAAGACAAAAAAAGAATACAGAGAGAGAGAGAGAGAGGGAGGGGGGGAGAGAGATTAAATCCCATTTTTGGAGGTACACCTTCTTGGAATGTAATCCTTTCCCAAGAGAATATTATCACGAATGGTTCCAGAAATAATCCAAGGGACCTACAAATTTGAGTAGCAAAGGAGAAAATCAGAAGATCGCCATTCCAATAGCATAGGTTCAACATACCTATACTAGTGTAAGACATTACCTGTGGCACGTATGCAATAGATCCAGTTGAATATATTGATCCCTCGGTAAGCTTCATTTCTCCCAGAATTGAGTTTAACAAGGATGATTTACCTGAACCAACCTGAAAGTATATAGTTCAAAAGGAAAAACTTAGAAGATTTGGAGACACAATCTCTAACAGTTGAGATGAGACAATAATAATATCAAGTTGTTTGATTTCAAATGGTTGAACATATCTTGGTCGATTTCTCAATTTTCTTTTATTTGAGTGAGCGCTTACAACTTCCTTTAACATACAAGCAGCAAACAAAACAATATCATTTGATACAAAATATCAGTAGTGCAACTTCAAATGTCAGCAAACAGTTGCCCTTAAGCGACAACATTTTTGTTTTGGAGGTGTTAGATGAGAGAAAATCGTTTACAGTAGTTTGGACATGTGCATAAAAAACCCATAAAAGCACTAATGAGAAAATGCAATTTAGTTGGAGTGCGGGGAGCTACTAGAGGGAGAGTAGGCCTAAGAAGACTTGGGACGAGACTATTAGAATTGATTTCATGATATTAAACCTAACTAAAGGGATGACTCTTGATCAATCATTATAGCGTAAACGGATTTATGTAGCCTACCCTACTTAAGTGGGACAAATGCTTAGTTGTTGTTGTTGTAGGTGTTAGAATCCCCCAACGAATTTGTGAGACTTATCAAAATAGTCTATGTATTAAAGGAGCTACTCCACTTGATGCTATATGATTTTAGGTAGAAACCTCTTTAATGGTATCAAAGTTGGGTATGTGAAGCCTCGTTTGTTTGTTCCAATTGTTCGTCTTCTCTCTACTGATATTTGTCTAATCGCATCACGTGTAAAGCAGGATTACACGTGAGCATGAGTGTTGGAATCCCACATCAAATTTGTGAGACTTCTCCAGATAGTTTAATATATGAAAGAAGCTGCTCCACTTGATGTCATATGGTTTTAGGTTAGACCTACGGCTGAAAGTACATGCCAAAATGCAACTCTGAGGGATACCTAAAAGGATATGGGGCAAGAAGAGAATAATTCTTATGTACTAAAATTGGCACTATTCTCCCAATTATGTAACCACAGTAGTCAGCTAAATTAGGAGGGAAAGCCCTACAACAACAATACTAAAAATACAATGATTTAAATGGTAACTAAATAAATGCCTATTCCAACATACCTGGTAACTTTTTTTTCCCTTTTTTTGCTAATTTACCATTTTGGTAGTCACGTCTCCGACAGGGAGAGTTAATAGAAAGGTTCTTGTTGCATCTTGCTAAGAAAGCATGGAATTTTCATGAAAGATTCTAGGGGCTTCAACCTATACAAATAACTTTGAAACCTTCTCCCCTAGAGATTCATGAATCAAAGAGCTACCTGAAGATAACTTTAGTGTACGAGAAAGTAATATAAAAAATTATCGATCATTATGAAGTGTGATTATCATTTTTCTGCTTTAAATTTATAGATAAAACAAGGTGATAAATTTCAGATATAGGTTTCACCTCACCAATTACTGCAACCAGTGAACCCTTTGGAATGGCTAGAGTCACGTGATCTAAGACCAGATTCCCTTTGTCCTCATCAATGCTTGACCAGGCACAACAGGCACCATGGATGGAAACAGCCAGATTTTCAAATTTGCAATCAGACTGGCCGGTAGAGAATGATGAAATTGAAGAATTGCCTGTGTTTTTCGATTGAGACTCATGCTCCGAACAGAAAAGGAATTTGCTCAATCGCCTGGTAGATATAATGGCCTACAATAAAGCAAAATTACTAGAGTTCCATCATTTATTGAATAGAAAGGAACCCACAAAGAAGATAGGAAACTTACATCAATCAAACCATTAATGACCCAGGGGAATGAGTTTAGAGGAGAGATCAAGTTGTTGAACAGAGCAAGACAAGTAAAAACCTGCAAATAACACCAGTGTTCTCAACTCTAAATCTGTATTGAAAGAACTTCAGATAATAAATAAACAATCTTAAGACAAGTCTACAATACCGTTGCAGCATCAAGTTGATGTCCCATCAAAGCATAGAGTCCAAAAGTGAATAAAGAAAAAAGGGTCGGTGTTGTTGCCCAAAAGAATACACACCATGCATCCAAATACTTTCTAGTCTATGGTAAAAGATCAAAGTTAGCACGATGATTTTGAGAGGTCTCAAATTACTATGCAATAAGTAAAGAAAGGGATGGTTTCTAACCGATAAATAAGTCACTTCTGAGGATCTTGTCTTCATTAACCAACTGCTAAACAGAAGCTCCCACCCATACATTTTCAAAGTACGAATATATGTCAAAAGTTCACCTGTCCTTCGGATCCTGTCAAAGAGCATATTAGGGGAAAACAGTATCAGTGAGTTTTACAAATTCAATGCACACTATGGTGAACAGTAACAATACGCACACATACCTCTCATCCTTTTGTTCCATCATCCTTTCGGTGGCATGTGCAATCAATTTAGCAATCCACTTATTTACTGCACGTAGTCATGTATTAGAGCTTATAAAAAACATGTATTAATAGGAAAACTCTTGGGTCGCAAATGGTTATAAGACCATAGGTAACAGCATATAAGCGAGCATCTGTTATTCGCAAGTCATGTACCCTTGTTCTGATGGGCAAACGAACTTATGCTACTGTCTCTCATGTTACAGATAATGATTATTGGAAAGTAATTCACTTCTTAGAGAGGACCATATGGAAGCAAGGACACCCCAAAGTTCACAACAAAAGTCAACCAGTGAACAACAGTGTAGGATAACCTTTCCAGAGATCTAAATTGAACAGGAATTTCAGCCATAATAAGTTTGTGCATGAGAAAGAAGAATGGCTAAGGGATAGCAAATTAGCAATAGAATGGCTAGTGCTAGAGAAGGGATTTTCACATCTCCTATCCAGTCGAAATCTCTTTTCCCTCTGGAAAATAGTTCTAATCACTTCTTACTAAATATTTTAGCGTTCATTTGTTTTTTATTAACTTGAAATGAATTAATCAATTGTATATCACTTTAATCATACAATATGAGACTACATATAGAAAAACTTAAGAACTAAAACGGTAAATAACTAATTACAATTAACTATTTTCTTAATCTGTATATTTGACTTTCCATATGTACAAATACTACCAATATTAAATATTCCAACACTCTCCCTCAAGCTGGTATGAAGATATCTTCCATTGTCAGCTTGCATACTAGATAGTCGAATTTCTTCTTTGATAATCCTTTTGTTAGAATGTCTGCGATTTGTTCAGTAGTCGGTACATATGGCATACATATTTGTCCACTATCGATCTTTTCCTTGATGAAATGCTTGTTCACTTCCACATGTTTTGTCCGATCGTGCAACACCGGATTGTGAGCAATCGCAATGGCTGATTTGTTATCACAGTAGACCTCCATAGGTACTGAATTAGATATTTTCAACTCTCCGAGTAATTTGTTATTCCATAACACTTCACAGATGCCGTGCGCCACTGATCTGTACTCCGCTTCTGCGCTGCTTCTAGCTACGACATTTTGTTTCTTGCTCCGCCATGTGACGAGGTTTCCACCAACAAAAGTACAGTAACCGGAAGTCGATCTCCTATCCGTGATGCTCCCAGCCCAGTCTGCATCGGTATAAACCTCTACAAGGTGGTGGCCACGTTTCTTGTACAAAATTCCCTTTCCAGGAGTACCCTTTAAGTACCTTAGTATTCTATAGGCAGCATCGAAGTGTTCTTGTCCTGGTGAGTGCATGAATTGGCTGACCATGCTTACGGCAAAGGCTATATCAGGACGGGTATGTGATAAGTAGATTAACTACCCCACTAGTCTTTGATATTGTTCTTGGTTTATCACAACTTCCGGTTTGGCCGGTTGTAGTTTCTCATTCGGTTCACTTGGAGTTTCTACAGCTTTGCACCCAAGTAACCCTGTTTTATTCAGTAGGTCGAGTACATACTTTCTTTGACTCACAAATATGCCTCCCTTTGATCTAGCAAATTCTATTCCAAGAAAATATTCTAATGGACCTAAGTCTTTGATTTCAAAATTATCAGCAAGTTTTCCTTTAAGTCTTCTCAACTCGTCACTATCACTTCCTGTTAAGATAATATCATCTACATAGACAATTAAAATGGCAATCTTACCATCAATTGAGTGTCTATAAAACATAGTATGATCTGCTTGACTTTGTTGATAACCCTGACCTTTTACAGTGATTCCAAAGCGTTCAAACCACGCTCTTGGAGACTGTTTTAGGCCGTATAGTGACTTCTTTAACTTGCACACCTTTCCTTGTCCTATCTTTCTTTCAAAGCCCGGTGGTAAACTCATGAACACTTCTTCCTCCAAGTCTCCATTTAGAAAGGCATTTTTCACGTCTAATTGGTGTAGTGGCCAATCAAGATTCACAGCTAAGGACAATAGAACCCGAATCGAGTTTATCTTAGTAACTGGAGCAAATGTTTCTTGATAGTCTATTCCATATGTCTGCGTGAACCCTTTAGCCACGAGCTTTGTTTTATACCGTTCTATGCTTCCATCTGCCTTACACTTAACTGTGAATACCCACTTGCACCCGACTATCTTTGTATCCTTTGGCGAATCAACTATTTCCCATGTACCACTCCTTTTAAGAGCATTCATCTCTTCCAGAACTGCTAACTTCCAACCTGTATCACCTAGTGCTTCCTCAATGTTCCTTGGAATAAACAGATATTAGTAACTTTAGAAGTAAAGACTCTATAAGGTTCGGAAAGTTTTGTGTAGGATACATATCTAGATATGGGGTGATTGGTGCAGGTTCTAACTCCTTTCCTGATGGCTATAGGGATATTAAGATTTGGAGGAATACTAGAATGAGAAGATTCATTAGTAGGTGGTAAAGATATAGTATTACCTGGATCATTGCTTGGGGAGTCGGATTGACCTTGTGCTAGAACAGTAGGCTGATCTGTATTCTTTTTTGTACCTCTCCGAGTATAAACCCGCAACTCAGTACATGATTGTGGTATTTCTTCATCTGTTTGTAAAGGAATTATGCTCGGCACTTGTGTACTAGTAGGGATCCCTTTTTGTTTTTCAATATTGTCATTACTTGTTTTTGACTGATTTGGAGGAAAAATTTCTAAGACTGTGGTAGGGAGAGGATCATCAGTGACCCAAAAATTCCCTTCCATTACATTCTCCCCTAAAAGGGATTTTTGTCAAAGAAGGAAACATTTTCCAAAAACGTGACGTCCATACTAACATGAATTTTCTTGGTTTGTGGATTGTAACACTTATACCCTTTTTGATTTGGTGCATAACGAATGAAAACACATTTTTCTGCTCTAGGATCAAGTTTAGACCGAAATTGGCTAGGAATATGAACATAAGAGGTGCAACCAAATATTTTAAGAGGCAGGTCAGCTGATATCCTAGAAGCTGGAAAGTGTGTTTTGAAGTTATTAAATGGTGTGGTGTAATTTAGAATACGTGTAGGCATGCGATTTATTAAATATGCGGCTGTTAAAAGAGCATCACCCCACAAATATTTTGGAATATGCATAGAAAACATGAGTGCACGTGCGACTTCGAGTAAGTGTTTATTTTTTCGTTCAGCAATGCCATTTTGTTGGGGCGTGTCACGACACGTGGATTGATGTAGAATACCATTTGTTTTCAAAAAACTGCCTAAACATTCATTGAAATATTATGTTCCATTATCTATGCGAAGAATGCTAGGTTTCATTTGAAAATGGTTTTCTAGCATAATGTAAAAATCTTTAAATAAAGCTGCTACATCAGATTTTGCACGCATCAAATATGTCCAACATAAACGTATGTGATCATCAATAAATGTCACAAACCATCTTTTTCCAGATAGTGTTGTGATTTTTTAGGGACCCCATACATCGCTGTGAATTAAATAAAATGGTTTAGATGCACGATATGGTTTTGAAATATAAGAAGTACGCTGATTTTTTGCAAACAAACAACTTTCACAATAAAAGGAAGAACAATCCATATTCTTAAATAACGTCGGAAACAAATGTTTAAGATATTGAAAACTTGGATGTCCTAATCTAAGGTACCAAAGCATGATTTTATCACGAACAGACGTTGAACTCATACCACTGATGCCGTGAGTTGTTTTATTCCTCAAGGAGTTATCATCGAAGTAATACAAGCCATCCACCAATCTAGCACTACCAATCATCTTCCCCGAGCTCTGGTCCTGAAAGAAACATTGAGATTCAGAGAAAATGGCATGACAATTCGAATCTCGCAATAGTTTACTTACAGATAAGAGGTTACAAGTAAGTTTAGGAACGTGGAGGACCGTTTTTAGATTAACACTATCTGAGATTGTTATTTGGCCTTTTCCTGCAATGGGTGAGAAACTACCGTCTGCAATTCTAATTCTTTCATTACCAGAATACAGTGAATAGGTATTGAAAAGGTGATAAAAACTTGTCATATGATCAGAAGCACCTGAATCAATAATCCAAGGTGCTGAGTTCAAGGAACAAGAAAAGGCTCTAAATTTACTACCTGTTTGAGCTAAGGAAGCATTAAGAGTACCAAATGATGGATTGACAGTCAGCAGTTTCAGAAGTTGATCAATCTGTTCTTTGTTGAATGGAGTGGTGGCAGCTTCATGTGCGAAAGGATAGGATCGGTTAGATTTTTCTCCCGTTTTGTTGCTCTTCAAATTTGCTGGTTTCCCATGGATTTTCCAGCATGTTTCCCGTGTATGACGGGGCTTGTTGTAGTAGTCGCACCATATACGAGGACGTTCCTCTGCTCGGCGTGGAAACCTGCTGGAGTGAGCATTAGCAGCAGCCAAAGCAGACTGGTCAATTGGAGCAACTGTAGGGCTGATAATTTGTGACTTGTTAAGCATAACGTTCCGACGGGTCTCCTCCCTTCGGACCTCCGAGAAAACCTCATTAATTGAGGGAAGAGGCTGACGACCAATGATTCGTCCCCTAACTTCGTCAAGTTCCGGTTTCAGACCTGCTAAGAACTTAAAAACACGATCATCATCCACCAACTTCTTATAGTGGCTATAATCCTCGGTCGAATGCCATTCATGATCGTCGAACGTATCTTGATCTTGTCATATTCTCTTCAATGAATTGAAATACTTGGTGATACTGTCTTCGCCTTGACGGATATCACGGAGTTTTAGAGTCAACTCATACTTTTGAGATTGGTTTCCCAGATCAGAATACATCTGATTTACATTGTCCCAAAATTCTTTCGCCGTAGGGTAGCACATGTAGTTGGAGCTGATTTCCTCATCCATAGAGTTTACAAGCCATGTCATCACCATGGAGTTTTCAGCATCCCAAGTCGTATGTGACGGATCTTTGATGGAGGGCTCCTTTGCATCACCGGTTAAATATCCCATCCGTCCTCGTCCACGGATATACATTCGCACCGATTGAGACCAACGTAAGAAATTGGTTCCATTCAGACGAACAAAGGTGATTTAGATGGAGTGGGATTAGGAAGGGAGATGCTTTGGTTCGGTAAGTTGGTTGGACCTTGGGATGGATTCCGAGGTAACGTCGGACATGGTGAAGGCAAGGGGAAATACCGTCAGAAATTAAGAATCGTCGGATTGGCCTTCAACAAGTAAATCTCGCGAAACCAAGTTGTTGGATGCTAAGTTGACTCACTGAGAATCACTGAGTTGACTCACTGAGAATCGTCTGAGTTGACTCACTGAGAATCACTTCGTTGACTCGCTGAGTTGACTCGGTTTCGTCGATTTCAAGTAAATCCGGCAGCAGTGGCGGTGGCGGTGGCTAGGGCGGCAAGTGTTCGTCGGTCGCCGCGAGTGTTCGTCGGTCGCCGCGAGTGTTCGTCGGTGGCTGCAATCGAGTTGAAATCACAAGATCTGTTTCGTACAGATCTCGCGAGGGTTCGTTTGTCGGCTGCTAGGGCTCCGGCGAGGCTGTCGGCGGCAAATAGAGGACTGACGAGGCTTCGTTGGCGGTTGTAGAAGGCCGGAGAGTGTTCGTCGGCGGCTGTAGAGGACCGGCGAGGCTTCGTCAGTTGTAATGAGGGCTCGTCGTCGGCTGTAGGGGAGCTTTCATTCGTCGCCTGGCTGTAAGAGACGCTGGCGAACCTTCGTCGACTGTTGTTGGATGCCGGCGAACGTCATCGACGACTACAATGGCTGGCGGCGAACTTCGAAAACTTGTAAAGGGCCGGCGGTTGCTGCAGAGGCTAGGGTTTTTTGGGTTTTAGCTTTGATACCAACTTGAAATGAATTAATCAATTGTATATCACTTTAATCATACAATATGAGGCTACATATAGGAAAACTTAAGAACTAAAAAGGTAAATAACTAATTACAATTAACTATTTTCCTAATCTATATATTTGACTTTCCATATGTACAAATACTACCAATATTGAATATTCCAACATATTACTTATCATAATTTTTATTTAATAAATGAAAAAATTGTGTGGCGCATGATCTTCAACTTGAAATGTAATAAAATAGTGGTCCATAATGTATTCAGAAAACTCAGAATTAATCATTACCTGGGTTACAGTTGCAAAAGATTTCTAGTCAGCTCCATAGAGAAGTGCTGAATCAAAAGCACACACATATTGGCAACATATGTATGCATGTTGAATGGGAAGAACTATTAAGTGCAATTACTATTTTTCACAGAAAACCAAGATCAAATAACCTTGTAGCTCGGTTGACCAATGTTGGACATCGAAACTTTAATTATTTGTTCATACATCTTTATTTGTGCATGCAAGAATCAAGCAAGAACCAACATATATTATAAGTATGAAACTTTATATTGAAAACCCATTTGCTTCTCTTTTATCTTATTAGAAAATCAAACGAACAATATTTACCTGGTATCAACAAAATGGTAATTGCAATTCCAGACAAGAAAGCAAACTTGACTTGAGTATACAACAGATACAGGGCAATCCCAATTTGTAATGGCAAGCTGAGGTATTCACAATTTTACACCGGCATTAGAATCGTCCAAATATTCACAAGATGAATATTAATAGCTGATAAAGCATGTGTCTCATAAATATTGGGAAAAAATTAGAAGGTTTTATTTGAGCATTTTCAATTTTATTAATGCAATCTATAGTGCATATCTAAAGGTTGAAAATGATGCAACTATCATCTGAGAAGTTGAGGGTTGAAAACCACCAAATACACTAAATGCTTTCAGAATTGGCTATTTACTTTTTCTATTTTGTAAAGTTTATGTCATACAAGAACGGTTAAATTAAACTATAGAAGAATTTTTACCTCCACATATCATGAAAACTGTTGCACAAGTTGACAGTTCGATCAGCATCAACAGACATGAATGTCTGAATTTCCCCTCCTGAAAATTTTGACATTTCTGCTAGGCTAACGCATAGGCACTGTAAATGATTTAAATACAAAAATAATGAGTGAAATTCCATCACCAGAATAAAATATATGACGAAAGATAAATAAGAACTATTTCAGAAATGAAAAGCTTAAGATAACATTCAGCAAAGTATATAATCAGGTTTAGCAATTTTATTACTTCTTTACCAGCAATAAATATGTGAAGATAAGGGAATTTGTGTTTTGACAAATAAGCACATATAGGAATACAATGAAAACAGAACATAATTGATACATTCAAAATGAATTTGTAAATGATATGACAATTCGCATTGGTTCAGGCAGAGTTGGTGACTAACTTGGAATATGCTGGATGTTTGGACACGTCTTTTGGGAAATAGACAATTCCAGACTTCCGTAATAAATCTTACAGAAGGGCCAGCCACATAACTTTGATTTTCACAATTTTATTATACCAAAACTCGCCCTTGTATTTTTTCATTGACTTTTATTACATATATTTGGCAATGAAAATATAACTAATTATAAAAGTCCAACCATTAATGAAACGGGAAGAAAGTTTGAAATATTGAAAGAAACCTAAACTAAGAAAAAACAATCCATTTTGGTGGACTTATGATTCCACTTTGTTTATAATGAAACAGGTGTAACAATATCACTCCAACAGAACCGGCATGCAAAGTGTTAAAGTTCTTATACCGTGTTTGAAACTCTATTGTTTCTCTTTACAAAATAGAGTATAATATACTAAGACAGCATACGAGTCCCTCTGAGTTGTGCAACATTGCAACATCCCTTTTCACCACATGCCATCATACATATAACATTACAGTGATAAAATTTCCGTATAACCTATAATCAACCTTGGCAACTTAGAATGCAAAGAAATATATTAACCTTACGATAGATGACAGTCATAATACTAGATCGTAGCTTTAACTTCAACTTGGAGAGGTGAAAAGTATATTGTGTATCAAGGAAGGATCTGCACCATCAAACTAGTATTCTCAAGACACCGCTTTCAACGCAGTTAATAGATGAAAAATGGTTCAAAATACAATGATGCTGCACTCAACACATTAATATCTAAAGAGCAAGAAACAAGAAAAAATACTGGTGAGTAATTGAAACTAAATTTATGACTAAATAGGTAATGCTTTGGTTAACCAGAACAGCAAAATGCTTATTGATGTTACATGAGAAAGGAAAAAACAAACAAGTATTACAGATGTCATAAATTTCTAGGAGTGAGAGAGCAAGAGTTACTTTAAGACAGATACGAGGCCCAAGGATGCTGCCAGAATATAGCCATCAAAATGCCACGAACCTATTCACATATATATATAAAGAGAAAAAAAGAGAAAGAACAAAGACCAGCTTTAGGACAAAAATGATAATCTCATATAAATAAAGCATGTTCCTGCAACTGTAATGATGGCAGCAGCACAACAATCATAACGAAAGCTTGAGGCAACATTCATCACATCAATAGGAGACAAATGTGTGCAGGTTTCATCAAGGTTCGTAGAGTTACTTAAGTTGTCATGTACATATTGTAGAAATTCAATGGGCCTAACTCACTCTCAAAAGACTCTTGAGAGAGGAGGATTGCCCCAGACTTATATAGCTCATAATGAGTTAACATAAGCCATGTGGGATTCAACACACCCCCTCACTTGCAGGGTGGACTTTGCCAAACCAATGTGAACGGATATCGGGGTGGGATTCAACAGGCCCCCTCACACGCAAGGTGAACTTTGTCAAACCACTACGAACGAATATCGAGGGTCCAACATCAGACAAGAAGCGTAGCTCTGATACTATGTAGAAACCCAATGGACCCAACTCACTCTCAAAAGACGTCTTGAGAGAGGAGGATTGTCCAACACTTATACATAGCTCAGGATGAGGTAACACAAGCGATGTGGGATTCAACACATATTAACTATCAATAAATGGATTAAACAATTTTTTGAATTATATCTTGCGACCTAACAATATCAACGAAAGAAGCGGGGCAAAACAAACTTCATCTATAGCTTCTTACCTGTAAAGACATGGCTATCAATAAATGACCTAAATTGCCTACCTTCTGATTAAAAACAATTTGAGTCTGTCGACCAAATTAAGACAACCTGGACATAATGCAGTAGTTGCTACTTTCATTGCTAACTCTAATTAAAAACAACGAAAGAGAAAACAAGAATCGAAACAAAGAATAGATCGTGAAAGCATTTAGATTTTTCATTTTCAGTGCTCCAATCAACAGGAAGTTTTACCACCACCACCCCAAAAAAAGAAAAAGAGAGGACTTCAATCATGTACAACTATGAAGCCTAGAGTTCTAACCTAAAACCATAAACCATGTGGTTGTTGATGGAGTAACTCCTCCTAGTTACAAACTACCTTGGGAAATCTCATAAAACCATTCAGCATCCACCCTCATTCGCAAGCCCGCTCGGAGCGAGTACCCCCTTAGATGCAATTTTGACTTTCACATGGAGCGACTGGGGCAATTGATAAAGATACTGTCGTAATGGGTTGACTGGGGATAGAGAGGAGGCTTCCCAAAACCTAACTCTCATACGATCCTAGGAATTCCAACCTAAACCTAAACCCATATGGGTGGTACCCATATCGGTAGAGTAGCTCATTCAAGTTATTCACTAGTTTGGGAAGTCCCATTGAACCAATGCAAAATCTTACAATAATCATTTACCCTAAATCCTTATCATGAAAGCTTGCGGCATAAGCATTTCTTTTCCTTATTTTTGTTTCACCACCCCATTCTCAGATATATTGATGTAATCAGTACTTAAACCATTTACCTAAAGAACCAAGAAGTCAAGTCAACTACATCACATTTGAAGAATCTATTAGAGCTTCTGAATCCTCATCATGAAAGCTTGCAGCATAAGCACTTTTTCCCACTTAATTTGTGTTTCATCTTCCCCTTCCTAAAAATATTGATGTTATGAGAGCTGAATCATTTACCTAAACAACCAAGAAGTTAGTTTATATTCCACAAGCAAAAGCAGCAAAAAAAATGGATAAATAATAATGTGGTATCAAAGTATTTATTGGGCACGGACTACATACTTAATGCCATAAAAAATATTTTTAGGAATCAAGCGAAAATTAGACATATTGAAATAAATCAACCTTGTTGAAGAAACCGAATCAGCTTATTGAGAAGCAATGGCCCCACAAAACCAATACAGTCGTTAAACACCTGCAAATATTTAACCGTCTAGTATTAAAAGAACAATATCTAAACTTACGTGTATATAAAGAATTAGCAGTCATAAAATTTTGCATTTGTGCAAATTAAGTTTAACTAGGCCCCCTGGTTTTCATAAGCATAAAAAACTCTCAAAAGATTACAAGCAATTAATAGAGGATGTCACCATTGTAGGTAAGACAACCGAAAGCAAATGCAATTACAGAACATCTGAAAGACGAATGAAATACAACCACTGATTTTGTTTCTATATGGATTGAACTTGAATTGTGACCACACATCAAAATGACTAAATTTGGATTGAACTTTTACTGCCTGGCCTGCTGGTTATAAGTGACTACAGAAATCACATATATCCGTAATAAGAAAACATTGTCTCAGACGTGACTTAGTCTCAAATTCTGCAATAAATGCATCTTAGTTCTTAGTTATGGACAGGTTGACAATTTAAAGGCTTAAAGAATGGCATATGCGTTCACTGAACAAGACATAGTTTTCAAAAAAAATTATTTATTTCTTTCAACAATGGTCAACATGACAAGACAGAACCACTGACTAGTATCTCATTTATTAACTGTGTTTGTTTAAGGAGTAACCATGGCATTGACACAATAAATGATGGAAGTACAGGCGGCGTTATCCTTTACTATTCCCACCAGAATTACTGCTATTTACAATGTGGAATTAAATATTGCAAAATGAAGTACCTTTAACAGACCTAGACGAAGATATGGCCACCCATATGCACAACAGATCGCTCTAAACAAGGACGGCTGAGAGTGATCATTTCTTCTTTCAGTTTCCAAACAGCTTAGCAGCATACCGTGGCAGGGTAAAGGATCCATATCAGTGGGAAGCTGAAGCAGATCTTCAAAGTCAAGCTGCTTAACCACACCACGCTCCATTACAGGATCAATAGATTTGAATGTCATTAGGTGCCAATAGCTGTGAGCAATTCCCTTCTTAAAACAAAAACAAAAAACGGAAACACTTTGGTTTAGACTCGGAAACTTTGAAGGAAAGAATAAAACAAGAAGAGGAAAAGAAAGATGCAAATAACTTTGATATTTAAGCTTCGAGTAATACATTTATATATGCATCGTTAAACAGTTGGAGAGAGATTTTTTATGGAGATCATCATTTGAAGGAAAGATGAAGTTGAATAAAATGCAAATAGAGAACCCTTTGAAGCAGTAAAGTTGAAGATTAGAAGAAAAAATAGTTTTCTATCCAGGCATTTTTCGATTCAGAAGCATAAAAATAAAATTTCTGGAATAAGATTTCAAAACCAAGCATCAGGTATAGCAGATAAGATATGCTGAATTTAGGTTACAAGTCTGTATCAGGTTATCGAAGAGAAAAGGTTACCCCTCTTACCAAGGAAACAGGAAAGGCAAATAGAGTTTTCCCTATTTTAATACATGTACTTCCTTCGGTTAGATTCTACTAACTTGCATATTGAGTAACAAGTGTTAGGAGGTTTCAACCCAAAACCTTATTGCTATCTGTGGAGTAGCTCCTTTCATATATATACTAGTTTGAGAAGCCTCACAAAGCCAATGTGGGATACTGGGATTCAACAACAAGTACCAAAGAAATGTATTTCACAGTTCGACTCTGTTCTCTAAATGTAGCAAACAGATACGTGGAGTAACATGCCAAAAAAGGAAGGAAAATCAGAAGCTTACAAAAAAAAGTTGATAAAAGAAAAAACTACATACTGGGTCACTATGGCGACCTTCTTCAACGTCCATTTCACAGGAGATAAGTGGTTCTTCCATTGAACTACATCTTCTGAAAGTACAGAATATTTAATGGATCATAGAAGTTGCACAAACATAAGAAGCAGGTGCTGCATCAATGGATGTATAAAATAGGCATGGTAGTTAACTAAAGTGAGAAAATAAAAAATGTAGCAGCTACATGCCAAATCCAATAAACTAGAATGGTGAAGACAAATGTAGATGAGTTCAACATGTTAGATTAGACAAAAGTCAGATAAAAAATTGATATATGTAAGAAATCTAGCAGAGGAAGATAATTTCATTAGTAGAGAAACCCTCCATTTACAATTTTAGTGGAAAAGCGTTGGGTCTATGCTCAATTATACAATAATGATGTGTTTAATGAAATAGGTGTGAAATTAATTCAATATTGTACAGATCGTAAGGTGACATTAATGGGAAACCCTCCTAGCTTGGTGAGAATTCAGGCCATTAGGCCAACTACGATATATGGTCGAGGCAATGAGTGTTTCTTCTTCCAAATATTCCCATTGTTGCAAAAGGAGTTGTCACCCTTCCGATTTTTGAATAATTAATGTTTCCATGCATTAATTGACTTTCTATAATCCATGTTTTTAAATTGTGTTACGCTATTTTGTACTCTCATTCCAAATGCCATTTTTCCTGTTTGCATACTTCAATTTGTGTGCAGCATTTATAAATTATGTTAATAGGATATCCATTATCTAGCTCAGCCAATTACAAATCTCACCAAAATATTTTGGTAGATAACTCAAGGGAAAACCAGTTCATTGAAGTTTGGTATTGCATATGAAGTACTTTTATCATTAAGAACAAGAGGACAGAAGAATGGCTAACAGAAAGACACTACCTACCTGCTCACGAGAGCTGTCAACTTTATTCTGATAATGTTAACCAAGACGGCAAACAGAATATCCAACAGAATACCCAAGCTCTCTTTAAAATCGTCCAAAACCTGTAATGTCCCACTTCAAGTCAAATTCAAATCTTCTAGAAAATTAACAAACGCAAACACTTCTATTTTCTGCAAATACAATGAAATGCTATCCATGAAGGCTAATCAGAAAGTGCCACAGACGAGTTTGTGGAGGAATTAGTTCAACTCAGACCTAAATAACTTCTTGGTAATAGGTTTTGACTCGCAAACACTTGGGACATACACATAAGCATCAATACCAGGCCTTTCTCGCAAATGATATTTTTCGATTTCCATTTGTTTATGGTAATTAAGGACAACTGCAAAGAAAGAGTTATAACTGAATTTCAGGCAACTATTTTAAGATTCTCGCGGCCACATGTTTTATGTTATTGAAATAAAATGGCAAAAGAACTATTAATATCATATCACATTATTTTGTAAAACAATAATATTGAAACAATATTAATTTTCCAATGCTTTGCAGCACTGATAATACTGTTTTGGCTCTGACAATCCTTTTCTAGTTCCTCTTTGGTTTTATGTTGGTGGGGGGGGGGTGTTCTCACATGCGAGAAGACACGCAAAAGGGGTGGTCCAGTGCTCCAGCACATGAGGCTCCCACTAATTTGGGGGTATCAATTCTATGACAAAGAGGAAATGCTCATACATGTTCCATTAACTTTTATACACAGCTCCCAAAAATAGAAAGCAACAGCTATTAGAGTAAGCCTGCGGATGAAATGAAAAGACTAGGTGTTGGTCCAAACTGACCCCAGTAGGCGACATATCCTAACATTTACATATATATAAAAATCCTAGCACACTTAAGTCATGATGAACCTAAAAGGAATATCATATGCAAGACAGACACTTGGAATAGACCATCTATACATGAAAAAAAGGGGGGGGAGGGGATAAAAGAAAGAAAGGAAACAAGAGTAGCACCTTTGAATCAAATGATTCAAAGATCATCTGCAGATGTGGAATCCCAAAAAATGGTTTCACGATCCACCAAAAGCATAGGATCAAATTAGATAGGACAGCAAAACAACAGTCTGAATTTGAGACCAGCAAAACGGTAACCTAAAAAGCATAGCACAAGGAATAACTATTAGCTTAGAACCAAGACGCCAAGCCCTCAAAATGAACTTTTAGATAATGGAAACTTCAACAAACTTACCCATACCAGTAGTTGAGAGCATCTAAATAGCCAACAATGATACAAAACAGGGTTACCATTAAGTACTTCCCTCAAAAGCAAAACCAAGTCCACGAATGCCATGCATGCTCCAAGAGCAGGTAGCAGATGCAAGAAAACCTTTTCTCGCAGGTATATCTGTGTAATTTAACTTAAAATTAGATGGCATGGCTCTCATTAAAGAACAAAATCAAAGCAAATAAAATTCCTCTTTCAAACAACAATTATATAAACATGATACATAGCATGGACCTTTCTTCGTAATTTTGATATAGAAAAGTGAAATACACACAGCATAAAAAATGGAAATATGAACTTAATTTGGAAACAATTTCTACATAAAGTATTTTATATTAAAAATTATCCTGCTCGGAACAAATGCACTATTAATTGCAGCAAACGTGGATAAGGAACTAAGATTGATGATCAACCTAAATACTAGTAAACTTCATTTTCTTCTACTTCCTCATAAACAAGGGAAGAAAACCAATAATAAACCAAAATACTTACTCTTCTTGAATTGGCAGTCCTTTTAGTGATTATAAGCACGGCAACGATAATCACAGTAACCATGTTTACCCCAAAACCTAGCACTGTACATGTTGTTATGGCGAAACAATTGATCACGGCAGCTAGTACTCTATCAAATTAGTAACATATAAATGAAGATGAAATACTCAAAGTGAATCAAGGATATAAGTCATCAAAGCATTCCGAAATTCGATTTCCATCCCATACCTGATCATGAAGAAACAAACCCACCAAATTCAGATAATAAATCACGAAAAAAATAAAAACAGAAATATCTATCACGAAGTAGAAATTTAATCTGCTCAATTCAGTATCGGTGGAAACAGCTAGTAGCCAATGTATAGTGATCCAAAATTTAATTAGCTCCATTTTTCTTCACAGAATTTTAAATTCAACTAAATGGAGCTCCGTTTATCGTTAATGCAAAAACAAAATAGATTAAAAAACTAGTAAAACCCTCAATTCTTCATATTATAACTTCTTTCTTCCAACATTTTCGGAAGAAATCAAACGGCGCTTTAGGATTTACATCTGTTCGTGCGGCCATAAACACACTATCACGCCCTAAAAACTGGAAAATCAAAGCTCTCAAGGAGCTCGTGTCATTCATCCAGTGGAACCGGCAAAAACAGACGGCAAGTAACTTAGGTCTTGAGAGAATTATGGAAAAGGAAATCAGATGAGTGAGGCTTGAGGAAGCTCGCGCAACTATATCTGGATGTGTGTGTGTGTGACTGTGTGCTACTGGATATGGAAATTTGGATAGTAATAGGGATAAAAGATGGAAAGAAATTCCATACGGAAGGAGAATTAGGGCAAATGAGCTTCATGAATTCCATGATCAGTTGAATCAGTTCTTCGTCTGCGCAGTTAACAGCTGATAGAGAGAGAGAGACGTTTTTAAAAGCAAGGAGACTTCGAGCATGCATAAGCAGCATACCACATTGACGCGATCACGGTGGCAACAAGAATAAGCCACGTGGAACTTGCTTTAGTCCTAATTGAGGTGTCAATTTCGTTCTCAATCAAAATTCGACTCTTATGAAAAGTATTTCGAAAATTTAATCTTGAATGCACCAATTCGACGTGGGAGAGTGCATATTTAAAATCATCCGATGAGATGACTAATCAAGATGCGTGTAAACTAACCCGGACGTATTTATCTTGAAATTCAAAAAAATAAATCATGTGGTGAGGTTTTATTGGAGAAAAAAAAAATCAATTTATGCTATCGAGTTGACGCTAAAATTGTACCTCCGATATTGCCATCGCGTGTGGAAGGAGGGAATAATCGGAAGATTCGCATGGTCATCATGGTCTTGCTTTACGCGTGTAAAAACAATCCTCTCCACGTCATTGGTCCCTAGCAACAACTATATGTATAGATATTGATTTAAAGGTTTTTTGTTACTCTCAATTATTCTTTTTATTTTTTAAATAATAACCACAAATTACTACAGTAATCATTAATTTCACTGACTGCGTTGAAATCACCACAATTATTCTCTATCACCATCATTATCACCAAACACACCCGTCATTACAACAAAATAACCACCACCACTTTAGCCACAATAATCATTTAGTACTACAATAAATATTTATTATTTCCACAAATTTTACTACCGTCGATCACCACATCAAACTAATCACCATAACCACAACAAATATTCATTACCACAACCGTCACCACTACAGTAAATATTTACCATTGCCACCCCAACAAACATTCTTGATTCTTATACCAACAAACATTCACTAACACTACCGCCGCCATTACAGTAGACATTTACTGTCACCACTATTACTACCACAAGAAATATTCTTATTACCGTCACCACCACACCAAACACTTAGTATCACCACCACTACAACAAACATTCATATAAATCACCACAACTCCCTCACTGAAAGTAATCCTGCATTAGCCACCATCTCACTCACACTCAGTCCGCGGCTCCACGCTATTTGACAACAATTCCCTGTTCATTTGACTTATGCCATGACAATAATAAATCACAGAGGCAATTTGTGAATTTGGTTAAAGTTGATTTGACTATACCAACTTTTAGTTATGATTAGTCATATGTTACTTTATGAAGATGCACATCATTTGATCGATTAAGTATATTTCGTTGAAGACAAGTTTGTATCTACAACGAACATTGCTTACCCAAAAGTTATATTGTGAAGATCTTGAGTGAAATATTAGTATGATAATTCAATTAGTAATTTATTTTGTTGTTTGATTATAAAATCTTTATCATTAATATTCTATTACATTCGTTAATTGTTGTGAGAATTTGGTAAAAAAATTCTATATTGATGGGCATATTATTATGAGATAATTTAATTATTGATGGGGATAGTATAAATGACGAATTTTTTGTCAATTTCTTCCAATCTTTAGAATCATCATACTGGAAGTATATTGTTAATTTGAAAACATGTATTGTTGATTATTGATTATTGATTTTGATGTTTGTTGTTTTGGGTGGTGGCTTATATTTTCTATTTTTATTATTGAGTTCGTTGATATTTTTGTTTCGTTTGCCTAAACATTAAAATTAATGGGCATAATGGGATGATTAAGAAACTTTGAGGTGTTATACGTTAAACTAAAACTATAGGGGATCAAAGTGATATTTTGATCAAATTTTAAGGGCACAAAGTATCAAAAATCCAAATATAATTTTTTTTTTTCGGGTGTGCGCCGATCATTCTCATTTTGCTTTGCAATGCACCGATCAAGCCCATCCGGGTTTTTTTTTTGCACTAGCAGTTCATTTTGTGTTTTTCTGATTAAAATACCTCATATGTAACTTTCAATACTAATATCAAAACACATGAATTTTTTTGTAGTTTTTTATGTTATAAAATTCATATTTTTACATTATATTAATCAATAAAATGTTATTTTTTTACGATATATTAATCATATTTTTTGGAAGTATAAATCGTATTATGCATGGATATTACATGTGACATTTAAAGGCAATGTTGAATATAACATCAAAAAGAACAACTAGTTGTATTTTTTTATCCAATATTGTGATACGTCTGATTATCTCTCTTGTACCGCTTCTTTCAATGTTTGTATTAAATGTAACACTATTTAATATTGCAAAAAAATAAATAAAAAATCAATGGATATTACACGTAACATCTATAATCAGTAATTATTTAAAAATATATTTTCAATGTATGTTACATGTAACATCTATATTAATATTTATTTTCAGTTGATTTTACATGCAAAACATATTTTTATGTGAATATTATATGTAACATCTATATTTCAGGAGACGTTACATGTAACATTAATGCAATTTTCAATTTATCTCACTAACAAAAATCCACATTTTTCTCTCTATATTTTAAGGGGATATTATATGTAATATTAACACCGGCCCATGTTTCTCTCACTATACATTCTCTCTCCTCTCTGCATCTAAGTAAACAAATTACAAATTGCAGAGTGCAATGTGTAAATAATAAAAAAAGCACTCCAAAACCTTTACTGACAACAGTCAATACTCACTTCACCATTCTCTCTCTCTAAACAAAGAAATGGTTGTTCAAGCTCCCCCCCCCCTCTCACCATTTCTCTCTCTCTCTAAATGATGACCTACCCAAGCCAAGTGTGCACCTAGTGAACGGCAAAGGTGAACAAGTTAGAGACTTCCGACAAAGGTCAGATTTGAACTGAGAAGGTGATGGATAAGCTAGATTTGGATGACGACGGTGGAGAAAGTATCGGATTTGGACGGCGACGATGGGAGTGCGTCGGATCTCGATAGTGACAACAGCGGATCTGGATTGCAAAGGTGGTGGAGAAGCTGGATATGGCAATGCTCACGCGAATCACGGGAGGGGCAATTCTATAATCTTGTCGTCGGACGTTTTTGAAAAAAAGGACTAATCGGTGTAAGAAATCGCCGGACATGGCGTTTTCGGTTTAACTCAAAGTAAGTGAATTTAAACGGTGAACAATAATTTTTTTTGGGCTTAAACGGTAATTTTTTTTTTTCATTTGAATTAGACGCCAACTCAACTATATAAATGTATTTTATTTTCTAGCAGAAATAAATGGTGTACAATCTTCAATTTCTTATCTAATCTTCTAATAGTTGCCTTTCCCTCCCGTTTGTGGCTTGTGCTGCTACCACTCCTCAAGCCCCGCCATAGTCATGGCCATTTCAACGGCTTTCTCTTCACCTCCCAAATCCTCTTCCCTCTCCCTTCTATCTCACTCCCAGCGATCTCTCTCTTCACTCTCTCCCGCACCTTTCTTCTCTCACCTCCCCGTTCGCCCGCCTCTCATTTCCTCCGCGAAATCGGCGTGTAGCTCAATTCGGTGCACCAGTAAAGGAGCTCCGGCCGGCGTCGACCCTACGAAGGGCGTCTCGGTCTACAAGCCAAAATCGTATGAAGTTCTCGTCACCGACGCCGCGAATTCCCTCGCATACGCTCTCAACGACGGAATGATGCGGCTCGAAATCGAGTTCCCGTAATTCTCTCTCCCTTCCCTGCGTAGTTTGCAGATTGAAAGTTTATCTGTTCTAGTTTCTATTATGCATTTTCAGATTCATCGTGTACCTTAATTTCGAGCCAGATCTTTGCATTATTTATGCTATTTTACTTGATCCTCGGTTTATACTTCATAGCTCAGGCTAAGCTAACAGTGAAGAGAACTATACCTTTTGGAAGAGTTCTCGCATTTTGAATGTGGCATTATTATACGTTGTTCTGGTTTTTAATATACATTTTCTGATTCAGCTTGTAGTTGAATTTCGAGCCAGAACTTTGCATAATTTATGCTGTTTAGCTGATCTCAGTTTATACTTCATATCTCAAAGCTTACCTAATATGGAAGAGAAATATACCGTTTGGATGAATTCACACATGGAATGTTGCATCATTATACATTGAGCTCTCTTATTGACTGATCATTCACGAGTATACTCGATATCATGCCTGACATTGTAAATTACTCTTTGTTTTGGAAGTTAAATTCCTAAATTTAATATTCAGACTCCTAAGAGAGAAGCTATTTTCAATCCTGACACATTTTCCTTCTCGTGTTTGATTTTTCACTGGACCAGTCCTTTGCCTGGCGACATGTCTTCCTATAAGGTACCATTTCAGCTGTTTCAATTTCTTTTGTTTGCTAATATGATGCCTCTTGTATTCATTGATGCACATATATTGTGCAATCTCACTATTGACTTGTTAACAAAGCATATTGATCAGAACATGTATTCTCTAATTCCTTACTATGTGAAGGGATCATCAGATGAGTTTGCAGATGCCAACATTCAACTTGTTTTGACTGTTGTTAGGAAGCTAAAAGAGAGAATGGGAACACAAGCTTGCATCGTAAGGAAGAACCTTGTTAATTTCGTATAGATACTTTCCTTTTGACTTTTCGGTTCGAAAAAATAACTCTATGAAAGTTTTTCATTTTTTTAGGTTTTTCCTGATAAGCCAGAAAAGCGTCGAGCTTCAGAGCTTTTCAAGGCAGCTTTTGATTTGGTAACAAACTAAACTGACTCTTATATGGGATTATCTCATTTTTGTTCTCTGTTAAATTGATGTTAAGTAGTTGCTATCATGGGATGTTATCCACTGTGAAGTTGGGTCTTTGAGTCATTGTATTGGGTTTTTAGATAGATACATGATTTTGAAATTCAATATATTAAGTTTGACCAAGGGTTATTTGGATTTCATTTGATTATATTTTTTTTAACTAATTTTCTTTTTCGTTTTTCAGGTTGATGATATTACAATTGGTTCGCTGGATGATATTCCTGCTGGTCCTGTCACCACATTTTTCAGATCTGTGAGGAACACATTGGATTTTGATTTTGAGGACGAAAATGAAGGTTAGTTTTAGAGAAGAAAAGAAAAAGATATGATTCTTCTACATCAGTCTGTATTTTTGTTAGGTATTTTTGTATGTTTTTAATTCCTTGCTAAAGTCTTAGTCTTAACTTAAGCATAATGACATATTTTTGGGTTAATGTTGGTGAATTTGTCCTACATAAAGAAACTTTATGATTTGAGTAATCCTACCCCAACTCCTTAGGTTCATAATTGCCTTAACTCGAATAAAGTTCTTATTCTTTTTAAATTCGATTTCGAAGTATGAATATGCTTTCTATTCAATTGTATGTTAGTTCCACCAGATTCATGTTCTTGAGTTGTCTTACAAAGTTCTTATGAAGTAATGATAGGTTGCATTATACTCTCTCCGTCCCTCCACAAAGTTAAAAAATGCTTTGACAAAAAATTGCAAAAATTTAGACAATTATTCCATCCTTTTTGCAGGAAATAAATAAAAAAATCGCAAAATTTTAAACAATTATTCCAAATATTAATACTATGCGAATTGAAGTCATTGTACTGTGTTCAAAAGGGTAGCATTGGAAAATAATTTACTTTTTACTTTCTAAAAAAGGAAATAGGACATCGAAATAGAGAAAGTAAGGATCCGAGAAAGTAAGGACCCATTCGACAACATGATTCAATACTTAAAATTGAATACATGGAGTACTTATCAAATTAAGCATGTTTGATAATAAATTGAAGCAACCACTTAAAATATAAGTATCGCTTAAAAATTATTCAAAGCTATTAGATGACTCGCTTATCTTTTTAGCGCTTCTCTCCTGAAACCATCAAACATTTATCTATTATTCAATATCGATACTATAAAATCTTACAAAAAAGAGTTATATACAAACAATTATAGATGGAGAAAATACTAAATTGAGGAAAAATAGAGAGATAATATTTTAGAAAAATAAAGTTGTAAAAATTATTTTAAGGATTTTTTTTAGTACAATTTTTTTTTGAAGTTATAAGTATTAAAAAGTAAATATTTAATATATTCAGAACTTAAAATTCAACATATATAAATTTTTAATACTTAATTTTCAGTGTCGAATTTTCAGTGTCATCATACTTTAATGGGAGTGCATGGCTCTCTGTATCTGTATTGTATCATACTTTAATGTGAGTGTGTGTGTGTTAAGAAGTTCATGGTGAGCATATTAACATGTGGAAATTTTAGTATTTGACAGTTTAAACCTAACTTCTTCATTCTTTGAAATCTATTTGGACAACAGATCGATGGAAATCCGACAAGCCACCATCACTGTATATATTCATCAGCTGCAGCACTCGTGATCTTTCTTATATAGAGAAGTATGTGGTATGTTTGCTTCACTTTTGAGAATGTTTCTTACCTACTTTGCTTTTAGGTAGTGTTTGGTTGCGGCCTTGGAATTAGAATGTTCAAAGTTGAACAATTCAACTACTACTCTTTTCAATATTATAGCTCAAAAAATGGTTTTACAAAACAATTTTCACAATATGTATCACATCACTTACTTTTAATATTATATTGTTATTATTTTATAAATTTAATTTTATCTTTTTTCTCTATATTTTTATTTTTTATTTCACTACAAATTCCTGTAGATTATTCTCTCTTTTTTGATGTTGAATTCCACATTGATGTTGGGCCCTCCGATATTCGTTCACAGTGATTTTGTCAAAGTCCAGCTTGCGCGTGAGGGGGCGTATTGAATCCCACATCGCCTCTGTTACATGATCCTGAGCTATATATAAAGTTTAGGTCAATCCTCCTTTTACAAGGCGTCTTTTGAGAATGACTTAGGCCCATTGGATTTCTTTATAGTATAAGAGCCAAGCCTTTTGTTTGCAGTGGTTTGTCAATGAACACCCTTTGTTCGCAATTATTTGTCAAAGTCTACCCTGCACGTGAGGGGCGTATTGAATCACACATCGCTTGTGTTACCTGATCTTAAGTTATATATAGAGTTTAGGGCAATCCTCCTTTTACAGGGCCTCTTTTGAGAATGAGTTAGGCCCATTGGATTTCTTCATTCGACATTATATTTCAATCAACTGTGTCACTTTTACACTTTTTTTTTTTCAGACAATTAATAAATATTATTTTTTCTAAACTAAACCAAACAATTTCTCAGAATTTTCAATTTTTTTTTTTATGTTTTCAAAATGTTCAAAAGCTGTTTTCAAAAGCGAAACCAAATAAGGCCTAAATTTTTGCATGCATTCATTCCGATTCCAAGGCTTAAATTTCTTGCTTCCAAACGCGACCTTATCATTCAATGCCGATCTATCTATCTATCTATCTATATATATATATATTTAAAAGGAAATATATACTATCTCTTTCATTTTCCCATTAACTAGTTTTTGATAATATAATGCAGGAAAAATTTGCTCCATCAATCCCCACACTTCTATTTAATCTGGAATTGGATACATTGCGGTACTCTTTCTTTTCTTTTTCTTTCTTTTTAATCAAAGACACCTTGTTTTATTCAAATTCACATTTTCTCAAAGCACATATTGAACAATGCAGGGCTGACCTGGGGCTTCTAGGCTTCCCAACCAAAGATTTACACTATCGGTTTCTTTCTCAATTCATACCAGTGTTTTATATCCGAACAAGAGAGTACTCAAAGGTACATTATCTTAATTCAAGGTTTTCTATACCTCATTTCTTTTTTATTTGAAATTTGTTGAATCCCACGTCGCTCGTGTTACCTGAGCCTGAGCAAATATATAAAGCCGAGGGCAATTCTCCTCTTACAATGCGTCTTTTGAGAGTGAGTTAGGCCCATTGGATTTCTATATGGTGTTAGAGCTGTGACTCTTATATGATGTTGGCTCCTTCATCGATGTTGGGTCCCAAGATATCTGTTCATAGTGGTTTGTCAAAGTCTACCCTGCGCATGAGGAGGCGTGTTGAATCCCACATTGCTTGTGTTATCTGATCCTGAACTATATATAAAGCGTAGAACAATCCTCATTTTACAAGTCTTCTTTTGAGAGCGAGTTAGGCCCATTGGATTTCTATGACATTTGAAGTTTTTTTTTTTTTAATTATGGAAGACAGTTGCAGTGGCACCTTACATTGTAAATTACAGTGGAGCACTGTTCCGTCAATACCCGGGTGAGATATAGATTTCTTAGATGTATGCAACTGTATTTTCGGTGTCGTTTGCCCACCTTTTTTGTTTATTGTTTCTGTTCCCAGAAAAAAATTGGGAAGGAACCCGAAAATTGAAAACAAGAATAATGTGTTTCTGTTCCGCTCTCAATTTTTAAGAACATATTTTTGGGAACAGAACAGAATTGTTCCCAGAGTTCTGTTTCTGTTCTAAATTTTCTGATAACAGAAACAGAAATACGGGAACAGAAATACTAAACAAACAGCACCATCAGTTAGGAGTGGAGGGAGGAGGGGGTTGAAGGGGGGAAGAGAGTAAAAATTTACATTATATTCCTTTGAAGCCACTATGGAGGAGGTTTATATCATCCTCAGATTACTGTTTTCTAATCCTTGAATTCTCGGAACAAAAACAAAAATTCAAGAAAAATTCTATTTGTTCCCATAAATTTGTTCTAAAAAATTTTGAACTAGAACAAACATTTTTTTTGTTCTCATATTTTTGTTTCCGTTCTCAGTATTTAAGGAACAGAAACAGTAAACAACGGCACCATCATCTCTCTCTCTGGGTGGATGGAGGAGGAGGGTTTTGAAATTGAATGTAAAAATTTACGTTAAATCCACAATTGGAGGGTTATCATCCCCAGATTACTGTTTCTGATCCTTGAAATCTCGGAACAAAAACAGAAATTCAGGAAACGTTCTATTCGGTTCCCTTAAATCTGTTCTAAAAAACTTTGGACTAGAACAAAAACAGTTATTTTGTTCACATATTTCTCTTTATGTTCTCACTTTTCTGCGAACAGAAACAATTACTTGAAAACAAAAAGTAAAACAAACAATTTTTATTATATTTTCAGGTCCTTGGCAGGTGATGCTGAAACAATCCGATGGTTCTTATGCTTGCGTAGCAGAGAGTGAAACTCGCTTCACGCTCAGCGAAGTAATATATATTATATACACTTTTCATTTATTTATTTATTTATTTATTTATAATTTGTAAATGAGTCCTAACTCTGTTTATTTTTATTATTGGATGTGTAGACGAAGGAGGAGCTGTTGAGGGTCCTGGGACTGCAGGAGGAAAAAGGAAGCTCTCTTGAGTTTCTTCGCAGAGGCTACAGGGTATGCTTCATTTTTCTAACCCTAAAGAACAATAATGCTATGAAATTACTACCTAGGCCTAGGCTTCTTTTGCTAATGATTTTTTTACCTAAGGGAAAATCGGTGAAAAATTCATTTTTTTAAGTTTAATTGGTGAAAAGTCCTTTTATGTTATTAGGTTTTGATTTAGTTCTTTAAGTTAGTTTCCACTTGTGTTTTAGTCCCGCATTGCAGGAATTATAGGAATATTGCAGGGATTGTAGGGAGCCTTTTAGTAATTACATTCGTTTTTTTATAGTGAATTCTGTTACATGTAACTAATATTAGTTATAATTTCATAATTGTTACTTTTCACACATATTTGGGTATTTTTAGTTACACATTATAATTAAATATATATGTATAATATTTTGTGACATAACTGAAAAAATATCAAACTTTTTAGTTATATATCAGAAACATGTAACTAAAAAATTACATATTATTAAAACATGTAACTGAAAAATATCAAATTTTTTTAGTTATATATCATAGATATGTAACTAAAAAGTGACATATAATCGGAACATATAACTGAAAAAATGAAAATAAAAATTAGTTACTTGTAACTAATATAGTAATATTACATACAAAGTAGTTACATGTAACTGACACGTGGATATCACGTGAGTAAGGTTTCCGCTTTTTAAAATAGATGAGACTAAATCAAAAGTTTTTACCGCATGTAGGATTTTTGACTAATTAGAACTTAGATGGAGGATCTCTCACCGATTGTCCATTTTTTTAATTATTATACATACACACACACATATATGTATGTATGTATATAATTAAAGTAGTGTTTATTTTTGTTTTTGTTTTAAATCAAAATTATAATAGGAGGGAGAATTTTATTTATTTTAACAAAAAATTAGATGAAAAATTTAACTCCATATATTTTTAACCACATTTCGTTAATTTAAACATAAAAATTTTAATTTCTCACTTTATTAAAAAGTAAAAACAGGTAAAGTATAATTTTTTAAAGTAAAAATAAGTTAAGTATAGTTTTTTAAAATTACGAGAGGTAATTTAACTTTTTTTTTCCCTAAAAAAATGTTATCAAACAGTTTCGTTAACTTTTGATTTTTTTTTTGTAACTCGAAAAATAATTATTTTTTTAACATTAATTTTATAAATTTAAAAAATGTTTAACAAAACTGTTATTGACTTTTGAAATCTTCTGCATTACAAATGTTATCTTTACATTTGCAGACTGCCACTTGGTGGGAAGAAGACGTTGATCTGGAACTGTCATCTGCTTGGCGTAGCTAAAATCGAATCATCAGAAAAACAGAGAGAGCCATTGGATTCGTCTGCTTTTTCAAGTAAGCTCCTTCTAATTGCCCTTCATTTTCTATTCTCGTTCTAATATATGATAATTTCGATCCACCCGTGATGAACATTTTATAGTAATAAATTCGATTCATTCGCCTCACTCTTAGAGCCTTCCTCTCTATCTTTTTATATAATATATTGTTAAAAATTTATTTGCTGAAACCAAAATGTTAAAATGATAATTTTACCATTTAGCCCCTAAAGTTTAGAGAAATTATATTTTAGTCACTATACTTTCAATTTGAACACATCAGGATTCCAATTGTGTCAAGTTAGTCCAAATAGATAATTCTGTCATTTTTATGATTGAAATGAATCACGTGTCAAACACAATGAGTGACACAGAATCACTCACGTGGTAAATTTTGTTATAAAAAAATAACGCAGGACTGACTTAACATGATTTATATATTTCAGGATTTAATATTTTCATTTTATATGCTAAAACTAAAATTTCTTTGAAACTTCATATTACAAAATGCAAAAAACTCTATAATTAATGTTGTAAGACCTAAAATTTAATTGATAAGGAGTGGAAAAAAAATAAATAGGATGAAAAAATTTAAAAATAAAAAATAGAGGAATTTGTGACCAAAGAAAAAATTACATAAATATTATCAAAAAAATAAAAAATAAAAATATTACTAAAAAATTACATATAATGTATATTGACCGGAAAAAAACACATAAATATTATACAAAAAAATTAAAAAATACAAATTTTAGTACAAGTTGAAATTCTTCCCAACCGACCATTATAATAATACTACTAATGTATTCAATGCAAAAGTACGTACTAACCCGAATGCTAATCACCAATCTCAGCTCCAAAATCTGGTTCCGGCGGTTTTGGCAATTTCATCAAACCGTCGGAATGGGCTGAGCTCCGACGCCGGTGAACTCCCCTCATTGCATTCGCTGCAAACCTCGACGCCAACATTGTCGCCGCAAAGCTAGAACCAACACCCCCCTTCATATTCTCTCCCTCTCCTCCTTCAACCTCCTCATCTTCAGCCTCCTCCTCATCTCGCCGCAACTCCGCCACCTTCCTCCGGGAATACCTCCGCCATGCCGCTTGAATAAAACTGGCAGCCCAAGTCCTCCACTGCTGAGAGTAAAATCGAAAAGTGTGTTGGACCTGCCTACTGTGAATCCTCCTGAACTGACTCGTTATGTATTTGACTTCGTCGGCGATTAGGGCGAAAGCCTCAACCTCCGTTAGGGCTTTGACGGTTCTAGTTGACGGCGGGAGTGTGGAGCCGGATTTGGGATCTAGAGCCCAAGTGAGAAGCTCCTCCCCGCAAAAATCACCTTCCTTTAGAAATCCACGGTTGAAGAAACCGCTGCGGCCGCCGTCGGTGGTAACACTCTCGAGGTGGCCGCGGATGATGAATAGCATCTCGTCAACAGGGTCACCTTCCCGGACAATGTATGTGTTGTCGGTGTATAGGCTCGGTTTTAGTCGCTCGCATATCGCGTCTAGTAAACGTTCGTCCATGTTTGCAAATAGAGGTACCTGTAAAACATTTCAATAATATTACAATAATCCGGAAATTTGAGACCCTAAATAGTTTTACATTAGGGATGACAAATTAAACCGAGCTGGCAGTAACTAAACTAAAATGAACTTAATGATTTGGATTGACCATTCAATTTAGGTTTTAGTTTATGAATTGAAAACCGAAGCGATCTTAGTTTTCGAATAGCAACCAAACGATTTTAGTTTTCGAATAGCAACCACATAATCCAACAGCGTAACCATTGTTTTAGGTCCATTTTTTTTTATATATATATATTATCCATACTTTTTCCATTTATTTATAATTTTACATATATATATATATATGGGTTTATTCTAACAATTATTGATTTGGTTTGGTTTTAATTTTGTTTGGAATTTATGGTTTATATTTTAGTTATGTTTTTGTTTACAATTTTACGAACTTGTATTGTCAGTGAATAATAATTACAGTAGAAAAAATTAATAAATATATACATACATACAAACTTAATTGGGTTGCGATTTTGTTGGTTAAGTTTAAAAACCAACTTTAAAAAAATTGACAGTTTACCGTTTGGTTTTGGGTTTGTATCTAATAATTTTGGTTTTGATTTCTACTAAAACCAGACGGAAAATTACCCCAGATGATGCCTTAGTTCTTTCCTTTTTTTTTTTTCAGTTTATGTTATGTTTCATGATTTCTAGATCAATTTAATGAACCGAAACGAAAATTAAAAAAATCTAAATTTTCCAGTGCTAATAGAAGCACGCACACCTAATTTTTCACAATGGTGAGAAATTGATAAAAAAAAAACGAAAGGGGAAAAACACACATACCCTTCGAACCAAGTTGAGACAGAGATGTCGCTTGATATCCCTCCTGAGATCCTTGGGTAGGCTCTGCACCAAACTCTCCTCGTCCACTCCTCTTGTTTCCAGCCACTTGTACTGATCGTATCGCCGCACCCTCTCCCTGAGCTCGTGCGGTAGAACCCTGTGGTGCATCCACTGCTCCGAGTCCCTCTTTTTTATCCTCATCTCTTCTAGCCGAACCGTAAGTGATTGAAGATACGTCTGTTCTTCCAAATATTCGCATAAGTATCATTTATAAGTCTTTAGGTACAACTCCACGTATATGATTTCTACTGGTGGCGGATCCAGAAAATTGGCTAATTTTTTAACACAAATTTTATGATACTTTTGAAAAGAACCTTTTTCTTTGGTCTTCACCGCACATTCATATTTCAAAAATTTATCACTTCAACACTATTGCCGATAAGAGCAATATAGTGAAAAATAAAAAATAAAAATCAAACACTACTTAAAACTTTATGTAAGTGTTAAAATATTTTGTATGTACCTGCATATTGCCAATGAGGAGAGCAAAGAGGACAAGCCCAAGAATGGCAAGTGCTATGGAAAACAGAACCTCCCATGGATAAGTACTGGTTACAAGTCCCTGACCAAGTGTACTGTAAAGAGTGAAATACCACATGGTTAGGGTAAGTCTTAGGTAGTGTTTGGTAGCACAGTCAAAATTTTAGAACTGGAGTTACAAATATGTAGCGGAGTCAGAAATTTATTACTAATGGGACATAAAAATTATATCAAAAAATTTATTACCCTTTAAACATTTTTACTTTTTATCAAAAAAAAATAAAAAAATAAATTGAATGATACTACCAAAGAAACAAATTTATTGTTACATTATAGTTAGCTAATTTTATCTTTTTGAAAATTTTAGAATTAGAAATTCCCATCCATGTGACAAAATCAGTTGAGAATTCCCCCACTATATCCCCCCACCCCACCCCACCCCACCCCCCAAAAAAAAAAAATCAATAATTCGAGAAAAAAATAATGTTTATTCAATATCGAAAAGTGATAAGTATATTTAGGACTATATTTTCATATTTTACGTCAAATTGATAAAATAATTAGGTTAAAATTCTAAGGGTGTTTGGTATGAATGGAAAATGGAAGGGAAATGAAAAATAGAAGGAGAAATGAAAAAAAATTGTATTTGGTATGGAAGAAAAATGGAAGGGGAATGAAAATGAGAAGGATAAAATATAAATTTCGAGACAAGTTTTTTCCCCCCTAAATTTGGGAGGAAAAGGAGAGAAAAATGGTTTTAGATATTAAAATTACAATTATACCCTTAATAATTGATTTTTTAATTTATTTTTGGAATATACGAGGGCAAAATAGTAAATTACATTAAATTAAATTATTTTCTATCCTTTAATTTTCCTTCCCAACTAAACAACACTAGGAAAAATAATTTTCCTTTCACGATGGATAAAAAAAATTCTTTTTCATTTTCTTTTTCCTTTTCCTTTCCCCTCCTTCTAACCAAACATACCCTAAATCTCTAAAATCTAAAATCTAAATTAATAAATTTAACACAAATTACATGTAAATATATTTGTATTTGGATATTTTATAGTAAAGACTAATTTCACGCAGCCAAAACATAAGATAAGGAGCATTCATGATGCAAGAGGTTACAGATGATGGCTAAAGAAGGAATGACAACACATGCAACACCAATCAACCACATAGCTCCTAGATATTTTATATTTTTCATTAAAAAAAACACAAAGGTACCGTTTGGTTTCATGAATTGGAGCCTTGATTTTGGAATTAGAAATAAATGTATGTCCAAAGCTTCAATTCCTTGCTACCAAATGCTACCTAGGAGATAATATTGTAGCGAAGCGACTTGTTTAGCTGTTGTTTGGTTTAATTTTTGAGAACTGTTTCTGAAATTTTGAAAATTGTGAAAAATTGTTCGATTTAGTTTGAAAAATATAATATTTATTAAAAATATGATTTTTGAAAACTAAAGATGATGCGTAATTTGATTGAAATATGATGTTGAAAAAATAGAGATAATAACGATGTTTGATGGGTGAATGTGTGGTAGTGAAAATTTATAGCGAACTAGAAAATAAAGATAGATAAATTTAAAAAATAATAAATATTAAAAAAATTGGTGATGGGATAGATATTGTGAAAATCGGTTTTGTAAAAGTGTTTCTGAGTTGTGTTGTTAAAAGAGTAATAATTGTATTTTTTTTGAAAACCAAAAGCGGATTGTCAACCAAACATGACATAAACAAGCATAATCAAGTGGAAAAATGTTGAGGGGGAAAATTTCTTTTTTTTTCCCAAGAGTGAGATGAGTGTCTATGTGGACTCTAAGGTTTTTAAATTGCGCATTTGATCCTTTAAATTCCACATTTGTTTCAATCCCCCAAAACTTAAAAAAAAAAACATTAATGGTTTTGGATGAAAAATAGGTGCGTGTTCAACACATGGTCTTCTAATAGAGATATTTTTGTCATTTCAGCATTTCACTAAACCTATCATGAGGAAAACTTCTTAGGTTTAGTGAAGCGATGGAATAATAAAAATATCTCCATTAGAAGGGCACATGTCCCTTCTCATAGAGGAAAAATAGACTGAACATAAAGGGAGAAAGAGGGGTTGGGGGGTTGTGGGGTGGGTGGGGGTGGGGGTTTGCATACCTCAGATTCTGCAGCCCCCACCAGAGACAATAACAGTACTTGGAAACAAAATCCTCAGATTCAACGATACCAGATAACAAAGCCTGTGCGAAGATCCCATAGTTGAACGGCGGATCATCGTCGGTAATATTGCACTTTGAGTCAAGAACGGCCTTGCTCACTTCTTTCCAGTGAGCAAACTCCGGTGTATCCTTGTGTCCACAGTACAAAAAATTCTTATTGCACTGCATTTCATTGTCTGAGCAAGCTTTCTCCCAGCATGAATCTTTACGTTCCACTGCTAAAAGGTACCAGAAAGCCCCAAATATCTGCAAATCAAAGGAATTTAAAGTTCAAATATATTTATTTTAGGCAAAACTGATAGATTATCTTTGAAACTAGTCTGTTTTATTCTTTTAACCTAAGGTGTTTTTTAGGCCTTTCAATAGTTTTGTCATTCAGTTAACATTAACTAGATTAAATGTATCGAGTATTAACTAGATGTGATGGTGGCCAACGACCAGATTCCATCGACCGGTGATCGGAGTCTGATAACAGGCGGGCGGTAGGCGTCGTAGTTAATGTTTACTAAAAACTAAAAAATAAGTTGAAAATAAAATTGATAAGGGCTAAAAAGAAATTGTTCTATAAATAAGGTAAAAAAATAAAAATGAACCCCCCAAAAAATGAGTATATAGGTGGCATTTGTTTGTGTTTCTTTTCCAAATAGAAATCTGAGAACAAGTGTCTTCTCTTCCCATAAATTTGTTCGGCAAAACAGAAACAGTTTTTTTGTGTTCTCTGTTGTTTTCCCAGTTTAAAAAGAAAAACCGGAACAGGAACACTAAATAGGGGGCCATAAGCTTCTAAGGAACGATTCAACTTCCTCCATTTCCAAACCACAAAAAGAATGTGCTTGGAAGATCAAGTAATACATACTCTTAGGTGGCGTTTGTTTTAGTATTTTCGTTCCTTAAAACTTGGAAACACAAACATAAATCGAGGAAAAATTTTGTAATGTTCCCAAAAGTTTAATGTAAAAATTTGGGAGCAGTCTATAAACAGAAATTTTTTCCTTCCCATATTTCTGCTTTCGGTTTTAAGTTTACGGAGAAGAAAATCAGGAAGCTGGGAACAGAAACACAAACAAACGCCCCAGCTTTGGTACATATTGCACCCAATTCGGAGTTTAATTTTGAAAAATGTTTCATAAAAAGGCCATATTTCGATGAAATTGGTTTTAAAAAGTGGAATGCTAAGATATAAACGGGTCATTTATGACCCATATGTACACTCTTTTTTTTGTTAGGGCCTATACATCTCTTAAGAAAATAAGTAAAAATCATTTCATTCGATTACTTTTAAATTAACTTCTTACTTTTTACATTTTTCTTCCTCTTCCTTCTTAGTGATTTTAGGGTTAAAAAATGCTAAAATTATTTTAATTAAGGGTAAAATAGTAATTTCAAAATATAGAATTACATATATAAACAGATAGACTTACATGGCTAACAAGAACAAACCAGAGTAAGTAGTATGCAGCGCCAGCCCAGGCAGTTTCAGCAAATACACCTGCAGTCTTTTTAAGCTCTGAAGTTAAGGGGAGAAACCGCAAAAATCTGGGGATGTATTGGAAGAAGACGACTATCAGTAGGTGGTGTTTTGTGGCCAATACAGTTGTACCCTGTGATCTTTGAAGAAACCTCCATACCACAATCTGTAAAGTTAATAAAGAACACCTTCCATAAACCATATTCTCTTAAGGTATGTTGGGTTGGAAGGAAGAAAAAGAGAGAAAAAAAATGAGAAGATAATATTTCTATTCATCGTGGAAAGAAAATTATTTTCTCTAGCGTTGTTTGGTTAGGAAAAAAAATGAAATGAAAATAATTAATTTTAATGTAATTTACCATTTTATCCTCGTATATTGTAAAAATAATTAAAATTTATATTATCAAGAGTATAATTGTAATTTTCCTCCATTCTTGAAAACATTTTCCTCAATTTCCTTCATTTTCCCTCTAAATTTGTGAGGAAAAAAATTTGCTTAGGCAATTATGCATATTCTTTCCTATTTTCTTTTTTTTTTTTTCTCTCATTTTCCATCCTATTTTTTTTTTTTTTTTTTATTTTCTTATGCATCCTTTTTTCTCCCAAACGAACACACCGTAGATCGAGCAGTGCATAAATAAATTAAATTCATCTCAACCTTTCATTTCTTCCTAAATGAATCCCAGTTTGCAAATATTAATGAAAATATATTTTTAAGTACAATCCTGATTTATTATATAGACTAGAAATTTCCTGTGATTAAATGCACTAATTTGTAAATGTAAAAGATAGTGAAAAAAATATAAAAAATTGACCAATTAAATATAAATATGAAATTTGAAGGATACAAAATATAATTTAATTTAACTTAGAAGTGACTGTGTGAATTTTTTAAGTAGAAATTTTCCCAAAAAAAACTTTTATAATATATTTTCATCAACTCAAAGATATTTGTTATAAAACGTCATAATTTATTATATAGATATCACGAACGAGCGAAGTATGCCGTAAATATAAACTGTTAAAAGGAAAAAAATGGAAGGAATATCATCAAACCTGTGGCAAAGGCAGCACGGAAACAAGATCGACGATGAAGTAGCGATGCATATATCTGCTTGCAATTTGCGCCGGATCTATCACAAGCTCCCCCCGTCCAAAAACACGAGACGACGGAGCAATATAAGCCGTCCTGAACTGCAGAACCATCCGCACGATGTAAAAAGCATCGATGATCGTCCGAAGTGTCGTGATAGTATAAGCCAAGCTCTCATCGATATGAAGGCACATGCCTTCGCTCTTGAAAACGGGTAGATAGAAAAACAAAGGATCAATGGATACCGCGAGAATACACGATATGACCAAAAGTTTGTTCCAGAATAAGAGAGACTTGTCTTGTGGATCAAATATTTTTTTTTCGGTCACTTTGAGATCTTCGGGGAAAACTGCACGGCTTACGCCATATCTAAGTGATTTGCCGAATGTTCTGAGTCCTTCGGATCCCTTTCGAACTCCGTATTTGAACGATTGAGAAGACGGGTTTTTGTTTGAACGGCCAGCGCCGGTTAGTCCCTCGATGCCGAATCCGCATTTTTTCATTCCGAGCTCGGATGATAATGATATTCTTGAGTCCAGATCATCCAACCTGGCAAAGAATAAGTGAAAGCACATACAAGATATCAGTGGCGTATCCAAAAAAAATTGATTGAGTACTAAATTTTTTAAAGGGATTATTAGAAAATATTTTATATAAATTAGCGGGCGCTATCGTAAAATTTTAAGAGTTTTAATTTATTTTTTTAAAACATGTAAAGGTAAAAATAGAAATTTTCAAAAGTTTGAAGTGGGTCGCTCATCCCCCTCGATCACCAATTGTATTACTGGAAGGAATAAGATGAAAATGAAGCAAACTGTTGATTAACTATTCGAGCTCGGTTTGATAACAACTTGTTCGTACCTCGTTCCTTTAATGAATGAGCTAAGCTTAAATATTTGTCTAAACTCGTTTATTAAAAAGTTTTGTTACACTAAGTTTGTTAAAAAAATAATATTATTCAAATAGTTATTGAGCATTAAAAATTAAAATAAAAAATCCAAAAACAACTTGTTGAACAGTTTGACTAATTAGGGCTCAAACAAACTTGAACACTTAATATTTGGCTAGTTAATAATCCTAATAATGTAAAGGGGAAATGTTAGTGGCACTCCATAAATGTACAATCGAACTTCAATTACACTATTCCTCTTACATAGAAATGGTGAAAGTGGAGTGCAATTCAATATTTTTGGAGTGCCAATAGCAGATTGCCATTTTTCGTACCTTGCAAATTTTTCTCTCTGGCCACCAATATACTGAGACTTGTAACCAGAACAATCCAGCATTTTAGTTGGGGCAAATTCCCAGTATCAAAATCCGCTGGGAAGAATTGAAGTCACAAAAAACATCACAGCATATATAAACTCTTCAACCAAAATCACTGCAAACAAAATTTGAAGAGAAAATTATTAGATTGTCCTTTAATTATTTGTAATATTTTTTTCATTTTTGTTAGTCCTTTCGTTAAAATCAACATCAATTAGATTAAATTTATCGAGTTGACGTTAACTAATGTTTAATTTGTATTTGGTATTATAGTTAAAAAATAAATTCTCTATAAATAAGGTAAAAAAAAAAATTAAAAAATATAGGAATATATAGAATAAAAAGCCAAAATATAAGTTCGATCACCGATGGAACTGTTCTAACTACGAAGAACCTAATTTAGCCTTTTACAACCTACTTTGAGGATCGCTCAACTATGAAAGCATAATGGAGAAAAAAATTGTAATTCTATATCTATAATCCCAATACATCAAGACTGAATTGACGTCCATCTCTTCGTTATGATTTAAATAAACATGTTGCTCAACAATCGACAAGCGTATAATTAAGAAGAAAAATGGACTGATCTAAACGCATCTCACAATAAGACTGTCTGATCTATATAATTCAACATTGATCTTTGTTCCTTAGATTATTATCAACCCCTAGGGTCTTGTTCATCTTTTTTTGACAGGGAAATGCCGAACTGACATCAAATTTGATGGAAAATCAATAATACGAGCAAACAAAATCGGAAGGAAGCGAGAGGAAATGATGAATCGCATTCTCAATTAGATTCGCACGGTTGAACAAAACAATTATCATTAGATTTTCCTGAAATGAAATTGTTTAATCTCGAGCAGAGATAAACAAACCTGCTCAATACATGCGCTAATGTTCATACCTGAGAGAGAGAGAGAATAACCGCATGCGAATCAGCATTGCATTGCATCAAAATGAAACGAACGACTGCGGAAATCAAAACGAATGACGTTCTTCGAGATTGTTCTGTTCTTCTTCGGTTCCGCCGATCAATGAACTCCTCGTGAATGAAGATCATGGAAAAAACATGGATCCAGAAGAGAGAGAGAGAGAGAGAGAAATCTGTTTTTTCCCTATTTTGAGCAGAATGGCGCGCGAAGGGGGGCAAACGTGAACCTCGCGTTATATATTCTTCTCCTATGTTTTGAAATTTTTGAGAAAAACGCCCTTATAACCCTCAAAGTTCTGCCTTAATATCCAATTGGTCTCGATACTTTCAATTTTAACACATTTAGCCCGCAGATTATGACTTCTTTTTTTTTTTTTTCCAATTTGGTCCAACAACTTCTTCTTCTGCCCAATAATTGACATATGCATTCATCCCTAGGATCCTTTGGAGATTTTAATTTTAAGTTTTATGTTAAAAAAATTGTAAATTAATTATTTATTTTTTAACAAAAACTAAAATTTAAATAAGTGGTTTAAATTTGGGTAAATTGGCTTCTACCCCTTTACTTTGTCTAATTGTCATTTTACTCATCCGAACTTTAAAAAGTTACACTTTACCTACTTCTACTTTAAACAAAATGAGAAATTAATTTTTTTTTTCCTATTTAAATTAACAGAGTAATGCTTAAAAATAAGTGACGTTAAATTTTTCATCCAAGTTTTAGATGAAATTGATAAAAAAATTCTGTCTTAATTTTAAATTTTATTTTTTTTATCATAAATATATTAAAAATTCATTAAAATTAAAATAAAGAGACAATTTCATCTATTTCAACCAATAATTTAATGAAATTATAAATTTCATCAATTTTTAAAACTAAGAGAAAAAAAAAAAAAAAAAAAAAGACCTCGTTTTATTTAAAAGAGCAGATAAAGTGTAATTTTTTAAAGTGAAGAATAATAAAATTATAATTAAACAAATTAGAAGGCAATTCACTTTTAAATTACAAGCAATAAATAGATTTATGTAACCGACCCCACATAAGTGGGACAAAGACTTAGGACTTGTTTGATAACGACTTAATATATAGGTGTTGAAAATTTAAGAAAATTGCTTGATAAAATTGTGCTAAAAATTTAAGTTCTGATTTTTTTTTTTATTTATTTGATAAGTACAAAATTTGTATGCTGAAAATTGTTTAAGTTATATAACTACTTTTGAATCAAGATAATGTGGAAAAAAAAAAAATTGAGAACAAAACAATAATATTAGGATGCCATTTTTTAAAAAAAATAAAATTATATTAAAATTAAAAGTAAAAATTAACCCAAAAATATGTAAATATTATGTATTTTTTTTTTATGTAATTTGATTGCTTAAACTTAATTATAACAATAATTTAAATATAAAATAAAATTAAAACCATAAAATAATTCAAAATTAATTCAATTCTCATTAATTCTAATTCTAATTAAACCCTTGTAGGGAATCAAGGGTAAAATAGTCAAAACATAATTTTTTTTAAGTGAAAAATAATGGAATGCATTAACCAAAATAAAATACGTAAAGGAATTTTGACTTAATTTTTTATTCTTTTGACTTAATTTTTAAGTTAACTTAATTAATTAAATGATAATAATTATATTTATCAAACAAACTTAATTAATTAAGTATTTAAATATAATCAGTTTTAAGCACTTAACTTTTTTATCAAACATGCGCTTAGTTGTTGTTTTTGTATCCAAATAATGATAATTTTATCCATAAAAAAGAATTTACATTTTGGAAATAACTATCAAATAATATTGAATAATTGATCGGCCTTTAACCCTCCTCACTTTCTTTCCCTTCATACCAAACAATGGAAAAGTTTCCCTTTTTCATCTGTCCACTCAATTTCCCATCATACCAAACAGCATCATTCTCCAATCTCCATTTAAGAGGAAAATGGATTCTAATGGTGAAAGCAAATCCAGGAATTCAGCCCTATAGAAAGATAGAAAATAAGAGGAAAGAAAATTTTAGTTCAATTTACAAATTTGTCCCCAATAAAAAGTTAAATATTTTTTATACAACATTTAAAAAAAAAAAGAAAGGAAAATTAGGGAGTTTGACATTTGTACCCTTGAAGTTTGACCAAAATCTCACTTTGGTCGCTTTGGTTTCAATTTGAACATATAACACCTTAAAGTTTCTTAATCATCCGAATACAGTCCAAATCATTATCCTTGTTACAATTTTAAAACAAAAACTGTTATCTGTCATGCACCTAACTGTTTTTAAGAGACTTTAAAGAGGCAAGACAATTCTATTCTCTATATTCACTCACATTTTCTTTTCTACCAAAATACTCAAATATAATACATGTAACATAATATATATATGAGTGTGCGCGCGCGGGCAGGGGGACCTTTTCCAAAAAAATTGGTTGTGGAAAAAGGAAGAGGTTGAAATGCCCACAAAGTCTCCTTAAAAATAATTGGTTGCACGGCAGTCAACTGTTTGTTATCCTAAATTGTAATGGAGTTACTGATTTGGACTGAAGTGGAATGATTATGATACTTCGACGTATTTATGTGTTCAAATTGCAACTATATAAGGACCAAAGTGAAATATTGGTATTCAAAGGTGCAAAATGTTGAAACCTCGAAAAATTATATCAAAATAATTGCTCAACTCTAGTGTTTGGTTGTACGGAATTGAAGCCTCGGAATTGAAATTACTTTAAAAAAAAGGGAATTTTCGAAGAAAAAAAATTCATTATTTCCAATTCCATTTTCGAGACTCCAATTTCATGAAACCAAATGCCACCTAAAAGAAATTCAGATTTAGAAGTACCTGGTGATGACGAAATATGAATCCTTGAAGAAATTTTCTTGGATCATGAGCCTCATCATCTACAGTGGCATTAGTCTTTTATACTTGAAAAACGACAAGAAAGAGCAGAAAATGATAATTCCAGCCACTCCAGTGACTAGAAGCACCCATTTGAAAGCCGATGAATTGTCGAAAAACGTTATGGGGAAGTTCATTCCGAATATCCCGGCAACAACACCAAAGATGGCGACAACGAATGTCGCCGTTGTGAGTAGAAGCTCGAATTGTATGAGCTGATTTCGAACGTTATCCTTATTAAAAAAAAAAAATGTTCGTTAGATCAACAACAGTTATGTATTCAAGCATACGGCGAAGATACTAAGGTCCCGTTTGTTTAGGGCCCATTTGGTTTAGTTTTCGAAAATAGTTTTCAAAAATTTTGAAAAAACAGTTCTTGAAAATTGTGAAAAAAAAACAAATAGATTTTCAAAAACTGGCTTTTCAAAACCCAATTATTTTAAAAAACGAGATAATAATGATGTTTTCTGGGTGACACTATGATAGAGCAGATTTATAGAGGAAAAAAAATAAAGATATATAAGAAAAAAATTAAAATTATGTTCAAGGATGGTATTAAAAGTAAAAGTAGGTTATGTAATAAATTGAATATTGTACAAACTGTTTTTGAGTTGTTTTGTTAATAGAGTAGTACTTGCATTCTGTGTTTTTGAAAACTGAAAACAGTTTTCGGAAAGTAAACCAAACAGGCCCTTAGTGTTTCAGTTCCCTAATTTTTGATAAACAGAAATAAAGGGGGAAAAAAAACAGAAATACAAAAATAGAAACACGAAGGCGGCGTTTGGTTAGTGTTTCTGCTTTTCTATTTCTACTTCCAATAAATTGGGATGAGAATGTTTCCCTTCTAGAGTATTTCGGGAATAGAGACATGTTTGGTAATGACCATTGTCTTAAAAAATTGTCTCTTTTAATTATGAGAACGAATAGTTTTGTGGGAGTGAATAGCAATCACCATTTTTTTTATTTCTTAGATTCTTAAGCTATGCAGAATACTTCCAAAATACTCCCAAAATTTTGGGAGTAGTAACAAAAATCAAGGAACGGAAACAATAACCAAACGGGGCCTAAACAAACACCACCTATTGGCACTTGTAGCATAGTTTTAGGAGTTTTTTTTTTTTTTTTGGGTGTGTTAAGGTAAGAATCTAGGAGCAGAAACAAAAAAAGAAACGGAAACATTAACCAAACGCTAAGCCGATGAAAAAGGGAACATACCAGCTGAATGTTGATAAAATCTTCAGTGTCATCAATGTACTCCTTCAGCTGAAACAAAGAGAAAGAGAATTGATTTCATAATTTGCTTCCTACTCAATAAAAAAATGAATATCAGACAATAAAGCAGGCGTTTGTTTAGGGAACAATTTTTTTTTTAAAGTGCTTTTTATAATAAAAAAAGTAAATCAAACGATAAAAATACAAGTAAGCGATCACATAATCCAAAATATGTTTAATAACGTACAGATGATATCTCATTGTTATTCATATAAACCATCACTTAATCCAAAAGAATTCCGTAGTGTTAGAGAAAATTTCGGTGGATACGTCCTAGTCTATTAGTCTTTAAAATATTAAAAAAATAATAGTAAGGTCATGTTTGGTCACACGCTTTTAAACACTTTATAAAATAAAATAAAAAATAATAATAATTTGACAAAAATGTATTTCTACTTAAAAATAAACGTAAAAAATCAAAAGCATATTTGATAGTGCATCGATAGTATTTAGGTATTTTCACTAAAAATAATCTCTTAAAAAAAATCAGATAATTGAAAAAAACAAAAAAAAAAAAAGTGGTTGGAGAGCTTAGAGTCTATTGATCTCTTAACTATTTTGTACTTCTAGAAAAAACTTTAAATCGTGTTTTTACTTTTTTAAAAAAAATTAAAAGTTTTTTTTAAGTGCAAAACAAATCCATTTGTTATTAAAATTAGGTACTTTTTAAGTTAAAAGTAAAAATAAATAAATTATATATATATATATATATACTTAAAAAACAGTTACCAAACAGTACCTAAAAAACAAAATTTCACTTAAAAAAGACGTATTTTTCCTTTTTTATTTTTGGAAAAGGTTCCTTAGTTTTTGGGTCCTAGTTATCAGGGAACATAAACAGAAATTTGGGAACAAAAAAACACTGAAACAAACGAGGACTTACCGATGTCAACTTGTTAAGCGTGCTATCGATAACGACAAAGTAAGCCTCCAACAACATCTCCAGCTCCTCTATACTCTCTGTAACACTCTCTGAATCCCTCATGCTCTCGTGCCTACTCCTCGCAATGCTCAAAGTTTTCTCAAGCTTTCGGCCATCTGGGGGTGAAGAAACCGGAGAAACGGGAGCAGAAATAGAAATTGCACCATCCGTTGATCTGTACCCCATCAAAGATTGATCTCCACAGAACAATGATTCCATGCGACTCTTCTTCTCCGTGAGGCACATTTCAGCCATATCTCCATCGTCGTCCATTAGTTGCTCTATCTCATCCCTAACCTAGTGAAAAGATCTCCAAAACGAGGATGTAAGAGTTTGTCTGTTTGAAGAAAGAATTTGATTTAGAAAAGGGATTTTGAGAATTTTGTCAGATTGCGTTTGGATAAGAAATTTGATAAATTCATGGAATTTAAATTATACTTTTGCCATCCCAAATTAATTGTACTACCTTCCTTTTTAGGATGTCCCAGATTAAATGTCACATTTCTTTTTTTAACAAATATATTTTATCATTCTTCCCAAAATAACCCTCTATTCCACCACACATTCAAATTTCAAAAAGTTTTATCACTTTAATACGATTCCCAATATGAACAATACAGTAAAAAAATTCAAACACTGCAAAAAAATTTGTGTAAAGTTAAATGTGACAAAAAAATTAGGATGGATGAAGTATTTTATTTTGAAATTTTGAATTTTGGAATCTCACCTTTAGCAATTTCACCTAGAGATTAAGTCATATATCTCATTCAGAAGGATTTACCAAAAACACCTCGTGAGGAAGTATCTTGGAGATGTCACTTTACCCCCACGCCTTAAATTCCATTTTGAAATTCCAAGAAATTTTACAAATTTCTTTATGCAGTAGCCAAACAAGGAATTTTTCAAAAATCCCTTATCAAAATCAAATCCTTTATCCCAAAATGGTTCACCCAAACACACCTTATGCTTTGTTTGGCGATGTATTTGAAGAAGGTGTTTGATTTCAAAAAGGGATTTGGAACCAGAATCTCAAGAAATCTTCTTAAAAAATTTACAAATATTCTTCTCAGAACAAACACACCCTAAAAGTATAAGTTGGGCTGTGGGATTTAATACGATAGCGAAGAATAAGTAAGAAAGAAAGTACCTTCTGGACCCTACGAGTTAAGGCAACAAGTCTGCTTTTCAAACGGCGAACTCGTTCTAAGTTTAAGGTACTGATTTTCGAAGTAAGTTCATCTAGTAGTGGATATGCTTCAATTTCTAACTCTGCAGCCTGATAAAGGATAAATCAAAACATGAAAAGAAAAATCATGCCTAAAATTTGTAATGTGTAGAAGATATAATAGGGAATCTCATATTAAGAACTTTTCAAAAGTATATTTAGGTTCATTTTTTCACAGTCGTACCTTAAAGCACGGGTATACAAGCATGGGTGTACGCTAGTTTAACTAACAACATAGATAATACCTGAGAATCCAGAATTGTACAAGCAGCCTCCAATGCAACTTCAAGAGCTCTGAACTCAAACGGCAAGTAGTCAGGCGAAGTGTTCCCAACAAACATACCGTTGAAATTCCCCCTCCTCCCGTTAAAATCACCCTCTTCATTCATCAATCTCCGCTGCAGCTCCACCACATACTGCAACACATAACTATCGAGAGAATTCAAAAGCAAAACCTCATCAGCGGTGATAATACACCGAATCTGCTCCAAATTTATGACTATAGCCTTCTCTCTACCGAGAATTGTTGAGGGATAGACGAATAATGGGTCGAGAAGGCGTAAATCACGGGCAGGAAGATCGCAACGGCGCATCATTGTGAATTTATCAACCTCGATGACTTGGGAGTTTCCAGAAGTATCTACACGAATCCACGAACGAAGGCCTTGGCCACGTTTTTTAAGGCCTAGAACGTCCACGGCTTGAAAAGGCTGACGACCGGATGGAGATGGCCTGTTGTAGTATCCATCTCTGAGGTTTACTGCCGAAGCGGGTTTTGGTGGGAGTAGGCGCTCTTTGAGGTCTGCCATTTTTTATTTTTATTTTGAAATGTTTTTTGTGATGCTGCAAGAACAAAAGAAGCAACCCAAACAGAGGCAGGGAAATGTCAATAAGGTGAAGTTTGTTTCAGGCAAATAGCGATATGAATTCCAGTTCTTGCATTTGAAATCTGATAATTGGCAGTTTCAATGACCATCTTAGATAATCTTAGATATTCATGTGGTAGAAATTCAATGGGCCGAACTCACTCAAAAGACACCTTGAAAAAGGAGGATTACCCTGGGCTTTATATAAAGCTCAGGATCAGGTAACACAAGCGATGTGGGATTCAACACGCCCCCTCATGCGCAAGGAGGACTTTGACAAACCACTATAAACGGATATCGGGGGCCCAACATCAATGTGGGATTCAACATGCCCTCTCATGCACAGGGTGGACTTTAACAAACCACTGTGAACGGATATTAGGGGCCCAACATTGATGTGAGATTCAACATGGTCAACATTAGATGAAAAGTCTGGCTTTCTGATATCACGTAAAAACCCAATAGGCCTCACTCACTCTCAAAAGATGCCTTGAAAGATGAGGATTGCCCAAGGCTTCATATATATAGCTCAAGATCATGTAACACAAGCGATGTGGGATTCAACATATGCTATGCACTAGTGCTTAAAAGGAGAGAGGGAAGCTATCTCAATAAGGTAAATTATATAGGGAGTTTATAACTATATATCATTTGCAGTGATAAGAAACAGCAAACTTATCCATGAAAGGACTCGATCAATTTCAGGCAAATTCCACTTTCAGCAAGATTTTCCGTACTGTTAGGGAAAATTAACATAAATAGATTGTAATTTCTTATCCACAAAAATCAACAAATTTAGATATGCAAACACACACACAGAGAACAAAAATGGCTCTCCAATATCAGCAAAGCAGCTCAAAAACAAGCCAAGAATCAAACAACATGAAACTATTTGATGTTTCCACAAACTAGAAACCGAAATGAAAACCAAAAAAAAAACACGCAATCTCCATCAGTTTTTCACCTCAAACAAAGAGTTTAGACTCAGATTTTAAAAAAAAATTACCTGAAAATTAGAGTTGAATCAATTGAATCCGTTGCTTGTTGTTCGAAAAATCGCGGAGGCGAGTGTGTATCTGAATGAATTGCGAGGCGACTGAACGAACAACTTCCAGATTTTGGTTCAGTATCGGATTGAAAAAACTTCAGAGGAAGAATAATAATAAGAAGAAGAAGAAGAGGCCTCCTCCATCACACTGTAATCCAGTGGGAGAAGCAATCGTAGTTGGCGCGAGGTATCATCAGTTATTCTGATTGAAGTAATCGAAGAAACACGCATTTCACCTCAAACGAAGAGATTAAACACAGATTTTAAAACTTTTACCTCAAAAATAGAATTGAATCAACTGAATCCGTTGCTTGTTCTTCGAAAAATCGCGGAAATCTGCGAACAGGCGAGTGTGTTTCTGAATCAATTGCGAGGCGACTGTACGAACAAATTCCAACCACAAGTTCAAAATCGAATTGAAAAAACTTCAGAGAAGAAAGAAGAGGCTTCCTCCATCACACTGCAATCGAGTGGGGGAAGCAATCGTTGTTGAAGTGAGCGATTATCATCAGATATTTTTTGTTGAAGTAATCGAAGAAATCGTTGCGAGGAGATTGTTTGTGTTTTAACTTTTCATGATAGAATCATCATTGGAAAATCGCGTCGTGTCAAAGGGTCCGCTTGGACTCACGCAATTATAATAAAAATTTTGTTCAATTAGACGCAATTGTTAACAATTGGATATAACAAATATTACTGTATTTTATAAGATATAATTTAATTAATTACATATAAAAATTTATTAAATATAACAAATATTATAATTTGTAACGTGTAACTAATATTACACAACTAATTTTACACAGATATTATAACGGCTCAGTTTCCCAGGACCGCCACGCGGTTTCTCCCATTGGAGAAATTAACGTTAAAATCGATAGACCAAATTTTCATTCTATAAAATCCGATAAATTTTAAAATGCGACGGCAATAATCTTAGTTGTCGATTTTTCAACAGTAACTAATAAATATAATAATTACAATTAAAATACAACCGAATATCCACTAATTTATTCCGAATTACTCCGAAATTTTTACAAATAACGACGATAATTTTATTTATCAATGACGGTAATTTTACTAAACAAATAATATTTTAATTAATAAAAACCTGATAAATTTTCCACGTGACAACGATAATTAGAATTATCAAATTTATAATTTTTCAATTTATCCAATCGAATTTACAACGGTAAATAATAAATACAACTATTACAATTTTTAAATGAAAATTTCACTACAAATTCCTGGCGCCGCCTTACTCTCATTGGCCCTGCAAATCAAAACTGTGGGGGTGTGAGCCAACGCTCAGTAGAACTCCAACCCCTCTAATACGTGCATTTAATTAACGCGATAAATAAAACAATTTGACTTAATTTTCACATAATCATAATTATTTCATACGAACTAACTACGATAAATTCACCAACAGTAATAACATACATCTCACAATGAAAAAATTAAATACATATATTAAAAGAGTTAGGAATTCTACCTAAAATCTGAATCGAATCCAATCGGAATCTCTTTTCTCGCTAAAAACCTTTTGTATCCTATTACTGTAACTTTATATATTCTTTTTCCATCAAGTGTCACTCTTTCTCTTCGTATGATCATTCCAAATCCTCTGATTATTATTATTATTATTATTATTATTATTATTATTATATATAAACACGTAAGTGGTGACTCATGGGTTAAAATAATGAGTCATCACTTATTTATATTAATAACCCTCGTGAAATAAAAAAAATATTAATTATACCCAAAAACTCTTAAAAGTAAATTTTAAATAACTCAATAGTCTCAAAACTTCTAAAATCAATTTAAAATAACTATTTAACTCCAAAAAATTATCAAATATTATTTAAAACATAAATTCACAAAACATTCCCAAAAATATTAAACTTTTATATAAAATAATATTTTCAAGAATCTAAATTTTCAGGGTATTACAAATATATGCAATATAGTTAATTATTAAGTTGTAACTAATATTAGTTACATATAACTAATATTCACTATAATACGAATTTAGTCACCAAAATTCTCTCAACAATCCCTACAATGTTTGCACATGCAGGACTAAAATTCAAGCAAAAATCAACTTAATAGATTAAACCAAATTTATGTCTTAAGTAGGATTTTTTTTAAATTACATATGTTATTTGGGACTAATGACCAAGTATACCAAAAAAAAAAAAAATACAAAAAAAAAGTAAGGAACAAAAAAAAAGTGAGAGAAAATTGTGCAATTTTAAAAGTAATTTTTTTAGGGTTCTTATTTTTTAGTTATCTATAGAGATGCTATTGAGAATTCAGACCCCACTAAATCTTAAGAAAAAAATCTTTCATTCTGGACCTCCTGTTAACGTTTATTTAAGATTTTTATCATCTTGTCCTATACAAAAAGACAAAAATATTCACACATGACGTTAATGTTAACTCAGTTCTTATTTTCAGCAGCCTTACCTTGTGTTTTTTTTGTTTTTTTTTTGGTGTGCGTTAACTCATTTTTTAGTGCGTTAATGTTAACTCATTTTGTGTGCATTAACTTATTTTTTTTGTGCGTTAACGTTAACGTATTTTTTATTTTATTTTTTTAGTATGCGTTAACTCATTTTTGAGTGCATTAACGTTATCTCATTTTGTGTGCGTTAACGTTAACGTATTTTTTATTTTATTTTTTTGTGTGTGTTTCAAGTTACCGCATCTTTCTTCATCTGTTTCTATGTATTAATCGTTAATGCATTTTTTACTATCGGATTGTGGGTTTTAATGTTAACGTATTTTATTTTTTAGGAGTGCTATATGTTAACGTATTTTGTTTGAATATTTACGTTAACGTCTTATTACATACTTTTGTCTTGTACGCGTTAACATTAACTACCATATGTGGTATTTTGTCATTTGAACTGAAATGTGTGTTTAGGTTGAATTTGCGTTAACGTTAATACACATTTTTTCTGGAGAGTCTCATGTGTTAACGTTAATGCATTCATGTTGTCTGGAACCCCATATGTGATAAAATAAAAAACAAACACTAGCGTTAACGTTAATGCACATTTTTTGGTAACTCTTTTTGCGTTAACGTTTAACGCATTCATGTTATCTGAAAAAATCATATATGAGAAATGAAAAATAAAACACTGACGTTAGTATTAAAATACACATTTTTTAGGGTCTCGTTTGTATTAACGTTAACACGTCAAGTATTGTCCAGAGAACACATGTGTGCAAAAATTAAAAATTGGTGTGTTAACGTTAACTGCCATATATGGTATTTTGTCATTTTAAGCTAAATGTGTATTTGAGTTAGGTTTACCTTAACGTTAATGCACATTTTTTTTTATCTCTTTATGTGTTACCGTTAACGTAAAATTAACACCCCCCATCTCCACCATCATTCAGAGCCACAACAAAAATCCAAATTCAGATCTGAAAAATTTCAAATCAGATCTGAAGATTCCCTAAAAAAAATCAAGAACCAAATAGACTCTAAAAAAATTTTCAATTTAGATCTGAATGTATGTTTGGGTCGTGTTTACGTTAACATTAAGGCACATTTTTTGGGGGTCACTTCTGTGTTAACGTTAACACATTCACGTTGTCCCAGAAAACATATGTGAAACAAATCACACAACTATTAGCATTAACGTAAATGTTAATGCACATTTTTTGTCTCTTTCTGTGTTAACATTAACACATTTAATATTGTTCAAAAAAACATAAGTGAAAAATCACGCAGAAATACTAATGTTAACGTAAAAATAAATACCTCATTTCCACCTCCACCTCCACCTCCACTACCAATCATATCTCCACCATAAAAAAATAGATCCCAAACACAATTACTCAAAAAAATCAAACAAATGCCAAAACTCTTCTGTGTTAATGAACATTTGCACCCCAAATGTTAACGTTAACGCATACATATTGTTTAGACATCCATATGTGAAAAAAAATCAAGTAAACACTGACGTTAATGTCAAAAATGAACACCCCCTCCACCCACTCCAGATCTGAGTGTGAGAGAGAAGGTGAGAATGTTAATTTATAAAAGAAATTAAAAAATCAAAATTAAAACTAAAATATGGGGTGAAAATGTAATTATCAACGCCATCATCTTCATCATCCTCTTCACGAAAAAAATATATTGCCATTTTATCCCCAAATTCATACACTATGCCTGTTCTCTACTAGCAGTAAAGCCACATTCAAATTCAAATAGCAAAACTCAAGTAATTCAAATCTAAAAAAAGGGTAAATTGACTGCAATGTTTTGAATCATAGAATTTCAAGAACAGTCGCACCAAATCCGATGAGATTCGAAGTAAATTTGGGAGAAATCGAGTAATTTTACCGGGAGGCGAATTTGTGGCCTTGAATTTGCTCATCCTCCTTTTGAAATCGACGGTGTTTTGGTTTTGTGCTTTCAAATTTGGAAATCCAGATCTGAGAGAGAGAGAAACTGTGGGAGAAAAAAAATGAAGACGACGAAGGCTTGAGGTGAACAACTCCGGGTTTCCATATTTGGAAACTCCAGATCTAATTTTTCAAATCTGGAAACCCACCCACCACCACTAGCGAAAGCCACCCACCATGGCGATAGACCCATTGACACCGACTGCGATAACGGCTTGTCCCACTGCTCCTAGTCCTCCACTTTTTCTCCATCGGCGGTCTTGATGCTGTGGACGGCCTTCGAGTCATCCTGGACGTCGGGGGTGAATGGATGAGCGAGAAAGGGATTATGGTTTAGAGTGAGAGAGATGATAGAGGGATTATGGTTTGATCCAACCAATTTAGAGAGAGAGAGACAATATAGTGAGGTGAGTGAACATTGACCTGTTAATGTATTATGGTTGTCAAGGCTACATATGTCTTTTTACCTCCTATTTTGTCTGCCAAAAGGACTAAAAGCTTAATTGAATGCACTAAATGCATTTTCCCTACATGATCACTTAAATCATAACTAAATAATAAAAATCTTTTTTTTTTTTTCACGTGAAAAAAATAATTGAGAAATTTTTAACAAAAAAATAAAATTATTATTATATCATGAATAATAGAATTTTTATTTGTTATCCCTAGGTCGCTTTCTTTCACTAACAGATGTTTTCGGAAAACTCTGTTTATTCTAGTGTGGATGACAAACATGTCGATATTTCTTGGTTTTCATAGAACTTCAGAGACCGATTCACTATGAGTAGATTGACTAAACGGAGAAAACTTTCCACTGGCAAGCTATCATATTTTTCACAGGATTTCTCGTTACTCATGTGAGCATTCTCACTTTTAAGAATAAAATAGTAAATTATTGAAGTGATTTTTTTTTCTTAATCAAATAATTACTATCCTCCCAACCAAACATACCGTAATAAGATTAGTTCAATTGATAAGAAAATAAATCTTGTTTTTTTATTAATTAGAATTATTTTTTTTCTTGTCAATCAAGGTTCGATCCACTTTAAAACTAAATAAAATTTTAAATGTCCAAAGTCAATATGAAAAAACACTTTTTTTAAATCGTTTAAAAAGATTATTTTTTTCTTAATCAAATAATTATTATCACCCTAACCAAACATATCGTAATAATATCAGTTTGATTGATAAGAGAATAAATTTTTATTTTTTTTATAAAATTTTATTTTTTTATAAATGAATTTTTTTTTGTCAATCAAAGTTTGATCCACTTCATAAAATTTTATTTTTTTATTAATTAATTTTTTTTGTCAATCAGAGTTCGATCCACTTTAAAATTAAAATAAAATTCTAAATGTCCAAAGTCGAGGTGGAAAATATATTTTTTAAATCATTTAAGAAGATGATTAGTTGACGTGGTGTTGGCCCAGTAGCTACCTAAGAGAGATGAATTAGGTAGTAATAAAAATTAATCAAATAATAACACTTCAAAAATCAAACAATTAATTTTATCCTAAATTAATTATTATATTTATAGTAACGAATATATAATATCAATTAGGTGCACACCCAAACAACAAAATATAAATAAAGGAAACAAAGTAGCACACCAGAAATTTATACTGGTTCACCAAGTTATTTTTGGCTAATTCAGTCCCCCGAATGCCGTGGAGAGTCGCACCCATTAACCACTATTATCCCTTTAACCAGATAGGAACAAAACCCTTACAAAATGATTATTTTCGCAAGTTCAGAATAAACTTTTACAATTAATTTTCACAGGCTAAGGAATAACATCTATATTTTTCCCAAACTAAAGATTAACCTAATTCTATTACAGGAAGAATCACAACCTAATTTTTTTTATACCTTAGGCTTAAGAATTAAATCTCACAAAAATACTCCAAGTATCATTTTACCCGGTAAGAATTGAACCATTACAAATTCACTCAAAAATTAATTATAGTCAGGAAGAATTACCCCTATCTCTTTTCAAGGGAAAAGAGTAACTTAATCTTTTTATACTCTAGGTAAATATCAAACCTCAATCTCTTTACCGAAAAAGATTGAAACTGGCTACCCTTTATTAGACACTCTCAATAGTATCTAATCCGCACTCAACTCACCAATTATAAAATTGATAAGCGTTTTCTCACTTGGAATTTCTACCACCCCAGATTAATTTGAACTCAATTAATGTCCCGATAATAGTGATAGAAATAAAGTGATAATTTCAAATTTTGATTTTAATAAAAATAGGTAACACACAATTTAGCACGTATTCAGATTTTTACAAGAATTCGTTTCAAAACAATTTTCAATCAATTTGAAGTTCAGGAAAACGATTTCAAATATCAGAATTCCAAGTAATAAATAAATAATTTCAAACAACAATTAATAACAAAAAACTTGGAATGATCTCACTAGGAATCCACCGAATAAGTATAGAATGAATAGCAATGAATCTCCAAATCGGTAGCAGCAATAATCCACAACAAATTTTCTCAAAAACACTTCTCGAGAATAATCTCACTATTCTCTCAATATGAATTCAGAATAATAACTCTTAGAAAGTTCAGGAACTGAATAACTCTTGAAATTTGATTGATTGGGATTATTGGAATCTTAAAAACTTAGGTTTATTTAAATGGAATTGAAACAAGTCATTCAACGGCTAATTTCCACTTATCATGACATTTAATTACTCTAATAGACCCCTTATATCATTATAACTCAATTATGATACAATTTACTCAATTATATCTTTTAAAATATTCAATTTAGTCACTTAAATATTTTCTTAAACTCAATTAGATAGGATAGAAAGAATTATATGAACCAATTTGAGAAATAATCAAAATATATGAACTATATCTATAAGGATAACAAAATATCAATATCATATCTTAAATATCATCAGATCCCTAAGATATCTCTCACATCCTAACCATAAAACGGCTAGTAACGGCTACTTCTCATCGGTTGACCAAACCATGTTGGTCGGTTAACCGATCATGCTGACATTCTTCTTCCTTAATTCATTTTTAACTCAAATCTTCGACATTTTTGTTTCTTTAACCGATTTCTTTTATCGGTTAACTAAATTAACTCCTCAAATCAATTTTAATTTCTAATATTTTTTAAATCAATATTTCTTCTTCAATTTCACATGAGAACAAATATGTTTAACTAATTAGAATCTTATAAAAAACACACATAATTATAAAATTATTTTTGTGTCGTGTGTGATCTTAATGGGGATATATTAAAAGTAAAAATTAATCTGAGTTATTTTTCCCTATATTCTTCAAAAAAATTTAGTTTCTTAATACTCTTCTTTTTGTCAGTCTCTTGTATCCATAACCTTCTTCAACAATTTCTTCATAATTGAAACGTCAATGAAACTTTATCACCGAAACATTCATTAAACTCATTAGTTTCTAAAAAAATATCAATTTTTAATTGTCCATCAAAATCTTAAGATAAAAAAAATCATAATTGAATATACTTTTTTTTCTTGAGAAAATAATTTTATTAACCTTAAAATAAATTATTTTCTTTTGTCAAATGCTCCGGTTTGAGTAAACATTATTTAACTAATTCATTTATTAATGATAACTTCCTTTGAAGTCGAACAATTTATTTACTACATAAAAATTATTGTAGTAATTTTTAATAATTATTACAATAATTTTGATATATTGCTGCGATTTTGAATTTTTGACAGAATTATTTTACTTTTCATGAATGAGGATTCCCATGAATAGAAATTTAAAATTTGTAGAATTTTCATAAAAAAAAAACACATAATTTTTATTCTTTTATTTTTTGAGTTTTTTAAATAAATTTTCGATCATTAAGTTAATATTAAATAGATTGAATCCATCTAATTGATGTTAAATAGACATTGAACTTGTATTTAATATAGGTATATTTATAAAAAAAAATAAAAATTAATAAAAATAATAAAAAAAAAAATTAGTTGAAAAATAGAAAAAGTAATAAAAAAATTAAAAGTATAGAACAATTATTGCAACACAATTATTTAAGCAATTATTTATTAAAGTGTCAAAGAGGATCGAGATTGTCACATAAATAAGCATATAAATAAGGATTTTGCTACAGTACAACCGCATATAAATAAAGATTTTGCTACAATACAATAGTTGTACGGTATAACCGTTAAATATTACAAGATTTTGGTAAAAAATTTACAAATTTATCTGAAAAGTTACAAATTGTAAATTATAAATTCATCTAAAAATTTATAATTTTTTTAGCCAAATTTTATAATTTTGACTGATGTATCAGTACAACTGTTTTATTAGAGCTAGACCCAATAAATATAGGATTTATTAGTTGTCCTTTCATCAAATTTAATTTTTATGGTATTTAATTTAAAGTCAACAATATAATTATCACCAAGTCAAATCAAGCACCAAACATTTGAAGTTAACAATATAATTATCACCAAGTCAAATCAAGCACCAAACAATGAGAAAGTTCAATCAGTTTGAAGCATCTCCCTTACGGTTTGTTTTGTTGACGGAAAGCTACATAATGATATTTAATTAGAATTTAGAATTAATATAAAAAAGAAGAGAATATAAAAATATATTTATATTTAACTAAAAAAATAAATAAATTATTAGCCAAACTACAAACCAAGAAGGAGATGAATTGGATAATTTAAAACTTTTGAATTAAAGTGTACTGATCTAATCAAATTTTATCTTAATTTAGATTTTTAGTGAAACCGTATTAATGCAAGTACACAACCAAACAGAGAAGGGATAGAGTGTAACGACCCGGTTTTTCCGAGCCGCCACGCGATTTCTTTTCTTAGAGAATTAACGTTAAAATCGATTAACCAAAATTTCATTTTATAAAATCCGATATATTTTAAAATACGTCGGCGAGAAGTAATTAATAATTCCTTTTATAAAAATATTTTAATTTACAATCCGGTAGCGATAATTATAATTATCGAATTTTTAATTTATCGATTTATCGATTCGACTTTACAACGGAGAATAATAAATACAACTATTACAATTTTTAAATAAAAATTTCACTACAAATTTCTGGCACCGTCTTACTCTCGTCGGCTCTGCAAATCAAAACTGTGGAATTGTGAGTCAACGCTCAGAAGAATTTCAACCCCTTTAATACGTACATTTAATTTATACAACAAATAAAGCACCTTAGCATGATTCTCACATAATTATAATCATTTCATGAAACTTAACAGTTAAAATTCAACAATAATAATAGTATAAGTCTCACAATGAAGAAATTAAATACACATATTAGAAAAGTTATAAATTCTACCTAAAATCTGAAGCCAGAATTTGAACCGAAATTCTTTCTCGCTCAAGAACCATTAATTGACTGTGCTTAATATTCCTGTATTAGCCGAAGAAGTGACAGGCGTGATAATCCATGTAACTTAATATTCTTATACATGTATGAGTAGCCGAAGAATGATAGGTGTGATTATCCATTTGATATTTATTTTTATTTATTATTATTATTATTATCATCAACCTTATGATACCTGCTATGCTGAAGTTAGTTTCCTTCTTTAAGAAGGAAACTAATTTTAGTTGTTTAATTATTTATTTATACAATCATCCATTTTGAAATAAAGAAAATATTAATTATATTTCAAAATTTTTAAAAATATATTTTAAATAACACATTAGTTCCAAAATTTCTAAAATCAATTTAAAATAAACATTTAACTTTAAAAAAAATTATCAAATATTATTTATACCATAAATTCGTAAAACAGTTCAAAAAAAATATTAAACTTTTATATAAAATAATATTTTCAAAAATATAAATTTTTTGGGTATTACATAGAGACAGTGACACTCATAATTTTATAGTAATTCACTAAGTTACTCTTGCATACATTTACTCCCATGAGCTCTCACAGGAAATTCAATTCACTAAAACTTGATCCTCTTTTGAGGCGAAAATCAAACCCTAACACTCAAACACACTTTCACTTGAACTAATTACACTTAAGTCCAACTTACAAAACCTCATGAATACAAAAAAAGACAAATTACATTTTAAACACTCTAACTATTGACAGATTTCTAAGTAGTTCTCGTAATTTTTTGCGTTTTATTTTAAATACTCTACGTATGAACACAGTTTAAAAATGTGATTTTTGTTAGATATTTCATCCAAACTAACATAATGAATAGGCAAAATAGTAATTTTCTACTCTTTTATTTTTTAATAATTTTTCCTTTTTTCGTTTTTCTTCCTCCATCTTCAACCTCTCTCTCTCTCTCTCTTCACCTCTCTTTCTCTACCACCTTCCTTCCGCCGCCATGACCATCCCGTCGCCACCAATGCCGCCAACAGGATGAACCACCCCTGTTCGACAGGGGGTGTTCACTCCTTGTTACACGGGGGCGGTTCACCCCTTGCTTAGGAGGTGGTTACGAGGTTGGTTTCAATCCCTGTTCAGGGGGTGAACCATCCCCTGTTACAAGGGTGGTTCACCTCGTCAACGACATTGGTGGTGGTGGCGGCGGCGGAAGGAGGTGGTGGAGAGAGAGAGGGAGGGAGGGGTTGAGGATGGAAGAAGAAAAAAAAATGATTAAAAAATAATAAGAAATTATTATTTTGCCCTTTCATTTTGTTATTTTAAATGGGACATCTAATAGAAGGATCTTTTAAAACTGTTTTCATACGTAGAAAGTTTAAAATGAAATGCAAAAATTTAGAAGAATTACTTAGAAATCTGTCAATAGTTAGAATATTTAAAATGTAATTTTTCCTACCAAAAATAGTCTCATAGAGCTTCCACTAACGCTTATAAATATCAATCAAAATTCAACTCGACTAAGTAAAGTAGAAAGAAACCGAACACGATATTTGGATAATCAAATTCATACTTTCGTGTTACTCTATCTGGGGCTAATCAATGTGAGCATGTAAACAAATAATTCAGATAAAATCAAGCAAATCATTTAACTCAATTAATATCAAATATATCAAGTTTAAAGCATATGAGTTCATAAAACGATTTTACTCAAAATTAAAATATACATATCTTATTCAACTTCAAGTATTTTTCGATTGGATATGATATAACAACTAATTGTAGACAATATTCAATAAGATCTAAGATAGATAATCAAATTTTAAAATCAGATCTTTAATAGATAAATTAAAAAGATCTCACCGAGAAATGTTGAATAAACCAATTCCAGTAAAAAAATCAGCCCGCACAATGATCAACTAAAAAATCTTCCAAGTAATCTCACAATTTTTTATATCAAAGATGAATCACAATGATTATTTTATGAGAAGGAATGTAAAAACAACTCATTTGGTTGGATAGAATGAAATCAAGGTGAAATGAAATAAGAGAACGAATGAAATAGTGAAATATAGTAAAATTCTCATAATACCCTTTTAGATATAAATTTTAAATAGAAAAAATTATTGTGCAGACCTTCAGAGATATATAAATCGAAAAATAAATTCTCAACTAAGTTTTTAATCCTCAAAGATTTTTAAAAAGTATCCATCCACTTCTTGCTCAATTTTTTTTTTCATTATTTACGTACAATGTCATTTTGTCAAAAATTTCAAGACGTGAATATTTATATTTTGTTATTTTAAATATGTTAATATATTTTAACTCTAATTTTATTGTTGTGAATGTTCATTATTTTTCCATTAACAAATTTACATTATTATTTCGGCATAAACATTCACCAAAACCACCCCGAAAAAAAAAAAAAAAAAAAAAAAAAAAAACCCCTAAAAACAACCAAGACCAACAAATAAAAAAATTGATCAACAAAACACAATCTTGGTATGAATATTTACCGAAAATCAAACCGAATCAAAAATCAAAAAAGAAAAAAAAAAACTTAAATCAACGAAAAAACAAATCGGTTTAAAAATGTCATACATTCACCGAAAACATCCAAGAACTACAAATCAAGACATTGAAAACCTGCGAGGTTCAACAAAAACAAAACTGGGTATGAACATTTACCAACCAACACATTCACCCTGAAAAATAAATCAAAACAGATCTAAATCTTGTGCAAACATTCACAAAAAACAAATATTGAAATAACCCTAAGATCAACAAAAAACGTTAACGTAAATAAACAAAAAATCCACAAAGTCAAAACAAATTTAACCCCGGTTCAACCATTCACAGAAACACAAATCAATATCAACGAAAAACAAATTACTGCAAACATTCACCAAATCGCAAACTCCACAAATATCAACAAAATTAAAACAAATCTAACCCGATGCGGCCATTTACAAAAAAACAAATCAACATCAACGAAAAACGAGTCAGTGCGAACATTCACGAAATTGCTAAAAACAACCATAAGATCTGAAGAACAACCATAAGATTTGAATGCCACCATAGCCGTCGCCATCGGTGACCGAACAATTCGTGGCCACCATATCCGTCGGTTCGTGGCCACTGATTTGAACACCGCTAGATCTGAAAATGGCAAGAGAGAGAGAGAGATGGGCTTCGGCTACTGATGACTGTTATCCATGGTTACCTCCACCACCACCGTCAAGACAAGTCGTGCTGTAATCTGGCGACCATCAAACCACATCCGCTGGAGTCGACGATCGTAGACGATGCGAGGGTGGAGAGTTGCATGGGTGGACGGCGGCCCAGTGTTCAAAACCACAGCGATGGAATAGATGAGAGCAAACGACGTGTCATGACCCGTCCCGAAATCCTGATATCCCGGGCTGGCGTGACGACATTATGACATCACCGAAAGCAACCAACCAACCAACCATCTATTACATGACAATATGCATATATATAAATAAACACCATCATCTATATGAAGTTATACATATTTCTGTCATGGGGAATACATCCGTTCCCCCAAATGTACTAACAACAAAATATAAAATCCTGAACCCCTTACAGGTTCGCCTCAGAAAGCTCATCTCAACCCTCCACACGACTCCATCGTAGGACTCTACCTAGCGTCAGTAGGAGACCGACTCCCAGCTGCTTCACTTGCGAGTGTACTACCTTCTTAGTAAAAATATTTTTATTTATTTTTATAATAAAACTCATTCTACAACATCTAAATTGATCAAGCGTAAGTTTATAAATACCACATAGCTCTTAAAATCCTCAATATATAAGCAGGGAAAATAAAACGACATAATTAAGTTTTATTCAAATCTCACTAATATAAAAATCATACTAATCACCATGATAATAAATATCAAATCAACCAATAAATGTAAAACACCACATCTCAAGCACACATCTCAAACATGTTATTTAAGCACACAACTCAAACGCACACCTCAAACAAACACACTGCCCAGCCCTAATGATCGTTTTAACCTCACGATCGAAAGTTGCAACGGTACTGTAACATCCGTAGGAATGCCTTCCTACAAAATATCCACACTCCTTTTAAGGAAAAATATAATCTACACCCCTTACGGGGAGAAACATCCACATCCCATGGGAATAATCCACACCCCCTACGGGGAGAAATATAATCCATACCCCTTTCAGGGAGAACAACTATGATATCGTCAAAATCATCAATATAGTTAAAAATCCACATCCCTTACAGGAAAAAATACATTTTCACACATCTACCTCTCTTTTTCAAAACCGACTTTTTAATCCAAAAATCATATTTTTCACTTTTGTTTGAAAACCGTCTAATTTCAACAAAAAACCATTTTTTGTTCACCTTTATTTTTAGAAAATCAGATATTTTTCATTCTCTTTTTAAAAACCACCAAATTTCACAAAAATCCATTGCCCTCAACTCACCCCAAAATCCAACGAAAATTATTTTAAATCTATTTTTTTAGAAACCAACACAATTCCCAGAGAATTCATTTTACCAACTCACTCCAAAACCTGCTTGATCAATATCATTTATAAAATTGTACAGTTTCAGTAAACACACATTTCATCACATATATACATACATAGAAAAATAGTTTGGTAAGAAGACAATATACTCACCTCATGATCCGCTCCCAAAAGCTTTTACCGACTATACTTTAACGTTACTCCGGTGCCTGCGAACCTATTAGCGACATGGCCTAAATTAATATTTTATGTAAAAATGACTCAACCATGCAATTGCAGGCCCTATGTTCCGTATTTTCCTATTCCTCACATTTTATTATGTAAAATTATTATTTGGTAAATTTTCATTTCGTTAAAAGTTACTACATTCCAAAATTTATTATTCCCACTACGAAATTTTTGATGCGTTAATTTAATTTTATAAACTAAAATAAATTTAACGAAAAACGTTACCCGTTCCGAATCATTCACAGGTCGCGAGATGGATTTTGGATTCTATTGGGATTCTTTCTGTAATTTTCCTTATTTTCTTCTCCTCTTCTTCCTTCTTTCTCTTTTTCCCCATTTCTATTCTGTTTTGGTTTCCGCCGGCCAGCCACGCACCACCTGTCGGCAATCACCCTCACACACCCAGCAGCAGCTCCGTCGGACCAAAACGGAGACCTACACGCCCACAGCTGGCGCTCTCTCTCTCTCACTAACTCCCACTCACCGCCGGCCCAACACCCACACCCACCGATGATCACCCAAACACTGTCAGCAAAGCAGAACACATACGCACACCAGTACAGCCGGCCGACGACCGACGGCCGACCACCCACACATCGCCGAATTCAATACTCACATACAAAAACACCCACACACCCGCCGACCGAAGAAAACCGACGAACACCCCACACGCACATCGTCGATGGTCAGAAAACACGCACAACACCTACGCTGCACAAAACAAGAAACGGAAAACACACCCACTCCGCCAAACGCCACCCCCAACGATCGATAACCGTCCGAACCCACTCACACCCATGCTCGTTAGATCTCACCACCTCTACGCAGACCTCTCTCTTTTTCTACTATGTTTCTTGTTCTGGGTTTACAGCCAACACACACACACACACACTCCACTCACCCAACTGGAGAGATGGCGACGACACCCCCACCGGACCGACAACGACGCTCACCAACGGCGATCGAACAACACACACACAGCACCTCCGCCGGAGCAATGGTTATGATCCGAAACTCACCACCGTCGACCCCTTTCTATCTCTCTAGATTTTCTGAATCTCTTCTTCTTTTTCGAGATTTTGGTGATCATTACATGCATGTTCATATTTATATGCATGTAGTTAGTGGTCTAAGCATTGAGCTTCTCCTGCCACGTCGCATGCTCCTCTCTCTCCTTTCGGCCGGCTGAGCTCACAATCACACACACATATGTGCACACATAGACATATATATATATATAATTAAAATAAACTTTTGTTAAATTACTCTTTCCTCCCCCTAACTTCTTAAAATCTTCATTTTAGTTCAAGTCCACTTTTGAGAATTTCTTAAATTGCAATTTCACCCTTAAAATTTTTAATTAAAAGTTAAATGTCAATTTACCTCCCAAAGTTTGGATTTAATGTTTCTAAATTTGCGAATTGACCCCTACATTTTTAATTTGATTTTTTTTTTTTTTTAATTGACCCAATTTCACCCCGAATTTTTTCAGTTACTCTAAAATGCAACTAAAATGACGTACGTGCTACGATTGAGGTCTTACACGACGCGAGGGCAAAAATTTGTAGGTCGGTGGTCTTGCGAGAGAGAGAGAGAGAGAGATGAAGAACGACTGAATTGAGATTGTGATGAGAGATGAGAAAGAATTTAGAGATGCTAGGGAACGGCAGTTCGGCGCAGTGAGATAGAGGGGTACGAATGTGGATGAAAAATAAGATATTAGGATTTGGAGAAATATTAGGGTTGAGGTTATTTATTTTTATATAGATATATAAATGTCTAAGAATATATGATTTTAAAAAAAGAAAATGATTACAAAAAGATTTTTATATATGTATGGTAGGGTTGTTACTCTGTGTGTGTGTATATATATCTAATAATATATCTAGATATGTTACTGTATATATATGCGTGTATGTGTGTTATATTTTTTATACACATATACAGTAACGTATATACACACACGCACTATATGTTACTGTGTATATACTAAAAAAATATTTGTGTATATATACTGTACACATATGTGTAATCATTAAAATCATTATTGTAATCATTAAAAATCATATTTACGAGATTGAGCTTATTTAATATATTATTTTATATTAATATATTACAAAAAATAAATTCAAAATTTATCATACAATTTTAGTACTTGTTTAAAAAATAATAATAAAAAAAAAATCTCCCATTTTTCTTTCAAGTTTTCTTAAGTTAATAAGAATAAAAAATTACTAATAAAATTATACATTTTTCTCCCCAATTTTTTTATTCTTTTTATTTTCCATTTTACCCTAAATAATTCCAACACTTGTTATTCATCATCATTCATTAATTAATTACAAAAAGCCAGGAAAAAAAAAAACAATGAAAACAAAAGAAATAAACCATATGTTCATCAATTTATTCGCTTATTTACAACAACTCCAAAAATCATCCTCAAGGGAGAATATTTACGGGTTGAAATTAACTGAAAATATTTTCAAATGACTCAAATTGAAAACAATTATTTTTTGGGGGGTTTCAAATGTTAGGATTAATATGAGAGGAGTAATCACGAATCCCAGCGCCTTCCCAGCCCATCCATTCTTCCCAGAGGTTGTTCGGATCGTACGATCCTCCCGCCGACGCATCGTACGGCTCGTATGTCTCCTCCTCCTCCGATTCCGACTCCGTCAATTCATTTCTCAGATTATTCATCACAATCTGCATAAAAATTATTTTTATTAGAAAATAAAATAATATTTTATTAATATCTAATTTGTGTATAAAATATTTGTCATATGTAATAGATATTACATAATATTTTTACATGTAATTTGTAACTTATAACATTACACAAACACATGAAACTAATATTATACAGGTGTGAACATATACGGGACTAATAAACAAGGAAAAATTAATTACAAGATTAAATAAAAATTTATGTTTTAAATGAGACTAATAATAAATTATTTACACTATTTGGGACTAATCACCAATTATCCCAAAAATATAATTAAGGATTCTCAATCAATAGTCTATGAAATTAAATTAATTATTTATAGAGTCCATGGCTGAATAATTTTTTTTTTTAATTTAAAATTATTATACAATATAAAAATCACAGTGACCCAAAAAATTATTGTATATTACAAATTTTAAGATAATGCAAACAAAAATAAATAAATAAAATCACATGATGACACGATTTTTTATTTTATTTTTATAATATATTAAAGTGAAAAAAAAAAAAAAGACGTAAAATCAAATTTAGATAAAATAGACAAAATTATCATTTATTTTATTATTTCGTTTATTTTTCAAAAAATAGAAGTAAAAGAAGGAATGTTATTTTTCATTAATTCTAAATATTAAATTAAAATTAAAAATTATTTTTATATTTTTTTTAAAATAAAGTGGGAGTTCTGAGTTTATTTTTTTTTTAAAAAGGGTCCAAAATACAGGCAAATTAACCCAATTGAAGGAAAAAAAAAAAAAAGAAGAAGAAGAAGAAGATCAAATACAGAGCATATAGGAAATTAATTGAATCTCGAGTAATTGAGAGAGAGAGAGGAATTACATCATAAGCTTCATAAATCTGATGAAATTGAACACCGCAATTACTCCCGCTGCATACGTCTGGATGGTACTGAAATTTCATAAAAAAAAAACCTAATTAATACTATAATCAAGCAGATCAAAGCCCCATACATTCACCTAAATCTTACCAAATCAAAAAACGAAAAACAAAAATCAAAAAGGATGAAAGAAGATCGATCGATCAATCTATCAATCAAAACCTCATTAGTACCTTAAGAGCAAGTTGCCTGAAAGCTTTCTTCACCTCAGATTCAGATGCGCCAGGCTGAATCCTGAGAGTCCTGTACGGATCGATCCTAGACGACGAAGAAACACAGCACACTCTGACTCCATTACCGCTTCTCATCTTCTTCTTCGGATCCTTCAAACGCGTCCAAGAAGAAGACGATCTACAGCCACCGATCATACCAAAAGCAGCCGCCATTGTTTTCGATTATCAAACCAAAATTAAAATCAAAATACGCCGAAATCAACGCCGAATTGAAGATGAAACGAAAAAGATTTACGAGATCTAATGTGGATTGAGGATGGAATAGATGCTCAATCGGCTCAATTATTTATACGTGGAAAAACAACTGGAAGGAATATTTGGGAAACCAATAACCGACGGGGGTGTTGAATATGGATGAAGAAGTGTTCAAGGAGGGCGACTGATATATAGACATCCAAAGGCTTAATTATACGTTGTACTCCATAGTTTGAATATATTGCACTTTAGACTTTTATACTATTTTCGTATAGTTCAGACTAAAGTACAACTGTTAAATTTTTTTTATTTAAAATTAACAAAATTATTTAATATTTATATCCCGAATCAAGTCATCAGATAATATCTTTTTTGTTTTCGAATCTTGTCAGATATAATGATAAATTCATCATTTCGCAAAATTCTTTACACTCATAATGAATAATTATTGACGAAAATATTACAGGGATATAAAATATGGACTTCGTTTGTCACCAGTGGATTTTCAAACTGAGGGTCACTGAGATATTGACTTTTAAAGGTAACAAAAAAAAAATCACTTGTATTTTTTTAAAAAAAATTGATTACCAAACACACTTCAACGGGTTTTTCATTTTCAAAAGGAGAAGCGGGACCGAACTAAATAATAATTCAAACAAACTATAGGGAGAGAAAGTGACATTTACCAGATATACAAAATTATGAGGAGAGAGAGAGAGGGAGATTGGGTGAGGTAAGATAGGGGGTCCTTATCCGCGTGACGTGTCTCCCGCGTTTTCCATGGCGTGGAGCCCAACCTTATCCGGCTCCCTGTTCTTTCTTTGGCCACTTTTTCTTTTTTTGGCACTTTCTACCATTAATGTGGAACATTTTTGAGGAATATTATTTTGGAAAAAATATCTCAAAATTGAAAAACACCACTTTTTAAGGTCGATTCAAATGTGAAAAATACTACTTGGATAGTCTGATATTTTTCACTTATTGAACTTTTAAAAGAATTTGCCTTATTTTTAGGACGACTCGATTTTTATCACTTTTTACTTTGATCTATTTTGATTTTGTTCCCTATACTTTTTTATTTTTCGGGTTTTACGGTAGGATGTCTCTGGACTAATTTATGAACACCTCGACTAATCATCTTTCCAAACGATTTTAAAAGCGCACTCCGTCATATGGACCTAGTGGATTCAAAATTAAATTTTTATCTAAAATTTTAATAACTTTGCACTTTGTCAAATTGCACATTCGATCTCTTAAATTTTATTTTTGTTTCAATCTTGCAAAATTTAAAATATTATTTATCATTTTACATAAAAAAAAAAAAAAAAGATGCGCTCAGTTCGTGATATTATTATACTGTAAATATTTTGTCATTTTATCATTCAACTAAACTTAAGATATTTTTTTCTAACCTTTTTGAAACAATGATTCCTACTTGCTAAGTATAACTCATTTTTCGTTTAGTATCATTAACAACATTTTCAATTTCACAGGATTAAAATATATATGAAACTTGAGAGATCAAATGTGAAATTTAAAAAAGTTTAGGGTTCATATAAACACACACCCCATACTTTAGGGACAAAAGATATAATTTTCCCAAAATAGTACAAAAGATAAATGTGAAATCAAATTTGAAATTTCATATATTTTAGGGACCAATTCGACAATATACATAACTTTTAACGGTACACAAGCGCATTTTATCCATTTCCAGATTTTCCACCTTATTTCCCGGAACTAGTATTTCGATATTCGAATAACAAAATCAGTTACTAGTAAATTGTGGTGCCGTTGTGCGATGACGTCAGGGTTTAGATAATTGAAGATTATATTTTTTATCCCTTAAATTTCACATTTGTTTTAATTTCGCAAAATTGAAAATGATATTAATATTGCTAATGATCTCAACTCTCAAATTTCTGATTAACACCTATAAAATTTAGGATAAACACTTAAAATATTGATGTGATCAAATACTCTCCGATGTGAAAATAAGTTAATCAGAAATTTAAGTGAAATTGTAAATCATTGTAAATGTAACTTGTAAATTAGTGGAATCCATAACTAATTTTTCATGATTTGGGGAGAATAATATCTCATGGATTTGAGGAGAATAATATCTCCTCGATTTGGGGAGAATAATTTAAACTAAATCTTGTTGATTGGTTTAAATGTTACATTATTATGGACCATAGTTTCTCGGTCTGAATTGATAATTACTTATTCATCACACCGTATATAACATGAGTTATTCTCATTTAAGTCCATTTTGGCATTGACCCATTGGGTCTTAATGTGCGGGTTTGTATTGTGATTTTTACTTTTATCAGATATTAATTATTTTGGATAGAAAAAAAGTTGTGTTCTGCTCGTGATCTTCTAATGGATACATATTTGTCATTTATCACTTCACTAAAGTTAAGAATTTTTTTCCTGACAGCAATTTAAGTTTCTCTCTCATTTTTCAATCGAATCCTGGGTAATGATAAGTTCGGAAAAAATGTTTTAGGTTTTTTAGAGTATTAAATGATGAAATATCCCATTAAAAAGGCACATGCTAAACACAACTCAATTTTCATTAAAAATGTCTTTAATTTTGGGGGATTGAAACAAATAGGGTAAATTGTCTTTTATGACCCTCTATTTTTTTTAATTATCAACTTATCTATTTCTTTTGAATAAAATGAGAAACTAATTTTTTCCTTTTAAGTTAACAAAATATAGAGTTAAAATTTTCATCCAATTTTTGGATAAAATAGACAAAATCGTCCATTTATTATAATTATGATTTAATTATTTTAAAAAATTAAATTAAAATTGAAATAAGTAGGCAATTTCATCTATTTTATTAAAAAAAATAGATGAGAATTTTAATTTGATATATTTTTAAGCATATTCCGTTAATTTAAACGGAAAAAAAAAAAATCACTTTAGTCAAAAGTAGAAATAGGTAAAACATACTTTTTTAAAGTGGAAGGAAATAAAATAATAAAGAGGTTAAAAAAAATTTACCCAAACAAATATGAAACTTGAAGAATCAGATATACAATACGATGAAAAATGAACGGAAAAGAAAATGAAATGAAAAAAATAAATAAAATATTTGGTTGAATGGAAAATGAAAGGGAAACGAAAATAGGATGTATAAAACACATTTTTCGAGACAATTATTTTCCCTCACAAATTTGAGAGAAAAATAGAAGAAAAATAGTTAAAAGTATCAAAATTACAATTATACCATTAATAATAGATTTTTTAATTTATTTTTGTAATATACGAGAGTAAAATAGTAAATTACATTAAAGTGAATTATTTTATTTTCTCTCCCAACCAAGTAATACTAAGAAAATATTATTTTTTTTCACAATAAATAAAAATATTATCCTTTTATTTTATTTATTTATTTATTTTATTTTTTTATCCTTCAAACCAAACATACCCACTACCAATTTTATTTTATTTTTTACCTTTTGATAATTTTATCCAGATTCCGTGGTGGGCCGTGTGAAGCGGTTCAAAAACAGTAAGCGGATAAGAGTTGTTTATAAACGTTTAATAATCAACCACGTGGCGTACATGCACAGGACAACGTGTCAACGTAATGTATGGTCCAAGTTACTTATACGGCTAATTAAATCAGGATTGATATTTTATTATTATTTTCCTCACCAATTAATCATGCTAACTAACTACAATATTTTAGGGCTAAATCTCATTTGTTATCCCTAAAGTTGGGGGAAATATTATTTTATATGCTAATGTTTTAATTATTGCAACGTGCTTCATAAAGTTTATTTTTCATATCAATTTGATTTAATTAGAGGTGGACAGCAGGCAGAGTGGGACAGTTTAGGCCAAAATTGTGGACCAAACAAATACCAGACGTGTTAAGCTAGTCTGACTTATGGGCCGTTTAATGATGTGGGGGTTGGGATGGGTGGGAGTATGCGGGTTGACTAATTTGAACAGTGAATTGTCTAATAGTGTGTGGATTGGGTTAATTAGATCTGTGGATCACCCAAGTATTTTCGAATTGGGTTTTGAAATATAATAAATATTGCTGAAAAGAAAAACCGTTAGATTTAAAACTTACAGAAAAATTGTCACATAATTACAATTACACACAAAAAAAAAAAACAAAAAAAAACTATGATGTGAAGAATTAATTTGTATTTTTCTCCAAATACACATAAAATTGTATCTAAAATAGAACTAAAACGGTTAGTTAGTTTACGCTAGTATTTTTAATTCTTACAAGCAAACACTAAAATATAGTAATTTATAAATTGAAAACAACAATATATTCAGTACAATTTGCAAATTGAAGGATAACCAAACGGCCCCTTATAAACCATTGAAAAAATCAATATAATTATGCACTATTTGGTTTTTTTTTTTAAGTATTTAAAAAAATATTGACAAAATAATACTTTTACTTAAGAAAATAATATTTATTGATCTCCTACATTAGGAAAAAAAAAATAATAAAAATTAATTATTTTTTGCTTTTCAAAAAAATATATTTAAATCATATTTAACTCTTTTGTATTTTAAAAATATTTTTTTTTAGTGCTAAAGAAACACTAGTTCAATATACTTTTTATTATAAATCAGCATATACAGATAGGGTTGAGATTGAACCTGTTCAACCTTTCAATTTATTAACTTTAAACTTCTCTATATCATTCAATCCACTCAATAATTTCGATGAATAATTGAAATATTCAAGGAAAAAAAATTCACTTAAAAATTTCGCATATCCACTGTCAAAACAGTTAAATTTAATTATAATTTGTATTTTTCAAATTTTATATATATATATATATTATTAATTAAATTATTATTATGTATGATTTTTTATATTTGTAAAATAAAAAATCAATATAGCATCTTTGGCCACGGAATCGCTATCATAGATATAATAATCTTTAAAAAGAGTATGAATGATAAGGGCTTGAGAATCAAAGATATACATGTATGAGACAATCAAGGGATAAGGATTGAAAATATCTCTATTTAAGGTAGTGTACCAAATTGCATTTTGGACAAAGAATGGTGGGTGGATGATGACTAGATGAGATTCCAAATATTGATATTTTCAATATTTTTTATGTATTATTTATTTATTTATTTATTCTTCCATGGAAATAAATACCATACAAAAGGGTAATAAAATCATAGAACAAAAAATCCCACATTTATATATTTATATTTTAAATTACGAAAAATTGAGATTTATTAATAGAAATATTATTTAATTGAAGAGACATAATCATACGATAAAATTAAAAATTGATATACGAAATTATTTTGATTATTGAGTAGTTTCAAAAAACAAGAGAATCGAAAATTATAATCGATTCAATTATTTTGATTAATTGATTAATGGAGACTGGAGAGTTGAATTAACGAATCGATGGTTGAGGATGAGAATTGGCGAATTGATCAAGACTGGAGAGCTAGGATAGATGGCTGACGATGGGGATTGGATCGATGGGAAATGGAGAGTTGCATCGATGGAGAAGGATGAGATTTGGGTTGATGGCCGACGAATTCGTTTGGTCCGGTAAAAGGTTTGACGATAGCTGTTGATGTATCGTTTGGCTGATTCCCGCCCTTGAGATACGAAATCCAATTTCATGAACTTTCATTCTAATGGAATCAAATTTTAATCTCATTGGACAAACAAACTAGAGAATCAAAATTGAAGGTAGAATGACGATTTCACTCTATCTCAATTCCGTTCAACCAAACGAGTCATTACTAGTAAACAAATATACCTTGATATTAAGGAGATAGACTTCTTCTTCGACTCCACGACACCCATTTGTTCAATGTTTGAGGAAAAACTATTTGTTTAGGCCCCGTTTGGTTAGCGTTCCCAACCAAATCCAACCCAACCCAACCAAAAAATTTTGAGTTTGATTTTTGGGAACACGTTTGGCAAATACAAAACTCAACCCAACTCAACCCAAAAAATAAGAATTGATTCTCAAAATGTTAAGGAAATGAGAAACAAAAAAAATTTGTTTTTTTTTTTGCTCAAAAAACTCAACCCAAAGTTCTCAACTCCGGCCACCGTTCGACGACCACCTGCCGCTGGTCACCGTTCACTTTCGGCGACCGTCGCCGGACACTGTACATCGCCGTCGGTCCGCCGCCGCCGCCCACCGTCCGGCCACCACCGCCGCTGCCGTCCGGCCGCCGCCAACCACCCCCAAACACAAAAAAAAAATTAAAAAAAAAAAAAATAGTTTCAAAATAGAATCATTACCAAACACATTCTGTTCTTAACACAAAACAAAAATTGTCGTTACCAAACGCAATTTTGTTCCCAAAATTCTCAATTCAACCCAATTCAACTCAACCCAACCCATTTCAGTTGAATTCAGAAAAGTGGAAACACTAACCAAACGCCACCTTAGTGTTTCTGCTCCCAAATTATAATTCCCGCTCTTAAAATTTTTAAAATTCAAGACCATAAATATGTTTGGTTACCATGTAAGTTCCCAAAAAAATTGAGATTACTCCAAAAATTCTTGAGATTTTCAATTAACAAAAACTATAAATGTGTGCATTGCTTTTCAAAAAATTATTATCAACTTATTCCACTTAAAGAAACGCGATCGTATTTTGAAATTCCTCACGAGATCTCCCTTTCAAATTTTGTTAGTCTCAAATATTGACAAGTTATATTTTTTTATTCCTTTTATTCATCAATTTAGGTCAAGAGTTCTATAATTACTTTATTTAATTGTAATTAATCTTATAGATATATTTTTATTTTGTTATAATTTGCAAAAAAAATAATTGCCTGAAAAAGATATGTAAGTCTAACAATTAAATACAAAGCGGAAGTCAAAAACATATATGACAACTAATTTTTGCAACCAAATGTGTTTATTTAATTTTGTTCTCATAAATTAAGAAATAATTTATAAAAAATAATTGTCGTTACCAAACACATTTTTGTTTTCAAAATTATTGCGAACGAAAATTTAATTTTGATCCCATTTTTTGAGAGTAGAAATAGAAAAATAAAAAGGTAAAGGCCAACTAAGGCTTCTTTGCTTAGGTGGCGTTTGGTTGGTGTTCCCACTTTTCTGAACTCAATTGGAATGGGTTGGGTTGAGAATTTTGGGAGCAGAATTGCGTTTGGTAACGACAATTTTTGTTTTGTGCTGAGAACAAAATGTGTTTGGTAACGATTTTATCTTAAAACTAATTTTTTTTTTTTTTTTTTTTTTGTGTTTGGTGGCGGTGGCGGCGGTGTCAGACGGTGGCCGGACACCGGCGACGGTCGTCGGAGGTGGCTGGCGGCAGCGGAAGGTCGCTGTAGGTGGTCGACGGCAGCAAAGGTGGCCGGAGACGACGGTCGGTCGCCGGACGGTGGCCACCAGAGGCGGGTGGTGGTGGTCGGCCGGCAGATGAAGACGGAAGTTGAGAATTTTGGGTTGAGTTTTTTGGGTACAAAAAGAAACAACTTTTTTTTGTTTCTGGTTTTTTTTAGGATTTTGAGAATCAATTCTTATTTTTTGGGTTGAATTGGGTTGAATTTTGTGTTTGCCAAACGCGTTCCCAAAAATCAAACCCAAAATTTTTGGGTTGGGTTGGGAACACTAACCAAACAAGGCCTTAGTGTTTCTATTCTCCTATTTTTAAATGAAAACCAAATAAAAGAAATTGTTTTCGTTTTGCCCCATATTTTTGGAATAAATTAACGAGAACATAAAGGAATTATTCCTAGACTTCTATTTCTATTCCTAGTAATCTGGGAACAAAAGCGAAAAAATCTAGGAACAAAAACACTAAACAGACCCCACCTAAATTAATGTGAAAATCTACAGAAAAAAAGTGAAATTTAAAACTTGCTTTCGATGTCTATGAATTTATCAAATTTTTTATCCAAACACACTGGCATGACGGCATGACATAGGACAAATCACAATTGATCATACCAACTAACTCATAACTCTTTATTCATCTATAGTTCATCTACATGAAGACAGTTATTACAGTTGCAGCTCAAGCTCTTTGAGGCATTTTAACAAACAATTAAAAGTCATTGAAGTAAGTTATGTTTATTGCGCTAGAGACTCAAAATATGGGCCGTTTGTTTTGGGCCACGTGGAGCTTAAGTTATTTTGGGCTTTTTAACCTATATCTATATATCTATATATATATATATACGTTTGAGGTTGGGGGGTGGGGGTGGGGGTGGGTTATGGGATAGCCAAGTTTTGAATAATTGTAGTTTGACGTTAAAAAGCCCAAAATGAGTTAAGCTCTACGTGGCCCAAACCCATACAAACGGCCCATATTTTGAGTATCTAGCGCAATTAATATATTTTGGCCTTCCTCGTCATCGTCGAACCCTATTTCGTCGCCTTCGTCGCCATCGTGTTCGTCATCTGCTTTAGGGTTTTGATTTCGATTTCGAAACTCAAACTCAAAAGAGAAATCGAAATAGGTTGAATTTGTTCTTTATTTTTTGGATTTGTGATTGTTGTTTTTGGTGTTCTTTAATTTGTTCTAAGATTTGTTTTTGAATTTCTGATTTAGGGCTTGTTTTTTATTTTTAGGATAAAATTATTATCAAATGCGATTCTGTTCTTGGATAAAAATAAATAAATTATCATTACCAAACGCTCTTTTGCTCTCAAGAAAAAAACAAAATTCTTATACCATCCCATCATATTCCCATCCCACTGCATGGGATGAACACGAAATGGTTACCAAACGCCACCTAAAATGCCTCAAGCTCGCTCACTCTCTCTCTCTCTGTATATATATATATATATATATATATATAATCGTGATCTCGTAATATTCAAATCTCTCGATTTACTATTAAAATTCAATAAGTAGACATATGCGTCATTTGGACAGAACAATTTGAACTTATTACAAAAAAAAATATACATAAAAAAAATGGGTCACGGGCTAGATCTGATAACTCGCTAGACTAGATGTATACTGGACCCCAAAATTTGAGGCCCATGGCAAAAAATCCAAAAATAAATAAGTAGTGATGATGCCAAAAATTTGGATAATCGGGAATGGTCTATTGGGATTCAGAATATGATCTTCTTAAGTTTTGGTTCCTGCAAAACAATGCATTGTGTGTGGGTCTGTCGGCATTACACTTCTGGTGTGAGAATCAGTAAGGTTTTTCTCAAAGCATTTTGGCAGGGTGACGGTTAGGAAAAAGTGAACATATCTGGCAATGCCCCCTCTTGTAGTACTTAAATAGAGATGAAATATTTGTTTGGCAAGTCTTGCATAAAACTCTATTCCCATTAATGTTGCAAATTTAATGGGATATAGAGTAATAGGACATTATATTAAAATCATAATCACTCTTTTCATATAAGGTTGATCGAGTATGTCTTGAGATCTGTTTTCGTGCTCGAGAAGTCTAACAATGAATCTCAACTCGTCATCCCGAGCCGAGCCGGGGTAACAGGCGAAAATCCGTTCTGGTCAGGTGTGGAATGTTGACATCGAGTCTCGGATAAAAATCCTCGAGCTCCCATGTGCTCGTTTAGGCTCTTTCGCACTGCATGTGATTGTCAATAAGCTTTGCTCGGGAGCGTTGCGCGTGACTTATAACACTTTATACGTGACTGAATTTGACACTTCTTGGAATACCCTCATGAAACAAATTAATAAAGTCAAATGTTATTTCTATTGTATTACAACAAAAATCATTTTGTGGGTGATTGATTTTAAAGTTATTTTCAACATCTAACCATATATAACTCTTTTAAGAAATTTATAACCAAAAATTGACAGGACCAAATGAGGAGTCATATTCACAAATCTCAAACTTCAACTACTCAAGAGATGCATTCTTGATGAAATAATAAGAGTATGAAAGGAAAAAAAAAAATCAAATTTTATTTGCATTTTATTCTCGTAAATTGTATTATGGTAAGGTTGTATTTGTATCATCAATCTCTCTATTTGCAGCGGTAAGACTGTGTATATTTGACATTCCTAAATCTCACAATAGCAAGTGTTTTCGTGCACTGGATTGTTTTTCGTTTTCTTTTACCCATAAATTGTTTCATGTGTTATTGATTTTAAATTTAATTTTTTTGGGAAAGAACTTTACGTTTGTTAATGAAATACAAATAGGCTAAAGGCCGAGGGGCCAAATTTTATTTATTTTTAATAAAACATGTTTTATTAAATAAATAAATAAAATTAAAAAAATCCCTAAGTCCCCCCACCCACCCATTTTTTTCTCTCTTTCTGTCTAACAGCTACACCACCACCACCCCACAACAAATACCACTACCCATTTTTTTCTCTCTTTCTGTCTAACAGCTACACCACCACCACCCCACAACAAATACCACTGCATATGTCGCCTCCACTACACCACCATTGAACTCTATAATCGCGCAACCTCCACAATCGTGCATTATTTAGTTCCTGAACTGAGATTTTCTCTAAAAAAAATAGAGTAAAAATATATTGATATACAACATGCGACTAAAACTGATACTGAATAGCCTATAAAAGTTATTCACCATGCACTTCTTTAATTTTTGTCTTTTACACTCGATGATTCACTATTAGATTTAAAACACCTTGAGTGCTCTAATTTTTCTAGCGTCTTAATCTTTCACTTCTCGATGAATGATAACCTAGTCGATGTTGCAACACTAAATCTCGAGTAATTTTTGAATCTTTGACTATAAACAAACAGTAAAAATTATAATTTCATTCAAATCTTAATAATTTTTTGCATATAAATATACGATGTCGATCCTCAAACAACCCAATTAGTGTAATTAATGTCTACCACTTTAAATAATTAATTAAAGCAGCAAAAAACTCTAATAATGTTACCGTCTTCCATTGCGAACAATGTAGCGGCTGTATAATTTGTTCTCGTCTTAAATTTATATTGGATAAAATGTGTTTTTGAACATTGTTTTTTAATTAAAAAAAAAATTGAATTGCAAAATAAATGTTTTTATAATTAATTTTAGATTTTTTTCTCACCCACTTGGCTCAACTACTTGGACAAATACTCCCCCCCCACCAATTTAATGTTGGGGGGATTGCATCTTAATGATGCCTTCCTGGCTTCCTGCCTTTTTGAATTATATAAGCAAAAAATGTAATGAAGCCTCCAAGGTGGTTGTTTGGTTAGCGAGCCCGACCCGTGATCCGAACCCGGTTGTGGTTGGCCTTTTTCACGGGGCGGATGACGTCAGCATTCCTACCGTCCACCAACTACCGGTGTGGGTCCCGCTTAGCTGAAACGCCATGTATATCCAACACACGCTAGGTTATTCCACTTCCCGTATGGGACCCACTTAGTGTTATGGGCCTAATAGATTAAAAAAAAATATTTTTGATCTAATATTAATACTCGAAAATAAAAAGAAAGAAATTTTTTTAATGTTAAGTTTTTGTATGAATTTATACAATTTTTTTTTTTTTTATATATCAAATAATAAGTTTTTTGGGAATAGAAACAGAAACAATTTTTTTTTTGTCTCAAATTTCTGTTTTTGTTCTTAATTTTCTGAAACTAGAGATAATTGCATAGAGGTGGAGTCAAATCAACTTGAAAGGTATGATTTACCCCTTATGGTGGAATAAATAAATTGAAAATAAATCAAACACGAAACATCAAAACTTCCCATTTTATTTTACTTTGTTTAATTTTTTGAATTCAAATTTGGTTAAATTGAGATAAGTAAGGATTTATCGGAAGATGCTAAAACGCAAAAGTTGGCTTCTCAACACTAGATTGAGACTTTAAATTTAGGTTGTGTTTGGATGAAGGATTTGTAGAAGGGATTTCAATTCGTTAGGGAATTTTGAAATCCATTTTTAGTAAATCCCTTGTTTGGGTAATAGAAGAAAGAATTTGTGAAATCCTTTTTTGGGTGAATGAAATGATTTAGAAATGAATTTGGGAGAGGTGGAATTTGAGAAATCCACTCAAGCAAAGGATTTACAAAATCAATCAACAGCCTTCACCTCGTTACCCACGTTCGGCGATTCGCGAAGAACACTGGTGCTGAGGACGACGACCGAAGCTGACGACGACCATCAGCGCCCGAGATGACAATCTAGGCTGAACGACGACCACCAGACGACGATCTTCAGTGAACGACGACCGCCACAGCTTCGACGCTGAATAGACCAAACTTCTCGACGACTGGTGATTCGCGACGACGAAATCCCCAATTCTGCGCTTTCGTCTTCATCTTCTACTTCTTCCTTGACGATTTCGTTTTCGTTCGTCATCGTCCTCAACGATTTCGTCTTCGTTCGTCGTTGTCATCGACGATTTCGTCTTCGTTCGTCGTTGTACATCATCATTTTCATTTGGTCGCCGTCGATTTCATCGTTCGTCGAGGTGAATTTTAGGGTTCTTCGTCTAATTTTGGGTTCTCCGTGTTCTTCGTTTGTCTTCGTCTTGCTTTAGGGTTCTTCGATTCGTCGTCTACCAGTTCGAATTTATGGAATTTGGTTGTCAATTTCATTTGGTCGCCGTTCGTCGTCGTCGATTGAAGCTCTGAGTTTTTTTTTTTTCCAAAGTGGGGAAAACAAAATAAAAAAAATAAAATTATTGCCTTTGTGTGTTGTTTGTGATTTGTGTTTTAGTTCTAATACCCATAAATTTGTTAAAATTTGGAATTAGAAAAAATATTGTTTACAAATATTTTACCTATCCAAACAAGGGAACTATAAATTACACGTTCAAATACTTCAACTCAAACAATTATCGAAACAAGAAATTTGTGAAATGAAGAGATTTTAAAATTCAGAATTTTGAAATTTTTTTATTTCACAAATCTCTTACTCAAACGCAATCTTAGTTCCCTTCCTTCTCTTATTATGCTTAGCTTTGTCGTTTAAATTGATGATATTTGTTATGACGTCACAGTTCTTCTAGATATTATTTGGGTTGTTTATCATTTGCCTTGAGCGTTTGTTTTGCGAGTCTCAATTAATATGCATAGCGGTGGTGGTCTCAAGTGATTCTTCTCTCTGTCTCTCTGACCTCATGATGGATCTGCTATTGATTTGAATTTTTTTCCAGTCATTTTGTCTCCAACATTCACTGGGATTTTTTTTTTTTGTTCACACTTATCATTGTCTTTTCTCTCTCTTTGACCATTAATTTCTTCCTTTGGTTATTTTTTTCTAGTGCTAATAAGTTTGCTTCAGTGCCCCGCACAAGGGAGCCTTTGAATTTATGTTCTGAACAATCATTGGCATGGATTGACGTATAATTGTTATTTTTTTTTTTGGTAAATTGAAAAATAATTTATGCAAAATGAATGATTTTCTTTTTAACAGGTAGTAAGGTAATTTTATTACTTATTTATGTAATAGAATATGAAAGGATAGAGATTCAAAATATATTTTCAGAAGATATTTTGTGTATAATACTACATTGGATATTAAGGCTGTTGATCTCTTTATTTATCTACATACGATAAAGTTTTTTTTTTTTTTTCTTTTCAAGTTAAGATTTTTATTTTTTTTAATCCGTGTTTTCAAACACGAGTTATCCTCTAGTACTCCAAAGTGAAAGAAAATAGAAGATTTTAACGAAGTTGAAAAATACTCATTTTAAGTTTTTTGGTGATGAATAAGGTATTTTTAGGCACCTGGGACTCAACCATGTGTTCGTCATTATAGGGATAGTGACGCATTCTGAAATCCACAACGCCACGCTGGATCATACGCCGACCACGGCTCTTCCCTGGAACCTCATTTGCACCCAGGGATGAGCGAGGAGCCTGGCAGGAACGTGCCACTTTGAGCTCTACGCCGTGCCCTGAGCGACCAATCTCAAGAACTCAGTTGTTCACCTCGATCGACTCCCCCTTCCAGCTCGTTTCCTCTCCAGAACTCTACGAATCTCCGTTTTCTTCCACCAACTTACCACCACAAGTCTAGCAAAGGCCTGCGGGCTTTGCCAAATGGGCCCAAAAGTTCAAACCCTACAGTTATCTCCTAAACGCCCAGGATTTTCGACTAAACATAGAATTTTGACTAATTAACCGTGTTTAGACCTGACTAATCATCTCCAACTTCTATATATATGGGGGCTATGCAAACACGAGGTACACTTTACATTACGCGCGGGTTCATTTGTTTACTTGCTGCATTACTGTACCTTTTCTCTTTGAACACTGATTACCACACTAGAGAGGCTTTACCGGGACAAATCCCGATCTGAGCTTTATGCAGGTACACTCCCTGAGGAGCAAGACTCTAGACACAGTAGGTCAGTTCTCTCAGGATCTAGCACAGCTCACCCGAAGAATTTTCAACCGACGACTCCACCTCAGAGAGATGACCCACCTGTCATCTGACTGGACCATACTCAGGGTGTGTACCATTTTTATACATCAACAAGTGAATTTATACATTTTTTTTTTATTTTAATTTTTATATATCAAATAATAAGTGGTCACACTCAATTTTATTTTATTTTTAGTTAATTTATAAAAAAAATTCTAATTAATGCTCAAATAAATAATTTTTTTTTATCCACATTTTAAATTACTGAAAAAATAACAATTATTTGAAAAATATTTTCACCAAAAAAATTAAATAGGATATGAATGAAAAAAATAAGAATTTGTTGTCTTATAAAAATTGATAAAATTAATCCTAATTTATGTAATTTTTAATAGTATATTTATATTTGGTATTTATAAAATGTCATGACTCACTAAAATTATGAATCCGCTCCCGGATATTACTAGCAAAATAGTCAAATGATATCTGCTTGTTTCGTGCTTCAATATTAAAATTTTATTATTTTTTTCCACGCCTGCGCAATGCGCGGATCTAAATCTAGTAACTACTAAAATTAAATTTGTTAAAAAATATCAAAATAATTATTATTTTAAAATTATTTTTTCTTTGTATACACAAATTTCACTGTCCACTTTATATATTAGTAGGAGTCTGTGCAATTTTTTTTTTTAAAATAGGATTTTTAAACAAGGTTTATTTGTGAGTGTGAACAAATTGTTTTACTTTAAATAGGAGTTGTGGAAGAAAATAAAAATAAAAATTGAGAAAATAGTAGTGGAGTGCTTCATGTAGGATATAATTAATTAAAAATTAATTAATTAAAAAAAATTATATATATATACGCACACATCAAGCAGACTAAACCCTAATAACCTAGTTCATTTAATTTCACCTGTCGTTTACCATCTCGTGTTTAATGGTTCAATAATTTTCTATGTATCAATTTTTCATGATGTGACACGTACTATAAAATGTCAAAGTAAAAGCAAGAATCAAAAGAAATGCAGGTCGGCTTCATCTAAAATTCAGAAGTGTTCATTAAATGCTGATTTTTTAAATAGATTCTTACTATGCACATTTGAATTTTACATTCAGAAACTTGGCTTCAATAAATAAAACATAATGATTACCAGAAGATCGAGCCGCCGACATCTTACATAAATATAATCTATGCGGTATGATAATTTTTTCAAAGTCCAAAATAATTATACTAAATAAAAAGTCACGGTACAGTAATATTTATAACGTACAATGATTTTAAATTTCTGACAAAATTATTAAATTTTTTAAAAAATTATTTTACCAAGTGGATTGAACGAATAGTAAATTGTAAAATTTGGGAACCTGATGTCGGTTTTGATTTTAAGCTATTTTCAAGCATTAACAATAATTAAACAAAAAATTCAAATATTTAGATCCATGGGGGTGAAAGTGTAAATAGCTAATTATGTACTGTATAATCCTATTTTCTTTCCTAAATTAGAGTACAAGGTTCTAATGAAACTACTGTAGGAATTCGATAAGAAAGTTCTACTGCAGATAATAAAAAATGCGGGGAAAATTATATTTGATGTCTCTAAAGTATGGGGTGAGTGCCTATATCAACGTCGAGGTTTGTCAAATTGCACATTTGATCATCTCAAATTTTACATTTATTTTTGTAACGACTCGGTTTTTTAGAACCGCCACTCGGTTTTTCCATTTTTATTTTTACGGAGAAATAAAGGCAAAAAGACAAACCAATTCACCACGCTTCTACTGCGTCACTTCTTTGTTAACTAAAATAATAATATACATACAACTATATAGCACCAAAATATGAGTATCCATATACAAATTATCTACTATGGGGACATACTCATCCCCAAAAATAGCAACAACCAGAATAAAAACCATGAACCTCTCACAGATTCACCCTAGACAGCTCATCTTAAAAAAAACTACATTCGACTCCATCGTAGAACTCTATCTAGCGCTAGTAGGGGACCGACTCCTAACTGTTCCTCCTGCGAGTGTACTGCCTTCTTAGTAAAAATCATTTTTAACATAATAATAATACATTCTAAATAATATAACATTTAAATGGATCAAGCGTAAATATATAAACACCACACAACTGGTAAAATCTCCAATATATAAGCAATGAAAGTAAAGCGAGATAAATAAGTTTCATTCAAACCCATCCAGTATCAAATAAGACCAATCACCATAATAAATAATAAATCACCCAATATAAGTAAAACACCACATCTCAAACACATATCTCAATCCCATATCCACCGACTAAGCTATAGTGATCGTTTTAACCTCACGATCGGGAGTTGCAATGGTATCGTAACCATCCGTAGGATATGCCTTCCTAGCGGACCTAACTGCGCAGATCATTGCCTACCGGACGTCCCCAGAGGCCATAATATAAATCACCACATAATATCAATCACCACCTGTCAGACCACCCTCCGGACAGGACATAATATGAATCACCACCTGCGGACCACCCTCCGGGCAGGACATAAACTATGGCATAGTCAACTCAATAATATTATAATCAAATCACAAATCAATATCCATCTGTTGGACCACCCTCCGGACAGACCATAATATAAATCACCACCTCATCAATACCGTCAAAATCACCAACGTCCACCTTTTTTTTGCAAAATCAACTTTTAAATCCGAAAATCATATTATTCACCTTTGTTTGAAAAACCGTCTAATTTCAACGAAACAATTTCAACGAAACTATTTTTTCCCTTTATTTTTAGAAAATCATGCATTTTTAGGAAAACATATATTTTCCACTCTCTTTTAAAACCCCTTAAGTCCGACAAAAATCATTTTCAACTTTCTTTCAAAACCAACGTAATTTAATGAAAATCCATTTTTACTAACTCACCCAAAACCTGCTTGATTCACTTCATTTTTAAAAGCATCTAATTTAAATACAACTATTTTCTATCATATATAGATATAAAAATAGTTTGGCAAGAAGACAGTACACTTATCTGATATTCTGCTCTCAAAAGCTCCACCAAATATCCGCTACTGAACTTTAGACAATTTTGAACCTATTTGTAATAAGGCCTAAATTAATATTATAGAGAAAATAACTTAATCGTATAATGCAAGCCCTGCGTTCATAAATTTCCCATTCTTCACGTTTTGATATATGAAGATGCTATTCGACTAGTTTAGTGTCGTTAAATTTACGATTTACACCTAATTCATATAAATGATTTCATTGTTTATTATTCTCATTTTAATTCATATAAATGATTTCATTGTTTATTATTCTCATTTTGATATTCTAAGGTTAAAAACTAAATTTAGAATTCATAAAATAAATTAGAAAATGTTACCCGTTCCAAACCGATCATGGATTTCCCTAAAATTTCATGTATTTTATATTCTGCTTCCCACCGCCTAAGCGACGTCCCACCGCCTAGGCGAATGAGTGACTGCTTCTCCCTTTCTCTAAACTGCACACTGCAGTTTCGCCGCCTGGGCGAAAATCCACCGCTTAGGCGGACAATTCCATGCTCAACACACTGATCTCCCACCGCTGCGGCGGACGCCTTTCCACCGTGGCGAACATGCGACAGAACCAAGTCTTTCTTCACTGAAATTCCCACCACTTAGGCGGTAATCGTCTTCCTCCTCCTACTCTGTTTTGAGATCTCAGCCACCTTTCTCCCTCTCTTCTCACCATCGACTCACACACACACACAATACGACACACCCAAACCTCACAACCACACTCCCACAACATACACAACACACACATCAGAAACAAACACATGCACACCCTGCCAAACAAAATTCACACCACTAGCGAGTTCTCTCCCTCTAACCCACCGCCGGCGACACCCCACCGGAAGAACACACCCACACTCAAACGAACAAGGCACCGCCATCACTGTCGGAACACGTACACGCAGCCGCACCCTGCTATAACAGAAAACATGGAACATATACGATCATCACCCCCACCGTCAACAGAATACACTAACTCATCGCCGACCAACTAATCAACGGCGACACTCATACACACACACACACATTGGAACAGTTGAGCAGAACACTAACCACACCTACACAGAGACATAACAGCCCACACACACACCTGACGAACACGAGAACCTGCCATCGACGGTCGAACCCAAACCTTCGCCAATCCACACTTCCTTCGGCTCTCTCTCTCTTCGATTTCTCTCTTCCTTCTCGATCCTTCTCCCATAAATATAAATATCTATATCTATATATGTATATTGAAAAGTGTATGATCAAAGGCCGGCCATGTGGCCTCTCTCTCCTCCTTACATTTTACCAACTCCCTCGCTCTCTTTCTATATAATATATATATATAATTTGCATTACACCCCCTTTATTTTTAGTTAGGATAGTAATTAAACTTCTTCTTAAGTTTTAAATGTTTATGTAAATTTCAATTTAACCTCTAAAATTTTAATTCACATAATTAATATTAGTCCACCCCGATATTTTCAAAATATTTTAAAACGCGACTTAAATTATTCGTATATTAGAGATCGAGGTCTTACAATAAACCGGTTAATTTTAATAAATATTTTATTTATCACAATTTAATACGAAAATATAATTTGACAATTTACATAGAAGATAGTACACTCACCTCGATAATCGTACTGCTACTTTGCTATTGCCAAAACACTGACAGGGTCGGCCTCGCTTGTGAACCTAACATCGATAGGGCATAAATTAAGAATTTAACTAAACAAATCTAATATGTAATGAAATACATGATACTATATGCAATTTTTCCTATTCCCAAATTTTCTTAATTATACGAAATTTATTAAAATTAAACATTTTATTTTCTCAACCCAATATTAATTTTATTGTAAAGAAAAATATTAACAATATTATTATTTAATGGAATACTAAAAATATCATTCCAATAAAATTTATAATTTTTACTTTAAATTTATTCACCAGTTGAATACATACATAGTGTATATATATCTAATCTAACACTTAACAGTGGAAAGAAGAGAGAAAGTTTTAATGAGATTATATAATGCATTTTTTAAATTTTTTTGTGAGTTCTTAAATATTTTATTTTTATTTTTTTATATATCAAATAATGAGTAGCTCCACTCAATTTTTTTTTCAAAGTTATTTTTTTTTTCTAATTAATGCAGAAATCTATTATTAATTCTCTTGGTCTGCATATTAAATTATTTTAAAAAATAATTGTGATTCAAAAAAATATTTTCACCCAAAAAGAAAGTAAATACAATATATTAATTAAAATTAGAATTTGTTGACTTGTAAAAATTGATAAAATTAATCTTAATTTATAATTATTTATTTGTTATTTTATAATATAGTAGTAAAAGTTAATTCTTAGAAATATTTTATTTTTATGATTATTTATGTAATTTTTAATAGTATATTTATATTCGGTATTGATTAAACGTTATTACTAAAATTTATGCATTCGCTTTTAGGTATTATTATCAAAATAACAAATGATATATATGTCTTTCGTGTTTCAATATTCAAAATTTATTATAATTTTTTTTTAAAATCTACTTAATGTGCGGATCTAAAAGTAGTACGAGATGGATATGAAAACCAAATCCCACCACTCTATTTATTTATTTATTTATTTATTCTCTTGGGTGCCTTGCCAATTGAATGATTCTTTTGGTTGCTTGCAACTACCAAGCCCACCTTTCTTTTTTAATTTTTATTTTTTATTTTTAAAGCTTATCCATGTTTCTGGTGAATTAGGAAATAAAAATTACATGCATACCCCCACATAAATCTATAAAATATTATTTAGTCCAAAAGTTAACATTAACTTTTTAAAATAGCAATTGACTCCTTAATTAATTTTATTTTTTTAAAGTCAAACTAAATTAATCTATAAATTTCCAAATTTCTTAAAACTATAATTTTTAAATATCATAACAGCCTTCAAAAATTTTAATATAAAATTTAAAATAGGACCCAAATATTTTTTCTAAATATTTTAAAATGAAATAAAAAAGATATTCATGCAGAATTGGGCGTTACAATTTCAATCTCGCAAAATTAAAAACAGTATTAATAATTTTGGATAAAAAATGAGTTGCGCTCAACACGTCGTCTTCTAATAACAATATTTGGTCATTTGATCACTTAACTAAATTTAAGACGTTTTTTTTTTAGCATTTCCATAGTAATAATTCGTCTTAAAAATGAGAAAGAGAGAAATTTGACGTGTTGTTAAAGAGAAATGTTTTTAACTTTAGTGGAGTAATAAAACGATAAAAAATATATATACTAATTAGAAAGTCACGTGTTGATCATAATTGATTTTTCGTCAAAAATTATTAACTGTCATGTTTAATTTTTTTAGATCGAAATAAATGTGAAACTTGTCATATCGATAAATATCACGATTTACGTGCGGATCACAACCAAAAATGTAATATTCCCGTTTTCAAGGAGGAATGGGGAAATTATATTTTTGGTCCTTAAAGTATGTGGTGGATTTGCATGTGGACCTTGACATTTATTAAATTGTACATTTTGTCCTTAAAGTTTAATTCTCCGTAATTAAAAAAAAATAAAAATAATTTTGGATGAAAAATAAATTATACTCAGCACGTGGTCTTCTAACATAAATATTTTTGTTATTTAATCACTCCATTAAATTTAAAATATTTTTCACCTAACTTTTCAACTAATAACGATTTATCTGAAGAACGAGGAATGAAAAATTAAGAAAAACGTCACATGTTTAGTGGAGTAACTAAATGATGAAAATATTTCTATTATACGATCAAGTATCGAGTACAATCTATTTTCCGTCCAACAACATTAATAATTGTTTAAATTTTACGAACATGAAACAAATGTACAATTTGATAAGTTTTAGGATTTATACAAACACACCCCAAAACTTTGGGGACTACAAATGTAATTTTTATGAGATAAGGGTTGGTGAGGCTCGACTATGACGAGTTACCCGGGTCAAGCGCCTCTAGGTCACCGTCTCACCAACTTCGCCTCGCGTCGCTTAGTAGATGCTTCTCCACTCCTCTCTGTCTACCGATCGTACTTGTTTATTAATTTCAATTTATTTAAATTAAAAGGGTATAAGTGTAATATAATTTATTTTATAAATCATCAGATATTTTATAGGGTTATTCGGTGGAAGGTCTCTTATTTCATCCTTAATTTTAAAAAAATTTTAGAGATGAAAAAAACTTGTGTTTTAGTCCCGCCTAATTTAAAAAAGACAGAAATTCACTGCACGCGCCTGCAGTGAATTTTTGTTAGATGTAATAATTATTACTGTATTTTGTAACATGTAACTAATTTGTGTGTAAAATTTTGTCAAATGTAACAAAAATCACAAAAAATACATGTAACTAATATTAAATTAATTTATGTGTAAAATATTTGTTAAATGTTACAAATATTATACCGATATATGTAATCGTAACATGTAATTACATGTAACAAAAAATATACAGATATATGTAAAAATATAACAATTACTAAATTGTAAATAATATTCGTTACATGTAATTAATATTCACTATAATACGAATTTATTTACTAAGTTTTCCCTATAATTCCTACAATGCGGGATTAAAATTCATGCGAAATTTAATTTAAAGGATTAAATCAAAACTTATATGTTAAGTATGATTTTTTAAAAATTAGATATATTTTTTGGGATTTCCAATCAATTAACTTTATTTTATATCTATCTAAATCAGGATAAATTTATAAAATTTCAAAGAAAAATGATTAAGATTCAATTTGTGAAACATCTATACCAACTAATTTTTAGTTTCTTTACATCATGCAGTCCACCTTGTCCATATGAAAAAGATGAAATATTTGGGAAACTACAGTGATTTTAGGCCATGGGAATCCCTAGCCTCTGTCTAATCTGAAGCGGTCAAGAGATGCTTGATGTCGTTTGGTTAGTGGTCATCTTCATCCGGCGCGGTAGGTGAATTTCGAAGGGAAAAATGGAAAAGAAAAAATTAAAAAATTAGAAAAAGCAGAGTGCTCTGTTTTATCTCTGCTTTTAAATGTCCACCAACATTCGACCAAATCAACACCCAAAAACTTGACAAAGATACAAACCCACCTCCACCCACCTCCACCTTCCTTCTCTCCCCCAGTGGATTTTCTCCTGTATTACTCACAACTGCCTAAAAAAACACATATCGTCCTCTGCATTTTTGCCGGTAATTTTTCCGATCCAAAGCACGAGTTGATTCAATCTGTTTTTGTGAAAGTTTTGTTAAGTCAAAATAGCTTACCCATTGAGTTTTTTCGATTTTCAAACCGAATTTTGACGATCCCCTTCGGAATTTGCAGCTGGGTCTGATCGGGCATTTCAGTTGATTTTCCGGTGGAGGAAAGGCGCACGTTAGCTAGTACCGGCGCAGGTTAGCGAGTGGTTTTGCAGGAGGAGGGGGAAGTACAATGAGGATCGAGGTGAAGGAGACGACGATGGTGAAGCCGTCGGAGGAGACGCCGCGGCGGAGTCTATGGAACTCAAACGTCGACCTGGTGGTTCCCAACTTCCACACGCCGAGCGTCTACTTCTACCGTCCCAATGGGACGAGCAACTTCTTCGACGCCGGCGTTCTCAAGGCGGCGCTCGGCCGGGCCCTGGTGCCGTTCTACCCCATGGCCGGACGGCTGAAGAGGGACGAGGACGGCAGGATCGAGATCGACTGCGCCGGACAAGGGGTGCTCTTCGTGGAGGCGGAGAGCGACGGCGTTGTTGACGATTTCGGCGACTTTGCTCCGACTTTGGAGCTCCGGCAACTCATCCCAGCCGTTGATTACTCTCAAGGAATATCATCTTATGCGCTCCTAGTGTTACAGGTATTTTTTTTTTTTTAAAATAAAATAAAATTGTCATGTGATTTAATTTAATTTTGCTTTAATTTAAAAAATTAAGATAAATTGCCTTTTTTTCCCTTTGTATTTGGATGTTAGTTTATTTTGTCCTCTCCACTTTTTAAGCCCACACTTTATCTCCTATTTTTTTTTCCCGATTAAATAGTGTGTTCGGGACAGCTTACAGAATCTCGACTAATCATTTTTTCGGACAATCTTAAACACAGACTTTACCATGTCGGCTTGATGCATTCAAAATTAAATTTAATAATTAATTCTTAGAGTGTTTCTTAAGAGAGTTGAATTTTGGTTGACAAAGAAAGAGAACATCTCCTTTTGCCAACTGCAGTAATATCTCATGGTATCTTCTATTTGTAATAAATTAGAAATTAATTTTTTTATTTAATTTAATAAAATATGTTAAAAATTGTTAAATTTAAATATTCTATATAAATTTTATAAAAAATAACAAAACTACCCTCAATTTTAATTTAATTTTGTTTGTAATAAAAAAGAAAATAAAAATAAGGGTTTCTTGGATAACATTCTACGAATTTAAAATTTTAGTCCATGCAGTATACGCGATATAATAATTTTTTCAGAAGTCCAAAATTACTATCCAAAATCTAAAAATTATTGTACGCCATCAAAGTTATTGCAACTTTTTATATGAAAAAAATAACTTTTAAAAAAATTATTCCAGAAATCCAGAATTACTGTCCAAAATCTAAAAATTATTGTACGCCATTAAAGTTATTGGAACTTTTTATATGAAAAAAATACAATAATTTTGACTTTTAAAAAAATTATTGTAGCGTGTGGCCTGGATAAGTTAGAATTTTAATTTCATGACGGTTTATGAGAATCTAAAAAAATAGAGAGAGAGAGATAGACATAGAAGGAGAAAATGTTAGTTTTTTCTTTTAATTACAATTATGTATTGACAATTTAAGTTATTTTATATATTTTTTTATCAATATAAAATTATGAATTAAAGTCTTAAATCGCAATTTAATTTCTTTGTTTTTTTATTAATCAGGTCACATATTTCAAATGTGGTGGAGTCTCACTTGGTGTGGGAATGCAACACCATGCCGCCGATGGTGCTTCGGGCCTTCACTTCATCAACACATGGTCCGACATGGCCCGCGGGCTTGACCTAACCCTTCCACCCTTCATTGACCGCACACTTCTTAGGGCCCGCGACCCGCCAAGCCCACAATTCCCCCACATCGAATACCAACCCGCTCCAGCCCTAAAAACTTCTCTAGAATCTCTAAATTCCGATTCAGTCCCTGAAACAGCAGTTTCAATTTTCAAATTGACCCGTGATCAAATCAATGCCTTGAAATCTAAGTCCACTGAGAACGGAAACACTGTCACATACAGTTCCTACGAAATGCTGGCGGGTCATATATGGCGTTGCGCTTGTAAAGCCCGTGGACTTTCAGATGACCAGGAGACCAAATTGTACATTGCCACTGACGGGCGGGCTCGAATTAAGCCCACTCTTCCACCGGGCTATTTCGGGAACGTGATCTTCACCACCACACCGATGGCGGTGGCGGGTGATCTCCAGTCAAAGCCCGTTTGGTACGCCGCCAGTAGACTTCACGACGCCCTGGGCAGGATGGACAACGATTACTTGAGATCGGCCTTGGATTACTTAGAATTGCAGCCCGATTTGAAGGCACTCGTTCGTGGCGCCCACACGTTTAGGTGCCCGAATCTCGGGATAACGAGTTGGGTCAGGCTGCCCATACATGACGCCGACTTTGGATGGGGCAGGCCCATATTCATGGGCCCGGGCGGAATCGCTTATGAAGGGCTGAGCTTCGTGTTGCCGAGCCCGACCAAAGATGGAAGCTTGTCTGTGGTGATTTCACTACAAACTGAACACATGAAACAATTTCAGAAGGTTTTTTATGAAATTTGATGAAGAAAAATAATTGTGTTTATTTCACTTCAAATTCAACACGTCTGTTTTTATTTTTATTTTCCTTTTAAATGTAAGAATTTGAGCAGAGGACATTTATGTCACTTATTTTCTATTGAAATTTGCAATAATAGTAATGCTGTTAATTCTTGTGAAATTTATATGAGCATTCTGTAAATTTAATTTTTCTATTTTGTAAATAATTTTTTTTTCCTCATCTCAAATTTTGTAATTCACTATCTAAAATCACGTCATAAAAGTTGCTGTAATTTTATACATAGAAAAATTACAGTTACTTTTATATATTACAATAACTTTAGACTTTTAAAAATATAGCGCGCGGATAATTTTTTTAACTTCATGGGCTGTTCACTAAAAATTCATTTTATTGTTAAAAATTTTAATATTTTGTATTATAAAGTTTGACCATTATTTCACATTTGGCACCTTTATTTTCAATTTGAATGCATGGTGCCTTGAAATTTCGTAATGATCCCATTTCAGTCAAAATTTATAGTTTCATTAAAATTTTGGACAGCAAATAGTCACCTATTGTACGTCCAACTATTTGTGAGGGGCACTTCCAATTTATAATCTCTTTTTTGTCCCTTATAAATTTTCTACATTTTTTTGCCTTCTCTAAAGGCGATATGTGTGTGTATCCACTAGGGATTCTCCATAAGACATACATTAATTTTTAAATTTATAAATATAAAAATATAATAAATAATAAGAAACTAGTTGATAATATATATATATAAATTTAAAAGATACAAAATATAATTTAATTTAACCATTTTAAAAATAAGAATATAAAATTTTTAAGCGAGAAAGTTCTCACCAAAGCTTGCATAATTCAATCTCATTCATTCATTTTTCTTGAATCTATCCCAACCTTTTATGAAAAGATATTTAAAAAAAAAAATCATAATTTATACAATCTGATGTGGGTGAAAATAAACCGATCTCCAAATAGCCCCACCTAGGCCTGCCACGTAGGTCAAAGGAGGGCATGTCATCAAATGGCTTAATCAGCCCGACAGCTCATTGGCCTGGCGTCTCATCAGGTCAGTCGTTTGGAAGGATTTAGGCAATCACTGAGCAGAAATCCTTAGCATTTATCACGGGCATAACCGACGAGGATTAGTTCGGCATGATCACCTCGGCGTCCGTACTGGTGCCCGCTAATTTTAATGGCTTGGCCCATGGGCTTCTCTATCAACGTTCAAGGGCCCAGACCCATAGTTCTTATCCCATTGCACTCCCTCCATGCGTTGTGTTAGGGCGGATAACCAAGCTTATGCCCTTAATTCTCGGAGAGCTAATCACATTTTCTCCTATAAAAGGAAGGCATGGACAAAATTTCGGTATACAAATTTGCAGGAATTAAGTCTCTAACCAAAATCAGACATTAACAATTAGTATTTATAGAGAACAATTTACAGTTGATACCTCCAACTGTCTAGGCAGGAAGTTGACACTTGGCAACCACTTGTCAAGCCTACAGATGGGCAGCTTCCTCGTCTGATCTGAATAAAACTGCCCATAACTGCCTTGGAATTTTCACTCACTTTTAGCTTCAACGAGTTCACTCTCTAGCTCAACGTTTTTGCTTACTGCCCATTGTGTCTATGTGTTGTCTGTTTACCGTTTTATTTTCTTGCTCATGCCGACGGATGTCGATGTCTCGCCATACCGTCCGCCTATTTCAAACGTGTCTCTACACTCACATTCTGTCACATTTACTTGGTCTCATGCACAAGCTGGTCCTCGTGAATGCCGATCCTAGCGTTGCGCCTCGGATCACCGTGTCTCGTTTCAACGTGCCGAATGTTGCTCACATCGTCCAACGACGCCGTTGTGTGCCACGCCTGCCAATGCCTTCAGTCTTGCCTCCGCATTGTCATTTAGCATTGCTCCGTTTAGCCAAGTTAACGGAGTCCCGTTAACTTGGCAGGGACGTTAGCTTGGACATGGCACCAAAATCCAACCCAACATCTTGTCCCGATTAGAAGGGGCTAACAAACCACCACAGCTTCATGTCCGCCTGCACTGTTTAATCGGAGAAACATTGGCCGATCAGCCTCTTCGACTCGAAAACAATGTTCTCCGGCTCCGTTACTAACTGATGACTGGTAGTGTCGCCAATCAACATGTTGGTGTTGGTGAAAGCAAAGCAAGAATGGATTTTCTTTTTGCCTTGGGCATTGGGGATGATCACTACTCGGCCATTTTCCCAGACGCCAATGCGGCTGTAGTCGATACCGATGACCTTGCCGTTGGTTATGGATGCCATTGCCGATCGAAAAAAAACTAAGCTCTGTTGAATGAGAAAAACACGAAACTTAATTCGCCTTGAAGGTGTTTGTGATAATTCTCCTGAGAAAAGTGGTCCCTACTGAAGAGAGAGCGCGGAGAAATTAGTTTATAAAATAGATTTAGGCTATAAGTCTTGGGTTAGTCTAGGGTGGTTGTGTTTCAGATTCTATTTTTAATAAATTGGAATGCGATGGGAGGAGAATTCTGTTTTCATTATAGAGTATTACGAAAATAAAATAATATTTGATGACAATCATTATCTTAAATTGTTTCTTTTAATATGTTTGATAGCAATAGTTATTTTCTTTTTCTTTTTCAAATGTATGCACTATGGTGGGTGGCGAGATGGTAGTGAAAATAGTTTTGTGGGAGTGAATAAGAATAAACAATTTTTTTTTCGTTTCTTCAATTCTTAAAAAATTTAGGACTAATCCTAAATTTTTAGAAACAAAAACCTGTTTACTAAATGCATTTTTGTACATTAATCCCAAAATTTTGAAAGCGGAAACAAGAATCAAAGAACAGAAACAGTAGCCAAATGGGGCAAATTGCCCTTGAAGTTTCGTAATTACCACATTTAATTTTCAACTTAAAATTTGATTTCAATCTCGCCCCAATTAAAAAATCTGTTAGGAAAATTAGACAAATTGCCATTTGTATACAGTTTTTTTTTTTTTGTTTTTTAAGAACCAAAATTTCTTCCCCACTCTTTTGTTTTTCATTTCAGCGTTGTTCTTTCATTTTACCAGGTATAGGATTCTGTTTGTTCATTGAATCAACAACTTTTGTTGGAAAAAGAATACAAATAATGGGCAGTGATCAAATTTGCAAATGTGGGAAGATATACTGTGTTTAAAAATGATGCAACTGCTCTCAACTAACAGGTCACGTGCTCAGTACGTGACTGTTTCTGACCAATTTGCCTAACACCATTTACGATTAGACCAGATTGAAATAAAAGAATAAATTTAGGCCCCGTTTGGTAACCATTTCCATTCCAAAAATTTCCATTCCATTCTCAGATTTTTGGAAATTCTGTTTGGGAATAGCGTTTGGTAATTTTTGTTTCCGTTTCCATTTCATTCCCATTTAAGAATTGTGCCCACTTTTTTCTTAAAAAATGAGAAACAAAAAAAAGTTGTTTCTCATTATTCCTATTCCATTCTCAAAACACATGGTCACTATTCACCTACCGGCCGACCACCGCCCGCCGCCGGCGCGCCGGCCACCGTCCGCCGCCGGTCCTCTCTGGCGACCGTCGCTGGTCACCGTCCAGCCGGAAAATTTCCGCCCACTTCCGGCTGTCGCCGGCGACGGCGCCATTGTCTTCCGGCCGGCGTCGCCGGCGCCACCGCCGTCCAGTCATTGCCATTGCCGGAGCACCGCCGGCCGGACGGTGACGGCGCCATCGCCGTCAGGCCAAAACAGTAAAAAAAAGAAAAAGAAAAAGATTTTAAGATAAAATCGTTACCAAACACAATTCCCTTTCCAAAATAAAAAAAAAATTATCGTTACCAAACGCGTTTCTACTCCCAAAAAAAAAAACAAAATTTCCATCCCATCCTATCCTATTCCCATCTCACTGCTGGAATGGAAGCAGAAACAGTTATCAAACGCCACCTTAGCGACCAAACATGTTAACTATAAATCTTAAACACTAACCCTAACCTAACAAAAGTACAATTGTCCCTAATAATTTGGTCATGGATTGGGCCCATTTGTTTGTATAAATTTGGGCTATATTCTCAATTGGGCTGGATTTGGGGAAAAATTGAACAGGGCGTTAGATCTGATGTGATTCTCTCTTCTTCGAAGGAGTGTTCTTCTTCTGAATCTCATTTTCTGCGCAAACATGAAGCGAAGAACTAAGCGATGGCGGATTTCACCGTTTCTTGCAGGAATTCGAGGTAATATCATGCTTTTATATAGCGAAAACAATACAAAATTTGATTCAAATTGCTGAAATTAGGGCAATGTCATGCCGTTTTGCTATAAAATTCTTTCAGAAATTGTTGCGATCCTCATTTTTACCTTGAATTAGGTTTTCGGATGGTTGTTATCGAATAATCCTTCTTCAAATTTTGATCAGGATCGTGCAATGTCGGTAAGTTTTACTTTAATCTTCTCTTATTCGATTAGTTTGTTAACTTTATTAGCTAATCATTGTGCTTAATTCGCTGTATGTATCATTAGTTTCGCGCGATTATTTTGAGTATTCATTATTAAGCCGCCCACGTTGATCCACTAATTTAGCTTTATACTTAACTGCTGTCATTATCATTAAGCATCAATGTTTCTCTTCCGTTTGACAATATCAGCAGTTTATTGATATGCCTCCTTGTTGATGAGTAGTAGATTTTCATGGTGATTTTGTACTCAGGTTTTTTGAATTAATTAAGAGTTTCGTGGTGATTTTTGTACTCTTAATCATGAGTAGTAGATAAATTGGCTATAGGATTCAGAACACCATTCAGGTAGTGTTTGGTTCAAAAAGGAATTCGAATTTGAAAGGAAAGCATGTAAGTTTTTAGATTCTTACAATCTGGGCTCAAATTCCATGAAACGAAACCTACCTTGATTCTACTGACATCCACGTAGCATTTAGGATTGAAGCGTTGGAATTCAACATTAATGCATGTAAATTTCTAGATTATTACATTCTGAGTTCAAATTCCATAAAACCAAAGCTATCTTAGTGGATTTTCTTTGCCAACGGTTCGTTTTGTCAGGTTGATTTTCTTAGAAAGTCGGCCTATGAATCACAATCTCATGTAATTTCAGAACAAATTTTCTCATTCTTTTGTCTAGTCATCGTTAAGAGTGCAAGATGATATTCCAAGAGATGATGCAAATGTCGCCGTAGTGTCCCCACTTAGGTACCTCTTTAGTCGATCCAAATCATCGGCCGCATCGAGCATTGTAGGTCTTGTGGTGGCTGATTCCTGAGTGCAAAGAATCCCCAACTCGATTAGTTCTCTGATTGCGACTTTCCACATCCTTTTCACCTCCGGTGATTGATTTTTCAAATCTCCAATCAACGAGGAATCAACCACTCTTTCCATCTGTCTATAGTAGTACGATTTGACCCATTTGTGTAGGCTTAAACCTCCGACGAATAAATCGTCTGTCGGCCTCTTTCGAGTCACCATTTCAAGGACTAGAATGCCGAAACTGTAAACGTCTCCTTTTGTAGATGTGCTCGATCCAAACCCGTATTCTGGATTCAAATGATGAGAGTGAATTGAAGTGTGTTAGGCTTTGTCTGGAAGAATAAATTGGTTTTCTGCTTAGGTAGCCTTGGGAGGCAAATTAAAGCCTTGGAATTGGATTTAGAAATGAACTCGTGCAAATTTTTAGATTTTTTAGTTGCATTTATTTCTAATTTCAATTCTGAGCCTTCGATTCCATACAACCAAACACTACCTTATTGAATTTATTACTGATGGTTGAAGCATACAGGAAATGCTGCTAAGGCTCTAGGGTTGGCGTTTGTCTATGGCCTCTAGGCCCCCTTTTTAGTGTTTTTGTTGCTGATTTGTGTTTTTATTCCCTGAAAACGAGGAACAGATAGGGAAAGATGGGAACAAATTTTTTTGTTTCTGTTCTATTCCCGATTTTTTAGAGCAAATTTATTGAAACTGAACAGAACTTTCCCAGATTTATGTGTTTGTTCCAATTTTTTGGGAGCATAAACAGAAATCTGGGAATAGAAACACTAAACAAACGCCATCTGTTTTTTTTTTTCTTTGGTTCCTGTGCTTTTGTTTCTGATCCTAGAAAACTTGGATCAGAAACAGAAAAGCCAAAAAAAAAAATTGGTCTGATTTAATCTTTTTTTATTTTTTTAATTCTGTTTTTCTATTTCTGTTCTCACTATTCTGGGAAACAGAAACCAAAAAAAAAAAAAAAAACACTATACACCTGGGCAACTATGGATTCTCATCGAGAAAGAAGCTTACAATCTGCCGTTTTTTACTGAATTGAATCTTAAATTGCAAATAACGAAGAATTCCTTCTCTCAGTTTTCATGAAATGAGTGATTTTTTATCCTTTTTTTTTATTTGCATTTTTTTCTCAGTTTTTAGATGCAAAAGCTAAGTAGAAATTGTTTACCTGGTGCAATGTACCCAATAGATCCAAGCAACATATTCACTGTAGAATCCCCCATGTTCTCAACCGGCCCGGGATTTCCACCCCCTGCCGTAATCAACCTCGCGATCCCAAAATCCGAGACTAAAGCCGTCATGTCATCGTTTAGAAGAACGTTGCTCGGCTTTAGATCGCAATGCACAACTCTCACTGGTGAATGGTGATGTAAATAAGCCATGCCTTGGGCAATATCGCTGCAAATATTCACCATTTGGATCAAGCCCAAGTCGGAAGAGCCTGAATTCAGGCCTGGCCTGGAATGCGGGTACAGACGGCTATCCAAACTCCCGTTTGCCATGTAGGGTAGAACGAGAGCCTTGAAATCCGATAAACTACACGCCGTTATTATTCTTATCAAGTTCCGGTGTCGAATCCTCTTTAGAACTTGACATTCTCTAGCGAAACTCTTGGTCGAATTCCCAGTTTGTAAATGTAGAACCTTGACGGCGATGGGTGTTCCATCTGGTAGATCTCCCTTGTAAACGGTTCCGTACCCGCCCGACCCTATTCGACTCTGATCGTTAAACCCGCCCGTGGCTTCCGAAAGCCCTTTATATGTTAATCTCGGGAAATTATGCATCAAATCCACCGGGATTTCTCTCTCGATTTCTGATTCTTGTCTTGTTATCGTCCGTTTTATGCATCGGCATCCGATCGCACAAAATATGGTCGAAAAAATTGCGGAAAACAATGCTATAATAGAGAAGAGAATTGAAAGGACACGTGAATGGAAGTGGGCCCGTTTCTGGCGACAGTGTCGAATGCCTGGAACGGGACCACAAAGTTTCGGGTTTTCCAGAAACGAGAGATTTGTCGAAGAATCGAATATTCCACCTGTCGGAATTGTCCCGGCAAAATTATTGAACGAGAGGTTTAGAAATTGGAGCGATCGGATTTTGGTTAGCGTCGGCGGGATTTTTCCGGATAATTTGTTTCCGGAAACATCAAATATTTCGAGGTTCTTGAGATTGCCTAATGATTCGGGTAGCTCACCGTGAAGAGAATTTCTCGAGAAATTGATCGTTCTTATCGCAATGCAGCTTGAAATCTGAACAAAAATGGTTCCAGTGAGGTTATTCGATGAAAGATCGATTTCTTGGACATTTTCGAGCTTGCTAAGTTCGATTGGTAATGGACCTTCGAGTTTATTATGTGATAGATTTAGAAATATTCGAATTTCTTTCATACCTGAGATTACCGGCGGAATTGTCCCTGTTAATCTGTTGTAGGACAGGTCTAGTCTGTATAAATCTGTGCATTGCCCTAAACTTGGAGGTATAGTTCCTGAAAGCAAGTTGTTGTTTAGGTGCATAGAGTTTATTCCGACCAAATTTCCCAAACTTCCTGGAATATCGCCAGAGAATCTGTTGTTCGAGAGATCAAGCAGACCCAAATGAGTAATCTGTCCTAAAGCCGCGGGAATCTCGCCGGAGAAAAAGTTGTACGATAAGAAAAGCTGTTCCAAGCCCGATAACCGGCTGATTTTGCCGGGGATTGTTCCATTCAGAAGATTGGACGAGAAGTTAAGGCATTCAAGACCCGTCAGATTTCCCAGTTCCGGTGGAATTTGACCAGAAATTCGATTTTCTTGCAGTAAAATTGTTCCGAGGTTTAAGCTGAGTTTTCCGATCGAACTGGGTAATTTTCCGCCGAGCCACATTCCGGCGACTTCGAGCTCCTGCAGCGAAGAACAATTTGCGAGGGCGGTGAAGAACGGTTCGAGATTAGTGTTTAAATCGTGGCTGATCATGTCGTTATACGATAGATGAAGATAGTTAAGATCGTTTAGCGGCGGTAATATGTCGGATGGCAGTTCGCCGGAGAGATTATTATACTCGACATCCAAATTATATAATCTGGAAAGATTTCTAATGGAGAGTGGGATTTGTCCAGTGAATTGGTTATTGTAGAGATTGAGGTTCCATAGTTCCCGGCAGTTTCCTACTTCCGCTGGAATGTCTCCGGCAAGTGAGTTTTGAGAGAGGTCTACATTTCGCAGTGAAGTGCAGTTGGAGAAGAAGGTCGCCGGAATCGTACCGGTGAGCTTGTTTCTGGAAAGACTAATCAGAGTGAGGTTGGCAAGAGAAGAGAAAGACTCCGGTATGGGACCCACCAAATTGTTACCGTCGAGCTTGAGGTTGTGAAGCTGCCGGAGAGAGGATAATTCCGGCGGTATTCTGCCGGAGAGATGATTTTCTACGAGCTGTAGGACTCTGAGTCTAGTGAGGTTCGAAATGAAGGGGGAGAGCAAACCGACGAGGCCGGTCTCATTGAGGACGAGTCGGACCACCCGGTGCCAGCGACTGTTACACCGGATTCCGGTGAAGTTGCAGACATGGTTGGAATCGACCCAGTTCGAGAGAGAGGAATACGGGTCGGAATATATGGTGTTCTTGAATGCGGAAAGTGCGGCACGATCGGTATCGAGAGAGTGGCGGCGGCCGTGGTGATCATTGGAAAAGGCCTTCCCTGAGATTATTATAATCAAAAGCTGGATTAGAGAGAGAAACTTGGCTAAGGTCATGATGGAGAAATTGGAGCAACTATTTTCATTAAACTAGTGGGAAAAAATCCAAGAACTGATACTCTGGCGTCTGTTTTTAGAGAGAGAGCAGAAAGAAAAACATGGTTCTGTTCAAGTCATGATGGAGAGAGAGAGAGAGAGAGATAGTAGAGAGAGAAAATGGGTGTTTTTGGATAATGGAGAGATGGCCAATCTGAAGGTGACAAGCGATTTTTGGTTGTAATGAAGGGGAAGGGTTTCTATTGAGTTATGATTTGTGGAAGGAATAAAATAGTGAGGAATAAAAAAGTGGTTTCCACTTAAAGAAAAAGAAGAAAAGCATATTGTTTTGCTGCTCATGGTGAGTAGATTGTCAACTGAGATGAACACCCATTTTGGAGAGCAACTGAAGAAAGAAAGGTTCCATCATCCATTTTTGTTGGATAAAAGATTGTAACTAAAATAAAAAATATTAGTTATAAGTTTTTTAGTCACAAAGTGGGTGGTGATAGCAATAACGGTGGTTAACAGTGCGGCAGGCTTTAGTGTAAGTCAACACCGGTCAACTACGAAATTACAAATTAATTGTGAAAACTGATGGTATCCACGTTAAAAATGTAGTATATAATAGAAGATGCTCAACGTATCTTTTTTGGACAAAAATAGCCTTGCGTATCAACCTTATCGACTAGAATGACTAACTCTTTTTTTATTTAGAAAACCAGTGGGCCTCATTCTCAAAAAGACGTATTGAAAGAAGAGAATTGCCCTAGGTTTTATATATAGCTCAGGATCAGGTAACACAAAGTAATGTTGGATTGACACGCTCCCGCACGCGCAGGGTGAATTTTCCATTGCGTACGGATATCGGGGGCTCAACATTGATGTGGGATTCAACACACCCCCTCGCGCGCATAGTGGACTTTCCACTGCGAACGGACATCAAGAGGCCCAACATCGACGTGGAATTCAAACAAAAATTCAAACCATCGGGGACAACTCATTCTCAAAAGATGCCTTGGAATAGGAGGATTGTATTAGGCTTTATATATAACTCAGGATTAGGTAACACAATTGATGTGGGATTCAACACGTTCTCTCATTCTCAGGGTGGAGTTTCCACTGTAAACGGATTTCGGTTCGGGGTCTAACATCGATGTGGAATTCTACATTTTCTAATACCAAAGTGGTGTCTTTTGAAGGAGCTTGTAGTAAGATTCAGTTAGTTTGAGAAAATGCCACCTCTCCCAGAAGCTTCTCAAATTAGATCTAAATATTTGTTTCTGTTTGATCTTTTATCATCTTTTTCTTCCTTTCAACGGTTGTTCGTACACCACCAAACATAGCAATAGCTGCAAAACAATAGTGATTTTGTTAATAAACAGTGACATTTTAAGTTGACACATGAGCAAACAAGTAACAAGTGATTAAACATGTTAACGAGCAACCGTGACTTTGAAAGTTAAAACGTTAGCAAACATGTTCTCGTTGAGTTATCAACAGTAACATTTCACGATCAAACACGTTGTCGTTGAGACAACATTTTCACGAGCAACTACACATGCTAACAGTCAATAATGAAATTTGTACGGTAATTTTGTGACTAAGCAATAATGACTTTGCAAGTGAACAAACGCATTAGTAGATTAGAACGAAATTTCTACGGTGATTTTCGGTCGATTTCACATAGTATAAATAGTGTGTTGCACAATTATTTTTGTTGATTTCATGTGTCTAAAAACGTATTGATATATACATGTGGAAATACACAGTATTGTGAGATTTGACATTGTAGTTATACAATTGACGTGGGAACATACGATTGTAGTAGAGTAATGTAGCAAAATATCTTTCGATTTTGTCGATTTCTTTCCCAATGCCTTCGGTTTATTCATTGGATTGATATGTTATTGTGACGACTACGTTTGGGATCTCGTTATCACCATTTTTCTTGCTTCGAATTTAATTTTGCGATTGTGATTTGGTAATGTAGATCGTCGGAACTTCTAGGGGTTTTAGGACCCCCAAAAAAGGAGGGAGAAGATAAAAGAAGAAATGAGAGAGATTTATGGAGAACAGTTGAAAAGGATTAGATGTTTTGCGCGGAGGGGGGGGGGGGGAGCGGTAGGTATTTTGGTTGATTAGGTTGGCACACGAGGGAATTTTTGTCCGACAAAATGCATTGGGCCTCTTAGGTGGCGTTTGGTTAGTGTTTATGCTTTTCTGTTACTATTTTCAATAAATTGGGATGTGAATTATGTTTTCATTCTGAAATATTCCGGGAATAGAAACATGTTTTGTAACGATTAATGTTCTGAAATTGTTTCTTTTAATGTATGAGAACAGAAGCAAGAAACACGTTTAGTTGCAACATTTTTTTTTTTCCATTTTTTTTATAGTATGGTGGCCGGCGGAGTGGTAGTAGCCGACATGGGCTGGTAGTGAGAATAGTTCTATAAAAGTGAAAAGAAATCGACATTTTTTTGTTTCTTAGATTCTTAGGTTGCGTTTGGGTAAGGGATTTGGGGGAGCGATTTGATTTATTTAAAGGATTTCAAAATTTCTTTTGACAAATTCGTTGTTTGAATATTTATTAGGTGGAATTTGTAAAATTCCTAGGATCCAAAAAATATGATAAACGAAGGATTTTTAAATTCTTTTGTTTTAGGTGTCATTTACAAATTCATCCAAGGAGGGATTTCAAATCCGACCACTGTCCCTGCCACCGGCCATCACTGCCGCGACGTCGACCCCATGGTGGTGGTGGTGATTATTTAAATAAGGAAATTATAAAATTTAACAATCAAATTCTTCTGTAAAATAGTTCTGTAAAATAGTTATCCAAACAATGAATTTGTAAATGATGGGATTTTAAAATTTTGTATTTTGAAATCCCATCATTTATAAATCTCTTAGATTTGTCAAATCTCATACCCAAAAGCAATCTTAAGGAATTCAGAAATTATTACTAAATTATTTTTAAAATTTTGGGAATATAAATGTGTTGAAACATGTTTTTGTACATTAATCTTAAATTTTTAGAAGTAGGAGGCACAAAAATTAGGGAACGGAAACAGTAACCAAACACCCTAACCAAACAGGGCCTTAAAATCTGAAAAATCGTGGAGTCTATTGACCCAAATTTGAGTACTTTGGATGGTCAACCAAAAAGCCCTTTAAAACATACAAATATGATACTAGTCTCTCTCTCTCTCTCTCTCTCTCTCTCTCTCTCTCACACACACACACACACACACACACAATTTGCAAAATCAATATTTCTTGAAAACTGGGCTGGGCTTGAGGGCAAAGTTTTTGGTTCTGGGCTGGCCTTATAGTACCTAGAATATTTGCACAAAGGGTCACTAGAATTTCAAATTGACGTTGGGGCCCTTCGAAATCCAATGTCTAATATATTAATCCCTCAAAGTTCTGAATTTGTATAGGATTGGGACTATTGTCTGAGAATCCGAGATAGAACTTAATTGATCACACACCTATAGTTTGATGGCATTATGCATGTGTTAGTTTCTTTTGAATGAAATGTAAAGGGTAAAATGGTAATTATACTTGATTCATATGAGAAAATCAAGAAATTTCTAAGTATACCTCTTATTCACCTTATTTTTTGCTAAAAGAATTAAATTATCCTCGTAATAACTTATCAATTTTTCCCTGAATGAGTTGTTAATCCATCGGTTAATATTAGCTACATTGAATCTTTTTAGTTAATATCAATTATGTGCTGAATTTGTATTTAATATCATAGTTAAATTAACTAAATGTTGGTAGGAACTAAAAACTAAGGTGGTGTTTGGTAACCGTTTCTGTTTCCATTCCAGCAGTGGGATGAGAATGGGATGAGAATTTTGTTTTCTTTTTGGGAATTGAATCGCGTTTGGTAACGATAATTTTTTTTTTTGTTTTGGGAAGGAAATTGTGTTTGATAATGATTTTATCCTATTTTTTTTTTTCCTGTTTTGGCTTGACGGCGGTGGATCCAGCGCCGACGACGCCAGAAGGCAATGGCCACGGCCGGACAGCGGTGGCGGATGGGTGACAGTGGCCGGCGGCCGGAAGTGGCAGGAAAATTTTCGGCCGGACGGTGACCGGCGACGGTCGCCGGAGGTGGCAGCGGCCGGTGGACGGCCGGGGGGTGAACAGTGACCATGTGTTTTGGGAATGGAATGAGAATAATGAGGAATATTTTTTTTTGTTTCTCATTTCTTAAGAAAAAAGTGAGCACAATTCTCAAATGAGAATGAAATGGAAACGGAAACAAAAATTATCAAACGCTATTCCCAAACAGAATTCCCAAAAATCTGGGAATGAGATGAAATTTTTTGAAATGGAAACAGTTACCAAACAGGGCCTAAAATTTCTCTTGAAACATGATTAAAAGAACAATAAAAAAGCAAAGGGATTAACTACTCAAGATAACTTAACTTGTATTTGAGACGATAATCACGATAATATTTCTTATATTTTGGTAAATACCACGATAATCTCCTATATCTTTTGATAAATGCCACGGAGACCCTTTGTTAGTGAAAAATGATAATCAAATACCTTTTTACCTTTATCTTTTATCAATTGTTTTAAAAAAATAAATAAGTAATGCAATTACTATTTTACCCTTATCTATATATTTTCGTAATTACTCTCTCTCTCTCTCTCTCTCTCTCTCTGAGATCAAACGTCACCACCATTTGCAACCCAACTCCACCACCATCACCATCATTACTACCACCTCCAACCCACCACCATCATCGACACTTCCAACCACCACCAGAACAACCCTTTGGCCCCATTGTGCGCCACAGCCATTTCCAAACCACCAAACAATCCCCACCATCACCTCCTACCACTATCAACCCCATCTGCACACCATTAAAAAAAAACATATCTCCACACCACCGCAACATCTCATCTCCTCATCCCTATGTGGAAAGCTCCGATATGATAGTGTTGTGGACGACTGTGATGGTGCTTGGGGGGGTTGGGTTGCAGAGAGAGAGAGGGAGAGAACAAGAGAAAGAAGAAAAGAAAAGAAAAGAAGGGAAAGAAAAAGGAAAAAAAAATAAAACCAATGACAAATAAAGTTGTCATTTTACACATAGGATAAAGGGCAATTTAGTAATTTTGGAAATGAATTTTATATTACAATGGCAAAATTGAAATTTAAATGATGATATCAACAAGTCAACTCTGATTTGAGAGATTGGGTGCTCCAATTAAAAATGATAAGGAGTATCTTTAGTAAAAATAATAAAAAAAAATAAGAGTTCTTTACCTAATAAATACAAAAAAAATAAAATAAAATTACTGACACAAAAAATATTTAAACTTATTTACGGATCACAGGTATTTTGGGGTTGGCAATCCCGGAAACTGAGATCCTGGGCATACCAACCCCGGAATATAGGGGATAATTTTTTTTTTTTTTTTTTATAGGAGGCATGGTCCCGGGGTTGGTAACCCTGGGACCTTTTGGTCTCAGCTGCACAAGCAGACGTGCAGCTGCTGCTTGAAGCAGCAACTGCACGTGTTTAACACCAGAAAAAAAATAAATCGTTTTGGCCCATTAAATTTATAAAATTTTCGGCAACTTTGAGTTGATTAACGGTGATCTATCGATATTTTAAATAAATCTAATTTTTTTTGTGTATAAATTAGATTCAAAACACTCCATAATGCTTTTTTACAACACAAAAAACGGACATGTGGATGAATTTTAAAAAATCGCCAAAGTTGACCAGATGAGCTATTTCGATAACGGCATAATTTTTTTGGGCAATTTAGAATTAATAAAAGATTGCATTATTCATAACAGAAATGAACTAAATTTTTTGTATATAAATTATGTTCATAACACTACATAACAAAACTTAGAACACTAAAAACGGACTAGTGAATAATTTTTAAATAATCGTCAAAATTGGTCAGATGAGTTGTTTCGATGACGATGCAGTTTTTTTTGAAAACTTAATTAACAAAAAATTGTCGTCTATCCGTAACAGAAATGAATCTGATTTTTTTGCATACAAACTACGTTCATAAGAGCGATTATTTAAAAATTATTTACTAATTCGTTTTTGGTGTTCACAATTCAAAAACACTATATTGCACTTGAAAGTTTGGATGAACATAATTTTGCACTCGGAGGTCCGTTGAGGGTGGTTTTTTTTTTTTTTAAAGTTGGATTTGATCTGAGTCATTACTCTGGATTTTGAAGATTTCAATTTTATCAATAGGACAAGATGCACGCTCTCAACGAAGATTACAAATTTAGTCACCTAACACTTGAAATTGAAAATTGAAGGTGAAAACGGACTTTATTTGAAAAAATATTGGACCAAACCGCTTACGGCGTTTGCGGCGCCTAGATCTCAAAAAAAATACCCAAAATAAAAAAAAAAAATCGCCCCGAACAGATCACTGAGCGCAAAATTATGTCTATCCAAACTTTTTCTATTATTTTATGTAAATTTTATTTTATCTCGATAACATATTATCCGTTTTTGGTGTTTTCGATTTTATTATTTAGCGTTATGAACGTAGTTTGTATGCAAAAAAATCAGATTCATTTATGTTACGGATAGACGACCATTTTTGTTAATTAAGTTTTCAAAAAAAACTGCATTGTCATCGAAACAACTCATCTGACCAATTTTGACGATTATTTAAAAATTATTCACTAATCCGTTTTTAGTGTTATAAGTTTTGTTATGTAGTGTTATGAACATAATTTATATACAAAAAATTTAGTTCATTTCTGTTATGAATAATGCAATATTTTATTAATTCTAAATTGCCAAAAACAATTCTGTCGTTATCGAAATAGCTCATCTGGTCAACTTTGGCGATTTTTTAAAATTCATCCACATGTCCGTTTTTAGTGTTGTAAAAAGCATTATGGAGTGTTTTGAATCTAATTTATGCACAAAAAAATTAGATTTATTTAAAATATCGATAGATCACCGTTAATCAACTCAAAATTGCCGAAAATTTTATAAATTTAGTGGGCCAAAACGATTTTTTTTTTCTTTTTCTGGTGTTAAACACGTGAAGCTGCTGCTTCAAGCAGCAGCTGCACGTCTGCTGCTTCAAGCAGCTAGCAGCTGCTTGTGCAGCTGGGACCAAAAGGTCCTGGGGTTACCAACCCCGGGACCATGCCTTCTATTAAAAAAATAAAAAATAAAAATTTATCCTCTATATCCCGGGGTTGGCATGCCCGGGATCTCAGTTCCCGGGGTTACCAACCCCGAAATGCCTGTGATCCGTAAATGAGTTTTAAACAATTTTGGTGTCAGTAATTTTTTTTTTTTTTTTTTTGTATTTATTAGTAAAGAACTCAAAAAAGTAAAAGATGAAGGCTGTATATGAGGATAATAAGATTTCTTTTAATTTTTAATTAGGGCTTTTTACACTTTATACCCTTGAAATTTGACTACTATTTCCCTTTGGTCCTTGTGGTTTTAATTTGAACACATAAGGCCTTGAAGTTTCCTATTAATCTTACTTTTGTCCAAATCATTATTCACATTATAATTTTGAATGGTAAACAGTTATACCCATCACACTTGACTTTTTTTTAAGGAGTTTATTGGTATCTCCAACTTTTTCCTTTTCACTATTCTCCTCTTTGCCCAAACACTCAGGAATTGACATATATCTCTCTATATGTGTGGGGTTTAGGGTTGTAGAGAATTTGTGGATTGGGTGGAGAAATTGAGGAGGCTGAAACTACCCATTAAACCCCTTAAAACAATTAGGTGCATTGCACATGGCCGTATATGAACAAGAATTGTAACGGGTTTAATGTTTTGGACTGAAGTGAGATAATGGCCAAACTCAGGGGTGCAAAGTGTCGAAACACTTTTTAATTATGACACAACACCTTAAATATTTATTTTAAAAATCTTTCAAAAAAAAAAAAATTGTTCAAAATTGCAAGCTACAAATAATCATTGTCGTCAAAAAAAAAAAAAAACAAAACAAAACAAAACATAAAAAAACACCCAATTTAAGGGGCAGTTAGTGTTGTCATGCTATTTTATGTAGGTGGTGGCTTCCTCGTATATATGTAATCATTTGTTTTTCTTCTCTTGTTATCTTCTATATATTTATAAACTTGTGCACCAATCAGCCAATTATTGGTTACTTTGCAACCACGTAGATTTTTTCAAAATATTATAAATAGATTAAACAAATTCATATTATTGTGTTGTACTATGATTTGGTCTTTACCCTTTGTTTTTATTAATGATAGATTAGAATTTTGTTATGTGGGGTACTTGTGTTTATTTAATAGGGTTAATTACACTTTTAATTTGTACTTTATTCTCCTGTAGTTTGAAGGTCGTCACTTATCCTTCCTATAGTAAGATTTTCAAACCACTTATCCCTAGGGGGATAAGTACACCAAATATTTGACCACAGGGGGTTTAAGTGACGATTTTCAAACTACAGGAGATAAATGCAAATTGGTCAAATCACAGGGAGGTAAAGTGTAATTAACCTTTATTTAAATTAGAGATTCTCTCTACCTAAAGAAATTATGTTGATTTTTTAGTTTATAAGTGTAAAAAGATAATAAATAATAAAAAAAATTAATTAAATACAAATATAAAAATTAAAGGGTACACAACATAACTTAATTTAAATATCTTAGAAGTGACGACGTAAAATTATTGGGCAAGAATTTCCCCCACAAAAACTTCATATTATTTTGTTGTACAATGATGTGATTGTTTACCCTTTGTTTTTATTAATGATAGAATTTAGAATTTTGTAAGGTGGCATATTGGCATTTGTGTTTTTTTAATATTAGGGATTTTTAATGTCTTATTGGGCTATGCTGATCGTAGTAGATAGCTCAGCTGTCAGGCGATCCTTTTCGGATTGTAATCGCTGGAGGGCGATTTTTTTTTTCTTGAAGCATGTCGTCCTTATCTTGGAGAGCAACATCTTTATCTTTGAGATCAACATCATTTTGGTCGATTATTAGGCGAGTTGAGACAAGATCATTTGATAAGATGCGGGCATCATCTCTTAAAGATGAGCACTCTCCTTTGATAGTAGTGATCTCTGACCTTAGCTCGCTATTCTCTCAGCAGAAGAGTGCATTGCTCTTTTGGAGGGCCTCTCTTTGCTCATTAGCAGAATGCAACTCCACTCTGTACTACTCTTGAGAAGATCTAGCCAGTGTAAGATCTGTAGCGAGGTTCAGCTTCTCATTCTCCAAGGACTGGTTCTTCGCCTCCAGTTTGCTGAACTCGGTTATCTGGCGCATGAGTTGGGCGTCCAGTTCGTTTTTATTCTCAGTGTAGTTGACCAAGGCAGAAGATATGTGTATACACTATGACAATGAAAACATAAATATGGAGATCAACTAAGCAGTTTGGAAAAAAATTGAACAGAGTAGTGACAATTGTAACAATTGTATAATTACTTGGAGAAGAACACATATCACCATACGGAATATTTCGAGTCTGTTTTTACCCTCTGTTATCTTTTTACCTTTGTCCCAAGACTCTTCATATAAAAACTTGATGGCGTCATAAAAAATAGCATGGCGACCAAGGACAGAGGGTCCAACTTCATCAATGAGTTGGCACATTTGCTGTTTCGTCATGCCTCGCCCGCTGGGAGTCCTCTGGCTGGGGGTGGGAGCTGGAGAAGTTTGATGGCTGGTGGAAAAATGATCGACAACAGGAATGTCTGTTGGTCTTGGAGCAAATTTTGGTTCCTCATGTGCTTGCCCATTGGAAGCTGCTAGGGATGGGACTATAACCGAAATTAATCTCTGCCTATATACACTCAAAGACTGAGAATCATCATCTGAAACCTTAGCATCCGGTTCAATATGATGAGCTTTTGGGATGGTAGGAAGTTCGGAAGGCTGGGAGGTTGCCGGATTGACAACAGTAGGTTGTGTTGATGGCTGCCCAGTCTTCTGGGCGAACTTTTTAGCTGACCTCTTTCTCTTCTTGGAGCCAATCTAAAGTTTGGCCAATTCATTGAAACGGGAAAGATTCATTTCAGGCTTGTCAAATGGATAATAAGATAATTCTTTGTAAGAGTGCATTGCTGGGACCAATAATGTTCTCAACTCTTCCCTAATTCTAGAAGTAAGGCCAAGGTTTTGGTAAGCGTTGTCACCTGCATTAAAAATCCTCACAAAGAAGGTTAGTATCACTTGAACAAAATTTCAAATGAGAAATAGACTGTTAGGTGAATGATGTGAAATTACTTGGGGTATTGAAGCGCCTTGGCACAATTGAGGGCCGCCCTACCTCCTTAGGAAGAAATTCCTAATCACCAGAGAAGAAAGGGTATCATGGTTGTCAGTCTCTTACTTTAGCTGGAAGATCAGTAAGAAACGAAAACCTTTTGGGAATCGGAAGACAATACTTTTTGGTACTGTTGAGGAATTTGAGGCAACCAATACTCCTAATCGTGTCAACAGTAAGGGGTGCCTACTTTATTCTAGCAAGGGTTATGGCTCCCATAATTTGATGAAAACTATTTGAAATTAACTGGGTATGAGTAATTTTCATTTGACGAAAGAGATTACGAAGGAATGCGAAAAAAGGAAGAGTGAGTTCATACTCAAACATCCATAGATAAAAACATATTTCGTTTTCTCTAGTGTCTTGAGGTCGTTCGCCCTCAAACGGAACCCTAATCGACATCGACGAAGGAATGTTATATTGCTCCCTAAATGATGAAAGCCATTCCTGTGGAAATTTGCTCGCACTATGATCCTCTTGGTTTTATGAGGGATTAAAGGTTTGAGTGGTCTGGGCCGTTGTCGTCTGTTCCATTATAGGATTTGACGACGAACCAACTTTGGCAAGACTATTTGATTGACTCAACGGCATTGTGTGATAAGACGAACAACAATCACAAAGCAAAAGAAATACGAAGAATAGAAGTGCTACTGCAAGAATAAGGGAAGAAAAAAACTTATGCGATGTAAGAAGTGATCTTTTGTCTCTCTTCTCTCGAATCGTCGCAAAAGTCAGGAGGACAAATGATATGAGAAAACTCCCACTCATAAATGACATAGATATTTAGATTTAAACAGGTCGGATTGGGTATGAATTCTGATCCGTAACAGACCAACCCAATGGGTTATCTAGACTGAAACATGATAGACCCATTTGGGTGGTCACCTCTGCGATCTTCTAAGCAAGATTAGTGGCCCTATAAGGAGACCCATATTTGGGTATATTTAAACCCACAGTGTCAAAGGCCAAGGAACTAACATATCAGCTCAATATGAACGACTTTCCTACACTTGAGAAGATAAACTAGATTGACTGTAAGGGCTCATAATTAATGGAAACCGTTACAGATATCTCTCCTAAGATCATGGGGATACTGGTCATCTCCTAAGCCGTTAGGAGCGCATCAGGGAGCTGGCTACCTCTCCAAAGTAACGGTAGCATATATTCGAACCGATAAAAATGATATAAAAGATTGATAATTCTTACGATTCAATCTGTGTACAGCTTTTTTCATATACCAGATTAACTTATTCTCACACCGGAGGTTCTTTAGTTGACACCACACCGATGTCCCCATTAAAACTCACGGTTTTGCAGGTAGTAGGAAGAAGGTGAAGAGATTTCTAGCACATGTGGAACTGTTATACGTGTTGGAGATTTTTTGGTAACATCAACCTTCATTTCAAATACAGGGGGTGTAAGTGCTGTAAACCCCAAAACTTAATGACAACGAACTATATATAACAAAAATAATAAAAAAATTAAAGATAAAGAATTATTTATGAGGACAAATAAGATTTCTTTTAATTTTTAATTAGGGTTTTTTACACTTTATACCATTGAAATTTGACTACTGTTTCACTTTGGTCCTTGTGGTTTTAATTTGAACACATAATGCCTTGAAGTTTCCTAATAATCTTACTTTCGTCCAAATCATTATTCACATTATAATTTTGAATGGTAAACAATCACATCCATCATACTTGACTATTTTTTAAGGAATTTTATCGGTATCTCCAACTTTTTCTGTTTCATTATTCTCCTCGTTGCCCAAACACTCAGTAATGGACATATATTTATATATGTGTGGGGTTTAGGGTTGCAGAAAATTTGTGGATGAGGTGGAGAAAGTGAGGAGGCTGAAAGTACCCATTAAATCCCATAAACCAATTAGGTGCATGGCACATGACAATTTACGAACAAGAATTATAATGGGTTTAATGTTTTGGACTGAAGTGAGATAATGGCCAAACTCAGGGGTGCAAAGTGTGGAAACCCTTTTTAATTATGACACAGCACCTTAAATATTTATTTTCAAAATTGCACGTGCGTTTAGGACCACTATGGTGCAAAAGCTACAAATAATCATTGTCTAAACAAAATTTATTATTTTTTATACAAGAAAAATCCAAGGGGCAGATAGTATGTCATAGTATTTTATATATGTGGTGGCTTCCTAGTATATATAATCATTTGTTTTTCTTCTCTTGTTATCTTTTATATATATATATATATATATATATATATACACACATATTTATAAATATATACATATTTATACATTTAAACTTGTGCACCAACTAGCCAATTATTGGTCACTTTGCAACCACAGATTTTATCCACATATGATAAATAGATAAAAAAATTCTTATTATTGTGTTGTACTATGATTTGGTCTTTACCCTTTGTTTTTGTTAATGATCGAATTATGATTTGGTCTTTACCTTTGTTTATGTTAATGGTAGAATTAGAATTTTGTAAGGTGGGGTACTTGTGTTTATTTAATATTAGGAATTCTCTCTACCTAAAAGAATCTACCTAAAAGAATTATGTTGATTTTTTTTTGTTTATAGGTGGAAAAAGACAGTAAATAATAATAAAAAAGACCAATGAAATACAAATGTAAAACTTAAGGGTACACAACATAATTCAATTTAACCGTCTTAGAAGTAACGGCGTAAAAGTTTTGGGCGAGAATTTCCCTCACAAAAATTTCATATTATTTTGTTCTTCTAAGATTTGGTTGTTTACCCCACCCCGGACATCCGAAACCCTGGGGCCGGTGTGACGTCGACATGACATCACCTGGACGTCCAACCAACTAGGGAACGACAAAATGTATACGTAAATATACAACCACATATACAGGCTATATACATCCTCTCATATGGGGACACACCTGTTCCCGAAATATAATAACAATAAAAGTATAATAAAAATGATGAACCCTTCACGGGTTCGCCTCAGACAGCTCGCCCCAAAAATTCCCATACGACACCATCGCAGGACTTTACCTAGTGCCAGTAGGGGACTGACTCCAAGCCGCCGCACCTAAAACTAATTTTTTTTATCGGTGTACTGCCTTTATAATAAAAATATTTTGTATGAATCAAGTATAAAAATTTAAATACCACATGTCAAAGAATGACATAAAATCACATACCACACGGAAACTCGATTTTTCTGTCATCTCAAAAATAAACTCACCTACTTATAACATTCCATCCAAATAGTGAAAATCAATCAGGATAATAAATACACCAATATATATATATATATATATATATATATATATATATATATACTATCCAACTGGTTCACCGTATATGACATATATTATCCAATTGGTTCACCGTATATGACAAAACACCACACCACTCTCCGATTAGCCATAGGATCGTTTTAACCTTACGATTGGAAGTTACAACGGTACCGTACCACCTGTAGGACTTGCCTTCCTGACGGGTCATAAACAACGCTCTGCCGGACTTTACCTAGCAAGTAATCAACACTCTGTAGGACTATGCCTAGCAGGTGAACAACGCTCTTCCGGACTATGCCTAGTAGGTAAACAACGCTCTGCTGGACTACAACGCTCTGCCGGACTATGCCTAGCAGGTAAACATGCTCTGCCGGACTATGCCTAACAAGTGAACAACATCCCTTTCGGGAAGAAATATTATGGCATCACCGGACCATCATCAATTTCCACCTAAAAACAAATGACTCGGTCCACACTCATTTTTCACCTTTTTTAGAAATCAACGTAATTCACAATTTCACAAACACCCAAAACTATTTGATCCATATAAGTTACAAATTCGTCTAGTTTCAAATAAATACATTTTTCCATAATATATATGAAAATAGATTTTTGTAATTTACTAGAAGATAGTACACTCACCTCGATATCCGTTCTGCAAAAATTGTTACTGATCACACTCTACTGAGACTCCGGTGTCTGCGAACCTAATAGTAATAGGGCTTAAATTAATAATCTATTTAAAATATCCTAATCATGCAATGTAGGCCCTAAGTTTCACAATTTTTCCGTCCCCACATTTTACTATGAAAAATTATCATTTGGCTAGATTTCGCTTCGTTAAAATTTATTGTATAAACTTTAGTAATACGAACGGTCCCAAAATTTATTATTCCGGCTATGAAATTTTGATGCTAATAGTTAAATTTAACAAACATAAAATTTAAAAAGAAACGTTACCCGTTTTGAAACGATTGTCGATTTCATTTTTCCTTAAAAATTTTAGTTTTCTGCTTCTAAACTCATTGCCTCGGCAAAGGATCCACCGCGGCGGCAAACACGCCTCTTCTCTTCTCTATTTTGCATACTGACTCGCCATCGCCTCGGCGAGATTTTCACCGCCGCGGCGAACACACTCCCTTTCTTTTCTACTTTGCGTTCTGATGCTCCACCGCCTAAGCGAAGTCGTCACTGCCTAGGCGAACGATCGTCTTCCTCGTTCAGCTCCTGTTTTGATCAGAACAACTCTCATTCTCTCTTTCTTATTCCCTAACTCTGGCGGCTCTTTCACCACCCCTCACCAACGATCCAACACACTCACACACCACTCCAACGTCGAGCAAAACACACCCATGCATACGTCGGCACTAAACAATGTCAATCACACACCTACCGTCGATCACCCACACCCACACACTGACGACGAACAGAACAGAGCACACACCCCCACCACTAACTACAGAACCACACTCCGATCACACACCCACACACGAAATCGTCAAGACAACCGAAGGAACACACACACTCGCATTGAAGCATCCACAACCACCGTGATCACCACAGCTCCGACGACCCTTTCTCTCTCTCTAGCTTTCTAATTATCCCTACTCTTCCGGCTTTGGATCAAGATTTTTTTTATGGGTCATTTAATTTGTATGAGTTTTAGTGAATTGATTTTGGATTTCTTTACGCCACGTCGCCCTTCTCCCATCCTCTCCTGTCTCCGGTTGAGCTCACGGCACACGCAAGCGCAACATGCACACACATATATATGTGTGTGTATACAAAAAAATATCTTTTGTTTGAATTGCACTTTTCTCCCCCTAATTTCTTTAACTATTCATTTTAGTCCAATTCAACCTTTTAAGATTTTTCTTAAATTGTAATTTCACCTTTTTAAAAATATAATTTTATAACTTGAATGAAAATTTGAATCCCAAGTTTAGAATAAATGTTTCTAAATTGCAAATTAACCTCTAAATTTTTAATTTGGATATGAATTAATATAATTTTTAACCCGTATTTTCTCAGTTGCTCTAAAATGCAACTAAAATGAGGTATGTACTAAAATCCGAGTCTTACATATTTAGTGCAAAAAGATAGTAACTAATAAAAAAAATGATTAATTAAATACATAGTTGAAAATTAAAAGGTACACAATATTATTTAATTTAATCATCCTCACCAAAACTTCATATTTTTGTGCTGTACTAAGATTTGGTTGTTTACCCTTTGTTTTTTTATTGATGATAGATTTCTTGTAAGGTGGCGTTTGTTTAATATTAGAAATTATCTGTGCCTAAAGACAGTATATTGTTTTTGTAATTTATAGGTGTAAAAGATAGTAAATAATAAAAATATTAGCAAATTAAGTACACATATGAAACTTAAAGGGTATCAAATACATTAACTATGATTTCAAATACAATTCCACAGATAATTGATATAAACTTGATAGATTCAATCAAGTTAATGTTAATTAGAAACTTATTAAAAATGCTACAAATAAAAGGAAAACAATCGGTGAGAAGTCTCATATTTCACCCTTAATTGGTGAGAAGTCCTAGAGACAGAAGAAAATTTAGTTTTAGTCCCACTAATTTTAAAAAGGCGGAAGCCTTGCACACGTGTAATTACATGCAATAATTTTGTGTGTACAATTTTTGTATTTTGTAAATTGTAACAACTTTATATATATATATATATATAACAATTTTGTGTGTAAAATTTTGTTAATTATAACAAAAATCACACAAAATATATGTAATTAGTTATAGGTAACTAGTACACAAATGTAACTAATATTAAACTAATTTCTGTGTCCAATATTTGTTAAATGTCATAAAATATTACACAGATATAATTATAGGTAACTAGTACACAAATGTAACTAATATTAAATTAATTTCTGTGTCCAATATTTGTTAAATGTAATAAAATATTACACAGATATATGTAATATTTGTTAAAAACACAAATGTTGGTTTGATATTTGTTACCCAAATCTTAGTAACAATTCTCCATGCCAATTACACTTTTAATGACAACGATATTATTATCATTATTGGGTAAAACAATTTTTAATGACATTTCTTCCAACATTACCATAATTTTTTTAACTTCCTCAAGAAAACTTCTATGATTTTTTACACATTATCTCTAGAGAGAGAAATAGGAGAGAGAGTGGCATCCAAATGTCATTAAATACCCAAGAAAGAAACATTATTTTCGTCAAATTATATACCTTGAACATTAGCTCCAAGAATGAAGGCTCCCATGATGATGACTCTTATCTTCTCATTGTATATTTTCACATTCCTAGGAATGTTTTCCATTGTCGATGGAGGAAGAGCTTTTCCTGCAGGTGACTCTCCCCCCCCCCCTCCTCTCTCTCTCTCTATACACACACACACACACGTTGGGTTTATCCCACATCTTGAGCTGGTGGTTAGGTTATAATGGTGAGGGAAAACTCCACCTTAATACCTCATGAACTAACTTTTGGAGTTGAGAGGAACCCGAGACCACTCTATACTGTTATCAGAGGCCAGGTTACAACATATCTGGCCCAATAGCCACAGAGGAAGAGACTGGTCAAGGGTTAGCCGACTAAATGCCTGATATATGAGGGAGAAACTGTTGAGTTTATCCCACGTCAGATGTGGAAGTGGCTGATGGTTAGGTTACTAGTTTGAGACAAAGTCTCACCTCATAAACTAGGAGTTGAGAGAGACCCGAGACCACCCTACAATATATATATGTATTATTTTATATTAAATGATCTTCCAAATGAGTACTGATTAATTCTCGTAATGTCATGAAGAGAATCATGAAGGAAACTATTTTCTGGTGATGGATGTTGAAAATGACGAGGGAGGAAGAAGGAAAAGACCTCCTGTATCTCGTCCGCCACCTCCACAGCCAGATTCTCCACCTCATGATGGTCTTGATTATTCGCCTTCCGAATATTATTCTCTTCCTAATCCTTTCTCAGCTTCATCCTGATTTAAGGTACATCACATTCATTATCATGATTTTTTTTTTCCAATTATTCTTTGTTGTTGAACTCTAAATTCGTCTTGTAAAGTTTACCGTTAATGTCGAAATGTTTTTCTAACGCTTGGATTTTTCATGAATTTGTGAATTTTGAATACTGTATCAAAATTAATTAGACACCGTTTCGTACTGTTTCTTTCTGTAGTTGTGCCAAAAGGTAGTTATTTTTAAAAGTAGTGTTAGTTTTGATTTTTTTTTTAATATTTTTAAAAATAAAAAGTAAAAACCTGATTTTAAATATTTTTTTAAAGCAATAAATAGTTGTTTTTGTTTCTTCGATTTATAAATTTTAAGAGATTGATGAACTAAAACCTCTCTAGTTTCTGTCCATTTTTTTTTTTTTCAACTATGCACTTTTTTTTAGATCATTTATAAAGATTAATACTAAGATATTCCATCTATACTATAAAATTCAATTTTCATTTTTTCATTTGGATTTAGGTAAAAATACTTGTTCGTAATTTTTTTATATATATTTTAAAAAATATTACTAAACAATACCTTATTTATTCCACTTTGAATTTTTAATTTTATCATATCACTCATAGGCTTAAAGTCGACCTATTTATAAACCATAGAAGTAGTGGTTGGTAGCATAGAATTCAAGGCTTGAAACTAGAATTGAAAATTAACGCATCTAATTTTATGAATTTATTTTACAGGGTTCAATGTGGAAAAAGATGGAAAAGGCATGAAGTTTGGCGTGTGTGTATATGTATGATATATGTATGCATGTATCAAATATATGTGTGCTAGGGCTATGTTTGTATAAACCTTGTGATATAATGTCTAAAAGCATCCATGTACAAAGAAAGAACGCTATAACTAGATCTATGTTTGTATAAACCTTGTGATATAATGTCTAAAATCATCCATGTACAAAGAAAGAACGCTATAAGTAGATCTGTTGAAAAAAGATTGAGAAAATAAAGTGGTGGCTTGGAGTCATTTTATAAAAGATAACTCGATGTACACATTTTTTTACACTGTATAAAACTAAACAATTGCATGTACACAGTCTTACATCGCTGCATAAAATTACTCTTTTTGGGAGCCATTTTCTAGACGTGCGAAATGCACAAGAAAAATGTTAAAGGCTAGTTCGGTCTGGAGTATGGGGTCAAAAATAGAATTATTTAGATCACAAAAAAGAAATTGTAATGTTTTTTTTTAAAAATATAAAAATATAGGGTAATTTTTTTTTAACTCTCCTCTATTTTGTTAATTATCACTTTATCTCCCCTCCATTTCAAAAAGTTATGTATGTGAAAGTTATGTATGTGTATATGTATGCATGTATCAAATATATGTGTTAGGGCTATGTTTGTATAAACCTCATGATATTATGTCTAAAATCATCAATGTATTTGTTTAAAAAAAATTGAGAAAAATAAAGTAGTGATGAAGCATATATATATATTAGCGTATAACCCGTGCCTGAAGGCACGAGTGTAGAATAATCAAACCAAAAAAAAAATGATATAATTTTATCTATTATACAACATTCTACATCTATTACATTTGAATATTAATAATAAAACAATAAAGACCAACATAATACACCTATTCATTTGAACATCGATAATAATTAATAATTGAACATCAATTGTAATTAACAATTGAAACTAAAACTTGTACTGATATAAAAAAGTTCAATAATATAAAAAATCCAATGATATTCTACGGTTTTATATATAATTTAATCTTCAAAATAAGTTATAAACCAATTGAAATAAAAATAATGACAATTATGAAATTATCCAATTAAATAATGGTACCGAATAATTAGTGCATAACACGTGCCTAAAAGTACTATTATGCTTCATTAAGAAAGCCCAAAAGCACTATTATGCTTCATTACGAAACAATCTTATTACAAATACAAATACTTAAAAAATATTTTTAAGAAAAATCCTAGCCAAATAAAAAAAAACCCATAAAACGCATTCAAAAACTAATTTCTTACGGCAATAATTAATTTCGTAAAATGAATTTCAAATGAACACACACATTGCAAGGGAAACTAATAATAATATGACCTTACCTCCTATTCGGATAGAATTAAGGTATAACTTAAAAAAATAAAGAATAACGTGTAAACTTGACAAACTATTTACGCTGGAATTAAAATAAAATAAGCTCATAAAAAAAATCACATTTTCCTGAAATCTCAATATATATTATCTTATATATGTGTGTGTGGATGTGTGCGCACGCATGTATGTGTGTGTAGTGCACGGACCTTCAAGCAATGACAAAAAATGATGACAAAACAACGTATTTAAAGAGATTTTCTTTATTCTTTGTGCTAAAAATGATAAATAATTCGATGAACATGCGATTATGATTTTTAAATATGATAGGTTTAATTAATATTTTAAAATATGATTTTAAAAGTTAACTGACAATCACATGAAATGGATATTTCAGATCTGATGAATACAAAACGAACTAAAATTTAGCAAAATAAAGAGGTAGGGACAAATGATTTCAAAATCAGAATAAATTACAAAATATGAACATTTTTAACAGTAAATAGTTGATTACGTGCTCACAAATAAGATGTGTTCTTTAATTACTTAGGGTGAGAAACTACAGAAAAGAGAGAAAAGCGCACTGCAATTGGAGAGAGAGAGAGAGCTGAAAGAAGAGTTAATTGAATTGAATCCTAATTAGTAGTTTAATTAAGAAAAAATGGATGAATCAATGTCTAAATTAATTAATTAATTAGTAATTTAATTAGAGAAAAATGGATAAATCGTTACCTAAAATAATATTAATGGCTAAACTTTTGGCTCTAAACTTAATATGTTAATTTTGACCCTAAAATTAATTGATTGGAAATTTAATGTGATTAGGACGAAAAATTTAGGCATTAATGTTATTTTAGGCATTATCTTTACTAATTAATGTTAATTTAGGGCCATATACGTATCCTAACATTTTTTGTCCCAAATTAAATTTCAATTTTCTTTTATGGCCCTAAACTTATATCTCGAAAATATCTTAGTCAGCAAATTTGTTTGTCCTAGTCAACATTTGTCTAATTAATTAATCAATACTATATTAATTTGATTTCCATTTACATTAATCCGATTTTCTGTATGACAAATCTAGTTTCCTTACACGTTCTCAATTTATATCTTAAAATGTCCTAGTCAGCATTTAGTTTGTCGTAGTCAGCAACTTTATTTGTCATAATCATATTGTTTTGTCTTAATTATAAGTTTATCTTAATCAGCAAAAAAATCGTCATGTTTTATATAATAGATATATGTTCTCTCTCTCTATACCCCTTATATATCTATGAAAATTATATATTTTTTATATATCAATACAATCATCTCATGTTTTCTCAATATTCTGTGTTTTTATACAAAATTTTTACACCACAAAACTAAACAATTGCATGTACACATTCTTACCGAGTTGTTTACATAAAAATTAATATTTTATTACTTATTTTCTAAAAAATGAGTTATTTTTTTTTTTATGAAACAATCATAACTTGTGGTTAGTAATCCTGAGTATTGAAACCCGAGATTCGTAATCCCTAGTGTAGGTGTTCGTATACCCAGAGTTGACAACCCATGTATAGGACGAAAATTGCAATTCCGGGTACAAGATGATTTTTTTTTTTTTTTCCTTATTTTGAATCAATGCCAAACCCGGGGTTTTCAACCCGGGGTATAATGCATGTGACAGCCCATGCAAATGAGAGGTGTTGGCTAATACTGAAGAAGACAACAAAGAAGTGTATTTGCTTGGCACTGAAAACCATGGCACCCTAAATAAGCATTTATATTTGATGGAAAAATGCAATCAAACATCTCTCTCTGTCTCTCTCTCTCAAATTGCAATCAAACCCTTTTCCTCTCTCTCATATTCTCTCTCTGGATGACGGATTTTTTTCCCCAAGTCTTGTTGGTACATTTATCTATTTCTTTTAAATTTTATGAAATGAAAAAAAAAAGATTTTTTTATTTAATTTTTGATAATTTTTAAAATATTTGTGTGACAAGTCTTTTATTTTATGTTTAATTTAAAAAAAAATCTATACGCAATTACAACTTGTATTTTATTTTTATACATTAAAAAAAGACGAAAATGTCACGTTGCACTCTTACAGTTATATGTATCAAACATGGCCTAAATAGTTCCTAGAATATTTGCATAATGGATCATTAGAATTTCAAAGTGATGTTGGGGCCCTTCAAAATCCAATGTCTAATATATTAATCCCTCAAAGTTCTGAATCAGTACAGGATTGGGATTTTTTTGAGAATTCCAGATAGAACTTGATTAATAACACCTATAGTTTGATCACATTATGCATGTTTTAGTTACTTTTTGCTTAAGTGAAGGGTAAAATGGTAATTTTACTTAATTTATATAAGTAAATCGAGAAATTTCTAAATGTACCTCGTCAATCAACTTATATTTTGCTAGTATTATATTATCCTCGGAATAACTTCTCAATTTTTCTCCTTTTTTTCTTCTCTTTATTAATCCATTGGTTTAACTAATCCTTTAGTTAATATCAATGTTAAATTTATATTTAATATTGTTAATATATTATATGGGTTTAGCCCACATGGCCCATTAGAGCAAAATCTTAACCCCTACTTCTTCTATAAATATGTATATATTGTTGTATTATTTCTGTATCACTTTTCATAATATCAATTCATGATTCTTCTTCCACTTCTTAATTATCTTAACATAGTATCAAGAGCAAGTCTTTCCTGGACCTGTTCTCAATAAAATTTCTGTCACTCAACGCTTTCGCCGCCGCTGCCGTCTTTTTTCTCCCACTGATTTCGCCATTGCTACAGGCTTCAACATCACTTTGGTATAAAAAACCACCACATCATCGAATTCGTCTTGCAGAAACGAACACAATGCCACCAAAATTACCGCCATTAGAGTATTCACACACTCCCACGCGCTACTAACAACTTGTAATAACCACTAGCCGCAACGTCTCGGATTTTGGGCTCTATTGCCTCAACTAGAGCTCCAAATTAAACTCACAATATACCATCGAAACCGTATCGGCGAGACGATTCCAAAAACGTAAGTCTCGTTGCCTGGTTACTGTTCACGCGCTCACACGCGCGACCTGAACAAGCTGCTGCAAAATCGCATCAGATCCATGCGTTGCTGTTCTTCTTTGTTGCTGCCACGTCAGTCTTAGCGCCACGTTAGCGTTGAATTTGACACATCGACGTTGACCTTTGCCACATCAGCGTTGACTGCCACTTCAACCCTTGCCACGTCATCAGTACTTCTTTGTCCCGGTGTAGGCCTTTGTTGATTGGTTTTCTGCAAACTTAGATCGGTTCCTGAGATTTTTTGACATTCTGATTTTATTTTTGGCCTTTGTTTTGTGATTTGAGACTCACATAATATATTTTCTTTTATATTGGTATGGTTTCTATGCCGGTTCACCCGTTTTTTCGCCTGATTCTTGGAGATTTCATATCGGTTCATGGATAATTTTGGCATTTTAAATCCATAAGTGACAACAGTTTCTCCAGGTTCAACAGCGATGCTTATGGATTCTTCACTCATTTTCAATGCCAAATGGGATTCGGACCCTACCTCCTCTATTGTCATCATGTCTATTGCAGATTTGGCCTCATTCATCCTTCATATCTTTTCCAAAATTGGTATTGGTATAAATCTTTCCCCTATTCTCTCACTTACTATAGGTAATTCCCCTTGGTTCCTTAATTCTACCTGCTGTGATCACATGGCATCTGATCCCAATATTTTTTCAACCAAACTATCCGTGATGAATATCCCTAATATTCATACTGCTGATGGTTCTCAAATGCTTATTAGACATATCGGTCAGGTTTCTACCTCCCATCTTTCTATTCCTAACACGTATTTGATTCCAAAACTCACCTTAAATCTCTTGTCTGTTGGGCAACTTTGTGAATTGGGATTTGAAGTCATATTTTCTAATAGTGGTTGTCATGTGCAGGATCCTCGGACAGGAGAAACTCTTGGGACTGGTCGTAAGGTTGGACGCCTATTTGAACTTACCAGTTTACATCTTCCATCTCCAACTATACCATTACCACAACCAAATATCCCTGCATCAACCTGTGCAACCTTACCACTACCGCCACTATCCTCTTCCTCATCCTTATCTCCACAACCAACAATATCTCTCTCACCATCCCTACTTTGGCATGCTCGTTTAGGCCACACTTCATCATCGACTCCAATCGCTTATCTCTAGCGGTCAGTTAGGTTCAGTTCAACATAAGTTCTTTAAATGTATTCATTACCAACTTTCAAAACAACCAGCCCTACCATTCAAAGAGAGTCAGTCTATTTTGCTTACACCCTTTGATCTAATTCATTCTGATATTTGTGGGCCCTCTCCTCATGCCTCAACGGGTGGCCTTCGTTACTTTGTTATCTTTGTGAACTACTACTCTCGATATGGTTGTTTCTTATGAGACATCGATTTGAACTATTTCAAATATATTCTGAGTTTTCTTCTATGGTTCAAACCCAATTTTCTAGAAATATCAATTTTTTTCGCTCAAATAATGCAATGGAATACAAGGACCGTGTTTTTCTTAACTTGTTTAGCAAAAATGGCACACTCCCTCATTGCTCATGTCCTAATACATGCCAACAAAATGGATGAGCTGAACGCAAACATAGACATATTCTTGACCCAGTTTGCGCTCTCCTCATTTTTTCATCATGTCTTGAGCGTTTTGGGGGTAAGGCTGCCTTCATCGCCTTCTGTACAATAAACTATATCCCTTCCACTACAATCCAAAATCAGTCTCCATTTGAACGCCTTTTCGGTAAAACTCCCAATTATTCTGAACTCAAAATCTTTGGTTGTGCTTGTTTTGTTCTTTTGAAACCATATGAACACAACAAACTGGAACCAAGGGCTCGTCTGTGTTGTTTTCTTGGATATGGAATCGAACATAAAGGGTATCAGTGCTGGGATCCCATTTCTAAAACCCTTCGTATCTCGTGACATGTCGTCTTTTGGGAATATCAAATGTTTTCTTCCTTACAATCATTTGACATGTCAATCCTCACCAACTCCAGATTCTTCACTAATCCATCCATTGAGTTATTTCCAAAGAATACAGTTCCAGTTACTGTTGAGTCCACTCCAGCACCACTAGTTGAGCCTAACCCTATATTTTATGTTGAGTCCATCCCAGAACCACCGGTCGAACCCACTCCAGAACCACTAGCTGATCTCACCCTTCCAACTCTAGCGACCATGCCTGCGACTTCTTCTGTGGTTGATGATCCTGTACCACCTTCCGTTGGAACCCACGCCCCAGATCACCCTCGCTGCTCTACCAGAGTAACTCATCCTCCACATTACCTTTCTGATTTTCATTGTTTTTCTACCATACTTCATTTGCATGAGCCTCAATCCTATAAGAAGGCTAATTATTAATCATTTTGGGCAGAAAGTAATGGACGAAAAACTTTAAGCCCTCGCCAAATCTCATACCTGGGATATTGTAGATATTTCTCCTGGAAAAACTCCTATTGGGTGTAAATGAGTGTTTAAGATCAAGACACTCTCTGATGGTTCTGTTGAATGATATAAAACCCGACTTATTGTCAAGGGATTTGCTCAAGAATATGGTTTTGATTATGAAGAGACATTTGCTCCCGTGGCGAGGCTAACATATGTCCGTACATTTCTTACTGTCGCCGCCATTCGAAAATGGAATTTGATCGCTAAAATTTAATTCTTAATTTAAGCGTAAAATATTTCGTAATATAATGCTTAAGTACGGGGTCGATTCACAGGGATTGGATTGTAACTATTAATTTTATAGCTTGTTTTTCGAATGTGGATAAATAATTTTTTGATTGGTTTTGAATTTTAATAATAAATAACAAAAAATTAATCAATTGAGAAAAAAATATATATATAAAGGCTCGGGTTAGGGACATGCATTAATTCATCAATTTATAATGTAACTTTCATTCTTATGTTTTTCATTCTGTGTGTAATCAGGTAATATTAACTACAGGATAATATTACTGTAAAAGATAAATTGACCACTTAATTGGGATAAAATATCTTCACGATTCAATTCCTATATTAACTAATCTAAGGTGAATCAATCGTTTAGTATAATTTATCTAATTAAGTTGTATCGATACCACTAAAACTGATTGTAAAACTGTTAGATCTAAACCATAGAAACTATATCTAACATTAAAGATACGAATAAATTCAAATCTAAATCTCTATAACAACATTTAGAATATAAATTATTCAAGACAAATGTTTAAAATCATAATCCTCGTTTTACAACCTTACACACATAAGAATAAAATATAATTGAAACAAGAATAAAATTACATAGATAAATTTAAGAAGAAATATAGCCATAACCTGATTGACGAACTTAGTCGTTCATGGATTATTCTTCAATCTAAATGATGTTCAACGATAGCCCCATGAAGAATAACAGTAGAAATCGGCAGGAAAAGAAGTGAACAAGATAAAAATAATTTAAGGTAAAAGATGAACTACAAAAAAGTATCTTCCCCAAATGAAAAAGGAAGAGATTATATATAAATGTCGAATTCCCCTCCGAGTTTGCCTTGCTTTTTCTTTCCCAATTATTGCATTCATTCCTATTAATGGCTTCCAATGACATTAACCTCCACCTTCCATATGGACTATTCAATTAGCATAAAAAAAGGGGTCTTAAATGGTTATTTCCTTCCCAAGCAATAGCGAATCAGACTAAAAAATGAGTCTTCTAGTCTGGGCACTTTTCCCACATGCAATGCATGCCTTGGCAGAGGCCCAGATCCAATCCAGTTCGCGTCGGGTATTGGGTCAAGGATCGGGTCGGTTTGCATTTTTCCTGTTTCCGCTCTTTTTTCTCTATTTTCTTCGTCATTTTTTTATGTTTCTTTATTTCCAACCTTATTTCTGCAAAAACAATAAAGTGTATTATTACTAATTAAAATTTAATAAAAAGATTAACAAAATTACAAATTTAGGGCTGAATTTTGCTATAAAATTGAGAACAATCACACCCCCACACTTATATTTTACTAGTCCTCGATCAAAACAAAGATCTAAAAAATGAAAATGCCACTTTCGTAAGGAACAAGATTGCATTTAACGTATGCAATAAGCCTTTAAATCCCTAGGCGATTCCTAGTGGACGAGTTTTAGTCTCGTGAAGGTTTACAGTGATGATACCTATAAATATCTATACCTTATAATAATCTATTAAGTACGATAGGTAGAGTTCAGAAATATATTTATTAGTGGAACACATGCTTATCAAAGAGTATCACTATTATTTTTGTCAGAAAACATTCAATTTAATTCCATGTCTTACTTTGTTCAAACGTCTCAATCTCAAGTATAAGTCATCTCAACAAATATTAGCAAATTGATGAATTTCAACCTCAAAAGGACTTGATTCTTCTCTCTAATAATTTTTTTTTTATAATTATTATTATTATTATTATTATTATTATTATTATTATTATTCATAGTAATTTTTTTATTTTTTAATTTTTTATGTACAATGTTAGTTCTACTGGGCTTTCTAGGATATCCATGTAGCGAGTGTTGGACCAATGATACCAATCCAGTCGGCTCGGGTCATTAGGTGTTGAGACACCCTAAAAGGCTTAATTATTTGAACATCCTAGGTTTCGGAATTAACCGATCAATTTTTATTTTTTATTTTTAATTGTTATTATTATTAGAGAGATGAACACAAATTCATATTTTTAGTTTCTATTCAACAATTCGCTAACATGAGCTAAAATTACCAAACTTAAAATTAGGGTGTATGAACAATAGTACAACTTGAAATTAATTTAAATGCAACTTTCATAATATAACAATTTTACCTCCATGAATTTACATTGGTTGACAAAAAAAAAAAAAAATATTCCCGAACTTAATGTGTTTTTATTTTTTTATTTTTTAACTACGACATTAGGTAACTCTCCCCCACACCCAGTTCTAACATTGTCCTCAATGTAAAAAAAAAAAAATAATAATAAATTAAAACTTTGAGTAAAGGAACGGGACAACTTGATGTCAAAAGTCAGTTTGGACTTGTTTCTTTGAAAATTTCTTGAAATACTTCCAAACCTGTGAACTATGCACATATAGAAACGAAAGGCACAAGATTAAGTATTATATGAATGTCCTTCAGTTTCATAGTAATTTATTTATTTATTAATTTATTATTATTAGTAGTGTGTGTGTGTGTGTGTGTGTGTGTGTGTGTATATATATATTTAATAAAAAATTTGTATATATATATTTTTTTATTTTAATGGGTTGTCTCCTATTTAGCGCTAAGTTTTATATCTTCAGCCGGACGTAAATGAAGTGTCATGTATAAATTGGATCACTTAAGTGAAATGCATCAATGACACCTCATTCATCTGTGGTTTCGATTATCGATTTTAGTTGTTGGCCGTTAACTATCATTCGTCGGCCATCCTTGGGATCTTTAATCTCTACTGCTTCGTTAGGATATACTTCGGTGACCACGAATGGTCTGTCCCATTTTGAGCGTAATTTCCCAAGGAATAATCTCAATTTTGAGTTAAAGAGCCACACTCGCTGGTTAGGCTCAATGCACTTCTTTCGAATATTTTTGTCATGGAAAGCTTTAGTTCTAGCCTTATAGACTCTAGAACTCTCATATGACTCGTTTCTCAATTCTTCTAATTCTGCTAGTAGCAGTTTTCTGTGTGCACCAGCTTCGTTCAAATCGAAGTTAAGGGCCTTAATTGCCCACATCGCTCGATGTTCTAATTCAACTAGGAGATGATAGGCTTTACCGTATACTAATCAGTATGGGGACATTCCAATCGGGGTCTTATATGCAACACGATAGGCCCATAGCGTGTCGTTTAATCTTAATGACCAATTCTTCCTATCGGGCCTAACCGTCTTTTCTAATATATTTTTGACTTCCCTATTGGATATCTCAGTTTGCCCATTCGTTTGGGGATGATAAGGGGTGGACACTTTGTGAGTAACCGAATATTTTTGCATAAGCACTTCGAATGGACGGTTACAGAAATGACTCTCCTCATCACTTATTATTGCTCGTGGAACCCCAAAACGACAAAATATTTCTTTTAGAAATTGAAGCACAACCTTATGATCATTTGTTTTTGTTGCTATCGCTTCCACGCACTTGGAAACATAATCGATAACTAGAAAAATGTATAGATTACCATAAGATTGTGGAAAGGGTCCCATGAAATCAATTCCCCACACATCGAACAATTTTACAGCTAAAATAGGTTGAAGGGATATCATATCTCTTCGAGACATGGCTCCTAACTGTTGGCATCGGAGACATGCACGGCAGTAGTTGTGTGCATCTTTAAAGAGTATTGGCCAATAAAACCCGCATTGTAATATTTTTGTTGCGGTTTTCTTTCCTCCAAAATGTCCCCCACACGCTTGAGTGTGACAGGAATTTAATATACTTTCCACTTCACTTTCCGGTACATACCATTTGAGCAATATTTAAAGAGATGAGGATCTTCCCAATAAAAAGATCTCACTTGTGAAAAGAAACGATCTTTTTCTTGTTTTGACCAGTAAGATGACTTTTTTTGGTAGCCAAATAATTAACAATGTTGGCATACCATGGTGTGTGCGTGTGTGATATGACTAATAGTTGTTCGTCTGGAAAAGTATCTCGAATAGGTTCCTCATCTCTAGGCCCCTCTATAAATATCCTTGACAGGTGGTCGGCAACAACGTTCTCTACTCTATTTTTATCTCGAATTTCGTAATCGAATTCTTGGAGTAAGAGTACCCACCTTATTAGTCGAGATTTTGTTTCCTTCTTGGATAAGAGATACCGCAAAGCGGCGTGATCCGAGAATATCACAACTTTAGATACTAGGCAGTAGGATCTAAATTTATCCAAGGCATATACTACAACGAGAAATTATTTCTTTGTTTTGTATAATTCAATTGAGCACTGGAAAGGTTTAACTCGCATAGTATATCACATTTGGGACCTTTTCTACCCGTTGTCCCAAAACTGCTTCGATTGCATGGTCGGATGCATCACACATGATCTCAAAAGGGAGAGCATAGTTCGGTGACTAAATAATAGGAGCAGTAGATAACATTTTCTTTAATTGATTGAAAACTTGTAGGCACGCTTCATTAAAGACAAATGGAGTATCTTGTGCAAGGAGATGGCATAATGGATGAACAATTTTGCTAAAGTTTTTGATAAATCGTCGATAGAAACCACGTGGCCTAAGAATAACCGAATTTGCTTCACTGTCTGAGGTGGTGGAAAACTTGCTATCAAATCAACCTTAGCCTTATCTACTTCTATTCCCTGAGAGGATACTATATGTCCTAGAACAATTCCTTCTTGAACTATAAAATAGTTCTTCTCCCAGCTTAACACAAGGTTCGTTTCTTCACATCTCTCCAAGACTCTAGATAGATTTCGAAGGTAGTCATCAAAAGAGGTTCCGAACACAGAAAAATCATCCATGAATACCTCCACAAACTTTTCTATCATATCAAAAAAGATTGACATCATACACATTTGAAAAGTTGTGGGTGCATTACACAAGCCAAAGGGCATTTGCTGGTAGGTGAACGTCCCAAACGGATATGTGAATGTCGTTTTCTCCTGATCCTCTAGGTATACAACTATTTGATTATTCCGCGAATATCCATCTAGAAAGCAAAAATACATCTAACCCACTAAATGGTCAAGGATTTAGTCAATAAATGGCAACGGGAAATGATCTTTGCGTGTCATGGAATTTAGCTTTCTAAAATTAATACACATGCGCCATCCTGTGACCTCGCGTGTTTGAATCAACTCACCTTCAGAGTTTGGTACTATAGTGATACCGGACTTTTTAGGAATGACTTGGGTTGGACTAACCCAAGGACTATCAGAGATTGGGTAAATAATACCCACATCTAACAACTTCAACGTCTTTTTTTTTACTACCTCTCTCATATTCGGGTTTAATCGTCTTTGTGCTTCTCTTGACAATTTCGCGTTCTCTTCTAAGTATATCCTATGCATACAAATATAAGGATCAATACCCTTGAGGTCGGCAATTGATCAACCAATTGTCTTCTTATAAAGAGTTAACACTTCAACCAATTTACTTTCTTGTTCCTTCGTCAAGGTAAACGAAATAATTACTGGTAAAGTTGTAAGACCTCAATTGTAGTATGTACGTCATTTCAATTGTATTTTAGAGTAATTGTGAAAATTCGGGGTGAAACTAGGACAATTAAAAATTTCCAAATAAAAAGTCTAAGGGTCAAATTGAAAATATAGAAACAGTAAATCCCAACTTAGGGAGGTAAATTGACATTTAACTTTTAAATGAAACTCATAGGGGGTGAAATTGAAAATCTTAGAAACTTTTAAAAGTTGAAATGGATTAAAATCAAGGTTTAAAGGAAGTTGGAGGAGGAAAGAGTAATTAATTAAAAAAGTTTATTATATATATATACATATACATAAACGGGCGGTCGGAAAGCGCAGCTGGCCGGTAGGGAATTGTAGGGAGAAACAATGTGGCACGCTTGGATTAAATCAACCCACTAAAATCATGCATGTGTAAGGATCAAGAAACTCATGATCAAGGATCGGGAATCAATTCTGAAAATGAGAGAAAAATCTAGAGAGAGAGAGGGGGAGAGAGGATTGACGGTGGTGACGTCGGCTGGCGGAGGGTGATCGTTGTTGGGTGGTTTGTCGGCCATGCGGGTAGATGTTTTTGATCTTTCGTGTGTGAGTAGGCTGTTCCGTCATCCGGCCGTCATCGTCGTTGCTACATGCGTGTGCGTGATCAGTTGCGGTTGCCGGCAGTAGAACGTTGTCCATGGGTATGTGTGGGTTTAGTGGTGGGTCTGTGTTTTGGTTGTGGGTGTGTGTGTTTCTGGTGTGTGTGTGTCGCCGTTGATCGTTTGGCCGGCGGTGAGTGAGAACTAGTGAGAGAGGGAATGTCGTCGGCCGGTGGGTTTCGGTGTATCTGTGTGTGTCGACGGTGGTGGTGCACGACTCGTCGCCGTCGTTCGGTAAGAGTGTGTGTGGGTATGTATGTCGTCGGTCGGCCACTGTGGTATGGACGTGAGGTTGCCGGCTGATTGATCGGCGTGAGCATGCCGGCGAGAACCCAATCGGCGGAATAGGAGACTCAAACAGAAAAAGAAAACAGGAAAAAAAAAAGAGGAAAAAAGAAGAAGAAAGGAAAAAAGGAAAAAAAAATAAATATACACAAATAGCCCCAACAAAAATCCAAAAATCCATCTCGTGGCCGACGGATGATTCGGAACATGTAAAATTTCAATCGATTATTAATTTTCATTTAGCGTTACAAATCCTAAAATCGTAATAATTTTGTAACGATTAATTAATTTTAATTACGTGGTACATAAAATAGTAACGATTCGGAATATAGGGTCTGCATTGCATGATTAAGATGTTTTAGATAAGAAATTAATTTAGGCTCTGTCACTATTAGGCTCGCAGGCACCGGTGTCCCGATAGAGTGTGGTCAGTGAATGTTTTGGAGAGCGGTTAATAAGGTGAGTATACTGTCTTCTTGCGAAACTATTTTTCTATGTATCTATATGATGGAATATGTATTTACTTAAATTGTATGAATTTATAAATGATATAGATCAAGCAGGATTTGGGTGAGTTGGTAAACTGAATTTTCGGAAGATTTCGGTGGTTTTTGAAATGAAGTTGAAAATGAATTTTTGTTGGATTTGGTGAAATCAGACGGTGTTGTTAAAAAGAATAGAAAACATCTATTTTTTTTTTCTAAAAATGCCTGATTTTCTAAAAATAAAGGGTGAAAAAATGGTTTTGATAAAATCAGACGTTTTCTTTAAAGAAAGTGTGAAATATGATTTTTTTTTTAATTTAAAAGTTGGTTTTGAGGAAAAGAGATAGACGTGGTGATTTGACGAGGTTGAGTAGACAATATCTATTGAGTTGTGATTCGATGATGCTGTATTTGATTTGACGATGCCATATATTTATCTGTTTCGGTAGAGTGAGGTTATCCGCTTCGGCGGAGTGATGTTATCCGTTTCGGCGGAGTGATGTTTATCTGCTTCGGCAGAGTGATGTTAGACGTTATACTGCACAGTGATTATCCGCTTCGGCGGAGTGATGGGTATTCGTAGGAAGGCATATCCTACGGATGGTACGGTACTGTTGCAAACTCTCGATCGTGAGGTTAAAACGATCACTAGGGTTGGCCAGCGTGTGTGTATTTGAGATGATGTTTTGAGATGTGGTATTTTGCTTATACTGGGTGATTTATTATTTATTATGGTGATTGGCATGATTCTTATACTAAATGATTTTGCATGGAACTTATATATAGTGCTTATTTCTCACTGCTAATATTATGAAAACTTTTGCGAGCTACGTAATATTTACATATTTAAGCTTGATCCATTTAGATGTTGCAGAATAGATTATTATTACTATAAAAATATTTTACTAAGAAGGTAGTACACTCGCAGGTACAACAGTTAGGAGTCGGTCCCCTACTGGCACTAGGTAGAGCTACGTGATGAGGTCATATAGGCGATTGAGAGAAGCTGTCAAAGGCGAACCTATAGAAGGTTCATGGATAAATACCTTTAGTTAGTAAAATTTCGGGACGAGTGTGTCCCCCATAATAGATTTTTGTATTATACAGTGGATGTATATTGTCATTCATTTGGTTATTTGGGTATTGATGATGTCATGTTGTAGTCACGTCAGCCTCAGGATGACGGGTGTCCGGGACGGGTTGTGACAAAAGTGTTATCCTGACCTAAGAAGACATACTTGAGAGAATTAGGTAATTGTTTCAATTCAAGTTGTGGTGGTGATTCAATTGATGGTTTAAGAGGTGGACCTTGTGACATTGGCAGTGTCTCAAATCGAGGTGCCCATTTAGGCGACCCCGATTGCGAGACATATACTAACACACTATTAACTTCCTTCATACTCTTCTCCGTGGACAAATATTCTTCTCCGTAATGGAAAAGAGTTGTCTAAACAAGATCTTGGGATGTGACAAATGGCGCTGCTGCTTTAACTAACTCATCAATAATGTCAAGCGCAAAGTATTCTGAGTTAGCCTCCCTTGAGGGTGCTTGTGAAGCATTAAAAATATTTAGTCCCACTTTCATATTCCCGAATGATACATCCATGACCCCAGTTCTACAATTAATGCATGAATTGGCCGTGACCAAAAAGGGTCTCCCAAGAATAACTGGGATTTGTCAAGACATATTCGCTACAGGCTCTATATCTAGTATAATGAAGTCAACAGGGAAGAAAAATTTGTCTACCCCAACTAGGACATCTTCTATCACCCCTCGAGGTTTTTTCACTGATCTATCAGCCAATTGAAGAGTGACTGATGTCGGTTGCAAAGTTCCTAGCCCAAGTTTCTGATATACTGAAAATGGAAAAAGATTGACACTAGCTCTTAAATCCAAGAGAGCACGATGAATGATATAATTACCAATCACGCACGAAATGGTTGGTGTGCCTGGATCCTTAAATTTAGGTGGGGTGTCATATTTCAGAATAGAGCTCACATGTTCGGTAAGAAAGATTTTTTTACGCACATGATTTTTTACTTTTCTTTTTTGTGTGTATAAATCTTTTAGAAATTTAGCATATGCTGGTACTTTGGCACTTGCTTAATTGCCTCTAGTAGTGGAAGATTTATTTTTACTTGTTTGAAGGTTTCAAGAATTTCTTCCATGTTCTTGAATTTCTTGTCTGTTGCTAAGATTTTGTCTAAGCATTGTGGGAATGGGACAGGAGGTATATAAGATTCCTCTGGCTGAGGCCTAGATTGTTCCTTACTACTTGGGAAAGGTAGTGAGGTGGAAATAGGGTCTTCCTCAATAGATTCTCTCACCGACTCACTCGGTGAGTCTACTTTTTCACTATTTTTCTCTTATTTTTCTCTCTCTTCACCCCCATTATTATTTTCCTCTAATTCTTCATTCGACTGACTTCCCACCTTATTGTCTATCACCCGCCCACTCCTAAGGGTAGTTATGGCCTGAATGTGTTCATTGGCACCACTTCTCTCAGCTATGTAATGTCCCTTAGGATTACTCACGTCCAAACCGCCCGATACATCAGGTTGACTAGGAAGTTTTCCCTGATCCCTACGATGCATAGTATTAGCTAATTGACCCATTTGTGTCTCTAAGTTTGATATGGTTTGGGATTGGTTAGCTAGTTGACCCATTTGATTTTTTTAGCGTTGCTATATCTTGAGATTGATTTTTTTATTATAGATATTAACTCGTCCATCTGCTGGTCCCTAGCGGATTGAGAATATTAATTAGATGGGTGAGATTGTGAGTACTGTTGAGATTGATTTTGAAAATTTTGTCTTGGGGGTTGATTCATTGGTGGGCCTTGATTTGATTGTCGCCATGAAAAATTAGGATGATTCCGCCACCCAGGTTTGTAGGTGTTAGAATACGGATTATTCTTATTTCTCGTCATTGATTGAGCAGCATTAACTTGCTCTTACACATATTCAGGATATTGAGAACTGAGATGACAATCCGTTAACGGGTGAGATACACTTTGACACAACGCACAGGGTTCAAAGGTTTGAGATTGAGGAAATGTGGATTGATTATTACTCATCAATTGTCCTAGTTCTTTTGAGAGATTTGTTACCAACCCATTTTGATTTATTTCGTTAACCCCAGCTCTTTGATTGGTTATTGGTGAGGTTAAATTTCCTCTATCTCTTCTTCCTAACGCATCATGTTGTAGTGAATTTTCACTTAGGTTTTCAAATAATTCCCATGCCTCATCTTCAGATTTCATTAGAAATGTGCCTCTACATAAAGCATCCACTATTTGACGGTTACTCCCATCTAGTCTTTCGTAGAAACTTTGCACTAATTGCCATCTCGGGACTTGATGATGTGGACATTGGCGTAATAATTATTTTAATCGTTCTCAACTTTCATGGAATTGTTCAATTGGAGATTGGGTGAATGTAGTAAAGGCTCTTCTCACTTGATTTGTTTTTCCTATAGGATAATATTTCCGAAGGAATTCTTTATGCATGTCACCCCAAGTTCCAATGGAAGCTGGGGTTAAAGACTGCATCCAATATTTAACTTTATCTTTTAGGAAAAACGGGAATTATCTTAACCTAACTGCATCGTCAGATAAATTGGATATTCTAAACATTGTGCAAAGTTCCATAAATTCATCAAAATGTTTATATGAGTTTTCTGTGCTCATTCCATAATAATTAGGTAACATTTGAATTATTGACGATTTGATTTCAAAATTATTCTCACCCGCTACTGTTGGTAAACGGATACATGATGAGGATACGTATGTTGAAGGAGTGTAGTACTCCTTTAGGGATTTTGGTATATCTCCCATATTAATTTTTTTGGTAATTGGTTCTAGTATAAGATTATTAAATTTAGATCATGTTTTTCTAGTAACGTTGTCTAAAATGGCGTTTAAGAGTGTATCCCTATGATTACGTGATCGTCTACTGTTCATGCATAGGTTTCCTCAATGTCAAATACTAAACGTTTTTTTTTTTTTTAATTTTTAATTTTCAAGAGATAATATCCAATAAGCTAAAATAAATAAATAAAAAGAATAAAATAAAATAAAGAACAAGACTTGTAAATTAGAACGTGAAACCTGGTGTCCGTAGGTAGTAATAACAATTGAATTTAACCCGGTTACCAAATTCCAATCTGTAACAATATAGTGTTCGCACGGTAATAATAAAAAATGAAATGAAATAAATATGACTTCTTGTTTTATTTGATGTTTATTAATTTATTTTTTTACTGATTTTCGAAAAAAAAATAAAAACAGTAACAGTTTGTTTTTAAAAAAAAATAACAGTTTTTTTTTTTTTTAAATTAAAACAGTAACAGTTTTAAAAAAATAAAAATAAAATAGCAATTCAAAGCAATATAATAATAAGAAATAAATAAACAAATAAAAATATGGATATACACAAATGGATGAAAAATAAGCAAAAATTAACAATTAACGTTGCCAATTCTCCGGCTACGGCGCCAAAATTTGATCGCTAAAATTTAATTTCCAATTTAAGCGTAAAATATTTCATAGTATAATGCTTAAGTACGGGGTCAATCCACATGGATTTGATTGTAACTATTAATTTTATATCTTGTTTTTCGTATGTGGATAAATAATTTTTGGATTGGTTTTGAATTTTAATTATAAATAATAGAAAATTAATCAATTGAGAAAAAAAAAATATATATATATATAAAGGCTTGGGGTAGAGACATTCATAAATTCATCAATTTATAATGTAACTTTCATTCTTATATCTTTCATTCTGTGTGTAATCAGGTAATTGGGATAAAATATCTTCACGATTCAATTCCTATATTAACTAATATAAGGTGAATCAATCGTTTAGTATAATTTATCTAATTACGTTGTATCGATACCACTAAAACTGATTATAAAACTGTTAGATCTAACCACAGGTATTAAATCTAACATTAGAGATACGAATAAATTAAAATCTAAATCTCTATAACAACATTTAGAACATAAATTATTCAAGATAAATGTTTAAAACCATAATCCTCGTTTTACAACCTTACACACATAAAAATAAAATAAAATTGAAATAAGAATAACATTACATAGATAAATTTCAGAAGAAATACAGCCTTAACCAGATTGACGAACTTAGCTGATCATGGATTCTTCTTCAATCCAATTGATGTTCAACGATAGCCCCATGAAGAATAACAGTAGAAATCGGCAGGAAAAGAAGTGAACAAGATAAAAATAATTTAAGGTAAAAGATGAACTACAAAAAAATATCTTCCCTAAATGAAAAAAGAAAGAAAGATTATATATAAATGTTGAATTCCCTTCCGAGTTTGCCTTGCTTTTTCTTTCCCAATTATTGCATTCATTCCCATTAATGGCCTCCAATGACTTTAACCTCCACCTTCCATATGGACTATTAAATTGGCAAAAAAAAATGGGTCTTAAATGGCTATTTCTTTCCCAAGCAATAGCGGGTCAGTCTAACAAATGAGTCTTCTAGTCTGGACACTTTTCCCATGTGCAATGCATGCCTTGGCAGAGGCCTAGATCCAATCCAGTTCGCGTCGGGTATTGGGTCTCGGATCGGGTGGGTCGGTTTGCATTTTTCTTGTTTCCACTCTTTTTTCTCTATTTTCTTCGTCATTTTTTTATGTTTCTTTATTTCCAACTTTATTCATGCAAAAACAATAGAGTGTATTATTACTAATTAAAATTTAATAAAAAGATTAACAAAATTATAAATTTAGGGCTGAATTTGGCTATAAAATTGAGAACAATCAGTCTCTCTTTCAAATGGATGTCAAAAATGCATTTATCAATGACGATCTTCTTGAGGAACTTCATATATGCATACTCCTCCCGACCTGGTTGCCCCTCGAAATAAAGTTTGTTGCCTCCACCGTACTCTATATGGTTTGAAACAAGCTTCACGTGCCTGGTTTGCAAAATTTAGCACTACAATTCATTAGTTTGGGTTCACACCTAGTGCTCATGATTCGGCTCTGTTTATTTGCTATACTGCCAATGGTATTACCCTTCTTTTATTGTACGTGGACGATATGGTTATCACTGGAGATGATATACGCGACATTTCTGAACTCAAAAAGTTTCTAAGTAGCCAATTTGAGATGAAGGACCTTGGCGTGCTCACCTATTTTCTTGGCCTTGAAGTCTTATAGAGTTTTGATGGATATTTTCTCTGTCATGCCAAATATGCCTCGGATCTCATTTCCAAGGCTGGGATTACTGACTCAACCACTGCCACTACTTCTCTCGAGTCAAATGTCAAACTTACCCCACTTGATGGTTCACTTTTTTAAGATGCCACTCTATATCGCCAATTGGTTTGAAGTTTTGTATACCTCACTATCACTCGCCCTGACATTGCCTATGTCGTTCATCAGGTTAGCCAATTCTTGTCCGCTCCTCGGACCACTCATTACTCGGTTGTTCTTCGTATTCTTCGGTATGTTAAGGGTACATTATTTCACGGGCTTTATTTCTCAGCTCAGTCTGCTCCCGTCTTACAAGCTTATTCTAATGCTGATTGGACTGAAGACCCCACTGACAAATGTTGAACTATTGTTTATTGTTTCTTTTTGGGCAATTCTCCCATTTCCTGGCATAGTAAGAAAAAAACTATAGTTGCTCGCTCCAATACAAAAACTGAATATCGTGCCATGACTGATACAACTCAAGAACTTTTCTGGCTTCGATGGCTCCTCGCTGACATGAGCATCTCTTCTCCTACTGCCACTACTCTACACTGTGACAACAAGAGTGATATTCAGATCACTTATAATGATGTATTTCACGAGCGTACAAAACACATCGAGACTGATTGCCACTTCATCTGCCATCACATTCTCTAGAATATAGTTTGTCTACAATCCGTCAATTCAGCCGATCAGACAGCAGACATTTTCACTAAGGCTCATCCACCCGGACATTTTCACTTTCTGATTTCCAAACTCAAGTTCACCTTTCACTTATCGCCTTAAGTTTGAGAAAGGATGTTAATGTATTATATGGGGTTGACCCACGTGGTCCATTAGGGCAAAACCCTAACCCCCACTTCTCCTATAAATATGTGTATATCGTTGTATTATTTCTGTATCACTTTTCATAATATCAATTCATGATTCATCTCTCACTTCTCAATTATCTTAACAAATATCATAGTTAAAAAGTCAAGTAAATGTTGATTAAAAAATAATAAAAAAATTAAGGGATTAATTACTCACATAATCTGTATGTAAGACGATAATCACGACAATTCCCTCTATATTTTGATAAATACCACAATAATCTCCTATATCTTTTGATAAATACTATGGATACCTTTTGTTGGTGAGAAATGATAATCAATTACCTTTTTACCCTATCTTTTATCAATTGTTTTTTCAAAAAAAATATAAGTAATGCAATTACTATTTTACCTTTGTTTATATATTTTCATAATTTTTTTTTTCTTTTTGTCTCTCTCTCTCTCTTTGCGACCAAACGTCACCACCATCTGCAACCCAACTCCACCACCATCACTACCACCTTCAAACCACCACCATCGCCACATCCAACCACCACCAGAACAACCCTCTGGCCCCATTGTGCGCCACAACCATTTCCAACCATCGAACAATCCCCACTATCACCGCTACCACCATCACCTCCTACCACTACCGACCCCATCTCCACACCATTTAAAAAAAATAAAAAAAAAACTCCGCACCACCACAACATCTCATCTCCTCTCCCTCGGTGGAGAGCTCCGATCTGATAATGTTGTGGGTAGCTGCGATGGTGCTTGGTGGGGTTGAGTTGCAGAGAGAGAGAGGGAGAGAATAAGAGAAAGAATAAAAGAAAAGAAAAGAAAGAAAAAGGAAAGAAAATAGAACCAATGAAGGATAATTTTGTCATTTTTCACATAAGACAAAGGGTAATTTAGTAATTTTAGAAATAAATATTATATTGCAATGGCAAAACTGGAATTTAAATGATGATATCAACAAATCAACTCTGATTTGAGAGATTGGGTGCTTCGATTAAAAATGGTAAGGGGTATCCTTAGTATTAGTCAAAAGTTAAGAGATTACAAAGGTTGTTTTTGTTTCAAATACAAGGGGTCTTGTAAACCCCAAAACTTAACGACAACGAACTATATATAACAAAAATAATAAAAAAGGTAATGATAAAGACTATATATGAGGATAATAAGATTTCTTTTAATTAGGGCTTTTTACACTTTAGACCCTCGAAATTTGACTACTATTTCCCTTTGGTCCTTGTGGTTTTAATTTGAACACACAATGCCTTGAAGTTTCCTAATGGTGGCACGTAGATACGTCGCCACTTTTACCGCAAGTGTACGGATCAAATTTTAGTAGAGTGGGAAGAGTAATGGTTTTCGTTTCCACAAGGATTGGTTGAGAATATTGTCAAGTACCGTAATTATCACAACCTAATTTTATCTAGACAATAGAAAATGAAGTTTATAATTAATAATATACTAATACTAAAATACTAATTTATCTAATTAAACTATATTACTCTTTTGAGACGTTTAAGGGAATGAATTATCTAGGGATTAACTTCGTTTACAAATACGCGTTTGATCTCGTTTAGTTTACGTTAACGATGTTCGACTTATCTGACAATCTCTGTATCGTAAACTTATTCACTCCCTCTCCCGAGTAACAAGTGAATGAATATGTGACTTCACGTTAACGCCGAAATCCCCTTCTAGCATTTTTTAGAACATATGGTCATATGACTCTTGCCACAACGTCATTGATTGCATACTCTCTAACTCCCTCCCGAGTTATTAGATCGTCGCATTGTGTTGAAACCCTAGTCTGAATCCGGAGTTATCTCTCTTGAGTGTCAAACCCTGATTTCTCAATATATTTAAACAAGCATATAATGGAAATACAAGCACAACAAACACAATCAAATAACGAAGAATAACTATTAACGAAATACCGATTTCAAAATCACATATTCATATATTATAGTAATCACTAGACAATATCCGTTTAGCTAACGACCATAACTGTATATACAATGATAAACGAGCTAAACATGTTTAAACCATAATTCGAAGTTAAGAAATAAAGAAAGAAATGAGAGAAACTAGCCGTAGTCCAAAGATTTTGGTGCTAAAACCGTTTCGAGATCGTTTCTCCTTCTTCGCCTTGTAATCTTCTCCTTTGGATTTAGTAGAGCATTCCCCAAAAACCTCCCAATCCTATTCTAACCCTAGGAACTCTCTAATGGCCGAAATAGAGGGGAGGAGGAAGATATAAGGCTCAAAAATATCTAAATAAATATTTAAAGTGTGTGCAGAGTCACCGCCGCAGCGGTGGTTAAGTCGGTTTGATCATGGCCTCGGAGGTGGACTCACGATGGAAGCAGAGACCTCTCTGTTGTTTCACTGCCTCGACGGTGGGCTTTAAAAAAAAAAAATGGCCTTCTCTGCATATTGACCGCTACGACGGTGGGCTGCTAGTCTGAATTTTGTCCTTATGCTTGTTTTCCCACCGTTTTTGATCTGATTTGATCATTTATGATCTGTTTTCATTCATTTTCACCCCACACACATGTTTTAATACAAAAAAAATAAAAACATATTAAAACGTATTAAAATACTATAATAACATTCGAAAACTAACAAGTTTGGTATGGAAATAGATAGGTGAATTACACCTATCACCTAATAATCTTACCATCGTCCAAATCATTATTCACATTATAATTTTGAATGATAAACAGTCACATCCATCGCACTTTACTATTTTTAAGGGGGTTTAATGGTATCTCCAACTTTTTCTTTTTCACTATTCTTCTCTTTGCCCAAACACATAGGAATGGACATATATCTCTATATGTGCGGGGTTTAGGGTTGTAGAAAATTTGTGGATTGGGTGGAGAAACTGAGGAGGCTGAAAATACCCATTAAATCCCTTAAAACAATTAAGTGCATGGCACATGACCATATATGAACAAGAATTGTAACGGCTCAGGGGTGCAAAGTGTCAAAGCCGTTTTAAATTATGACAAAGCACCTTAAATATTTATTTTCAAAATCTTTCAAAAAAATTGTTCAAAATTACACGTGAATTTAGGACCACTATGGTGCAAAGGCTACAGATAATCATTGTCAAAAAAAAAAAAAAAAAAAACAATTTAAGGGGCAGTTAGTGTTGTCATGGTATTTTATGTAGGTGGTGGCTTCCTTATATATGTGATTATTTGTTTTTCTTCTCTTGATATATTCTATATATATATATACACACATATTTATAAATATATACATATTTATATATATAAACTTGTGCACCAATTAGCCAATTATTGGTCACTTTGGCGGCGTTTGGTAACAATTTCTGTTTCCATTCCAGCAGTGGGATAGAAATGAGATGAGATGAGATGAGAATTTTGTTTCCTTCTTGGGAGTAGAATTCCGTTTGGTAACAATAATTTTTTGTTTTGAAAACAAAATCGCGTTTGGTAACGATTTTATCCTAAAACAATATTTTTTTTTAAGATTTTTTTTTTTTGCTTTGGCCTGCGGCAACGGCAACGGCGATAACGACAGTTACTGGCGGGTGGGTTATTGTGGCCGGACGGTTGGCAGAGGGCGACGGAAGTCGCCGGAAGGTGGCCGGCGGTGACGGTGGCCGGACGGTGGGCGGCTGGAGATGCTGGAGGTGACAGGCGACGGTCGCCGGAGATAGCCGGCGGATGAATAGTGACCAAATTTTTGGGAATGGAATGAGAATTATGATAAACAATTTTTTTTTGTTTCTCATTTCTTAAGAAAAAAATGGGCATAATTCTTAAATGGGAACGAAAACAAAAATTACCAAATGCTATTCTCAAACACAATTCCCAAAAATTTGGGAATAGAATGAAAATTTCTTAAATGGAAACGGCTACCAAACGGGCCTTTGCAACCAGCTAGGGGTGGTTATGGGCCGGGCCAGACTGGGCTCGGACTGGACTTAGACTAGAATATTACAAAAAAAAACTCTAGGCCCGAGCCCGGCCCTATAAGAAAATTTTAAGTCCAGAGTCCGGCCCACGGGCCCCCGGCCCTATTGTTTTGTTTTTTTTTTTAATTTCAAAGATAAATACAAAAAATTCTCTCTCCTCAGTCTCCTGCGGCGCTACTACTGTTGTGTGAAAATGAAAAGGGTTAGGGACCTTAGGGTTGTATAATTGTATAAATTATTATTGTAATGTATAATTGTGTGTATATATATATATTATTATTTTTTTATTATTATTATTTCTTTGGGCCCGGCTGGGTTGGGTCTAAAATTTTTGGACCTTGTCCAAACCCGACCCTAAATTTGATCGGGCCTTAAAATCTAGGCCCGAGTTCTGCCTATGAACTTAAACTCTAAGTCCAAACCCTAAAAAAATCGGGTTGGGCCGTTCGGGCCGGGCAAACACCCGGGCCCTGACCACCCTAGCAACCACATAGATTTTTTCAAAATATTATAAATAGATAAAGCAAATTCATATTATTGTGTTGTACTATCATTCGGTCTTTACCCTTTGTTTTTATTAATTATAGATTAGAATTTTGTAAGGTGGGGGTAGTTGTGTTTATTTAATAATAGTTTTAAATCCACGTGCTTAGAAAAAAAATATTAGTATATTTTTTTTTTATTTTTTTTTTATAATTTGAATATTTTGATATTATAATTTGATTCTTAATTTATATATAATATAAAATATAAAGTATTTTTTAAAAGATAAATTTTTTTTTGAGTTTAATTTAAATTTATATAAATTGGAGAATGAGTATATAAAATTTTAAATATTTTAATTAATTTTTTTTAGAAATAAAAGGGGGTTGGCACGCATCCAATGTCATTAAAGACCTCGAAACATTATCTTCAAGAATGAAGGCTTGCATGAACATTAGCTCCAAGAATGAAGGCTACCATGATGATGACTCTTATCTTTTCATTGTATATTATTTTCACATTCCTAGGAATGTTTTCCATTGTTGATGGAGGAAGAGCTTTTCCAGCAGGTGACTCTCTCACTCTCTCTATGTGTATATATATATAAGTTGGGTTCATCTCTTATTGGATGTAGAAGGGGGTTGTGGTCAGATTATAAGTGTGAAGAAAAATCTCACCTTATGAGTTAACTTTTGTACTTAAGAAAGGTCTGAGACCACCCTACACTGGTGTCAAAGCGCTGGTTACAACGCTTCTGGCCCAATTGCTAAAGAGAGAGTGATTGGTCAAGAGTTATCTAACCAAAGACCCGATGTGTGAGAATGATATTGTTGGGTTTATCTCACATCAAATGTGAAAAATGGTTGATGATTAGGTTATATGAGTTATTGAGAGAGGCCCGAGACCACCGTAAAATATGTGTGTGTATATATATGTGTTATTTGATTTTAAATGATTTGCAAAATGGGTACTGATTAATTATTGTAATGTCATGCAGAGAATCATGAAGGAAACTATTTTATGGTGATGGAAGTTGAAAATGACAAGGGAGGAAGAAGGAAAATACCTTCTCCATCTCCTCCTCCAGCTCCAACTGCAGACGCACCTATACATGGTCATGGCTATTTGCCTTCCGAATACTATTCTCCTCCTAATCCTTTCTCAACTTCATCATGATTTAAGGTACAGATCGCATTACTTATCATTTTTTTTAATATTGTTCTTTGTTGTTGAACTCTAACACTTGTTAATTCGTCTTGTAAATCTTACAGTTAATGTCAAAATATTTTTCTAACTCGTCAATTTTTCATGAATTTGTGAATTTTGAATACTGTATCAAAATTAATTAGGCGCCGTTACATAACGTTTCTTTTTAGTATTGTTTTGTAGTTGCCAAAATGTAGTTATTTTAAAAAGTAATGTTTTTTTTGGTAATATTTTTAAAAATAAAAAATTGATTTTAAATATATTTTTTAAAAACAATAAATAGTTGTTCTTGTTTCTTCGATTTTTAAATTTTAAGAGATCGATGGAGATTGATGAACAAGCCTCTCCAATCTCCGCCCACTTTTTTTTTTTTTTTTTTTTCTTTTTTTCTTTTTTTAACTATGCACTATTTTTTAGATCATTTATAAAGATTAATACTAAGCTATTCCCTCTACACTATAAAATTTAATTTTCATTTTTTCATTTACTTTTAGGTAAAAATACTTTTTCGTCAATTTTTTTATATATATTTTAAAATATATTTAAAAAAGTGTTACCAAACAACACTTTATTTATTCTAACTTTGATTTTTTATTTTTATCATGGCGCTCATAGTCGACCTATCTATAAACCATAGAGGTAATGGTTGGTAGCACGGAATTCATGTCTTGAAATTAGAATTGAAAATTAACGCATGTAATTTTATGGATTTATTTTACAGGGTTCAATGTGGAAAAAGATGGAAAAGGCATGAAGCTTGGTGTGTGTGTGTTTTATATATATAAATATATATATATATATATCAAATATGTGTGTTAGGGCTATGTTTGTCTAAACCTTGTGATAAAGTGGTGATGAAGAATATATATGTGTGTTCTCTCAGTACTTAACCAATAAAAGGATGTTTGACGTTGTTATTCTGGAGTCATTTTTATAAAAAGAATAATTGGTGATTAATCCCAAATAGCGAGTGTAATTTAATATTAGTCCCATTTAAAACATTAATTGTGATTTAGTCTTTTAGATTGATTTTTATTTGCGTATTAGTCTTGTATGTGCTCACGAGTGTATAATATTAGTTACATGTAACTATATTATATGTATTTGTATAACATTTGTTACATCTAACAAATATTTTACACATAAATTTGATACATGTAATTGCGAGAGTCAATACGTGTATTGGACTTTCAACAACAAAATGGCCTTCTCTGCATATTGACCGCCACGACTGTGGGCTGCTAATCTGAATTTTGTCATTATGCTTGTTTTCCCACCGTTCTTGATCTGATTTGATCATTTATGATCCGTTTTCATTCATTTTCAGCCCCACACACATGTTTTAATATAAAAAGAATAAAAACATATTAAAACGTATTAAAATACTATAATAACATTCGAAAACTAACAAGTTTGGTTTAGAAATAGATAGGTGAATTACACCTATCACCTAATAATCTTACCATCGTCCAAATTATTATTCACATTATAATTTTGAATGATAAACAGTCACATCCATCACACTTTACTATTTTTAAGGGGGTTTAATGGTATCTCCAACTTTTTCTTTTTTACTATTCTTCTCTTTGCCCAAACACTCAGGAATGGACATATAGATCTATATGTGCGGGGTTTAGGGTTGCAGAAAATTTGTGGATTGGGTGGAGAAACTCAGGAGGCTGAAAATATCCATTAAATCCCTTAAAACAATTAGGTGCATGGCACATGACCATATACGAACAAGAATTGTAACGGCTCAAGGGTGCAAAGTGTCGAAGCCGTTTTAAATTATGACAAAGCACCTTAAATATTTATTTTCAAAATCTTTCAAAAAATTTGTTCAAAATTACACGTGAATTTAGGACCACTATGGTGCAAAGGCTACAAATAATAATTGTCAAAAAAAAAAAACACAAACAATTTAAGGGGCAGTTAGTGTTGTCATGGTATTTTATGTAGGTGGTGGCTTCCTTATATATGTGATTATTTGTTTTTCTTCTCTTGATATATTCTATATATATATATATATATATATATATATGTACACATATTTATAAATATATACATATTCATATATATAAACTTGTGCACCAATTAGCCAATTATTGGTCACTTTGGCGGCGTTTGGTAATAATTTATGGTAACAATAGTCTTTTTTTTTTGTTTTGGAAACAGAATCGCGTTTGGTAACGATTTTATCCTAAAATAATATTTTTTTTAAAATTTTTTTTTTTTTGCTTTGGCCTGCGGCGATGGCAACGGCGACAACGACAGTTACTGGCGGGTGGGTTACTGTGGCCGGACGGTCGGCAGAGGGTGACGGAAGTTGCCGGAAGGTGGCCGGCGGCGGCGGTGGCCAGACGGTGGGCGGCTGGAGATGCCGGAGGTGACAGGCGACGGTCGCCGGAGATGGCCGGCGGATGAATAGTGACCAAATTTTTGGGAATGGAATGAGAATTATGATAAACAATTTTTTTTTGTTTCTCATTTCTTAAGAAAAAAATGGGCATAATTCTCAAATGGGAACGAAAACAAAAATTACCAAATGCTATTCTCAAACACAATTCTCAAAAATTTGGGAATGGAATGGAAATTTCTGGAATGGAAACGGTTACCAAACGGGCCTTTGCAACCAGCCAGGGGTGGTCATGGGCCGGGCCAGGTTGGGCTCGGGCCGGGCTTAGACTACAATATTACAAAAAAAACTCTAGGCCCGAGCCCGGCCCTATAAGAAAATTTTAAGCCCAGAGCCCGGCCCACAGGCCTCCGGCCCTATTTTTTTTTTTTTAATTTCAAAGATAAATACAAAAAATTCTCTCTCCTCAGTCTCCTGCGGCGCTACTACTGTTGTGTGAGAAAATGAACAGGGTTAGGGACCTTAGGGTTGTATAATTGTATAAATTATTATTGTAATGTATAATTGTATATATATATATATATATTTATTTATTTATTATTATTATTTTTTATTATTTCTTTGGGCCCGGCCAGGTCGGACCTAAAATTTTTGGACCTTGTCCAAGCCCGACCCTAAATTTGACCGGGCCCTAAAATCTAGGCCCGAGCTCTGCTTATGGACTTAAACTCTAAACTCAAGCCCTAAAAAAATCGGGTTGGGCCGTTCGGGCTGGGCGGACACCCGGGCCCTGACCACCCCTAGCAACCACATAGATTTTTTCAAAATATTATAAATAGATAAAGCAAATTCATATTATTGTGTTGTACTATCATTTGGTCTTTACCCTTTGTTTTTATTAATTATAGATTAGAATTTTGTAAGGTGGGGTACTTGTGTTTATTTAATAATAGTTTTAAATCCACGTGCCTAGAAAAAGTAATATTAATATTTTTTTTTTTTATAATTTAAATATTTTAGTGTTATAATTTTGATTTCTTAACCTATATATAATATAAAATATAAAATATTTTTTAAAAGATAATTTTTTTTTAGTTTAATTTAAATTTATATAAATTAGGGAATGAGTATATAAAATTTTAAATATTTTAATTAATTTTTTCTAAAAATAAAAAAAGGTGACACATAACATCCAATGTCATTAAATACCTTGAAACATTATCTTCAAGAATGAAGGCTTGCATGAACATTAGCTCCAAGAATGAAGGCTCCCATGATGATGGCTCTTATCTTTTCATTGTATATTATTTTCACATTACTAGGAATGTTTTCCATTGTTGATGGAGGAAGAGCTTTTCCAGCAGGTGACTCCCTCTCTCTCTCTCTATCTATGTATATATATATATATATGTTGGGTTCATCTCTCATTGGATGTGGAAAGGGGTTGTGGTCAGATTATAAGTGTGAAGAAAAATATCACCTCATGAGTTAACTTTTGTGCTTAAGAGAGGTCTGAGACCACCCTACACTGGTATCAGAGCCCTGGTTACGACGCTTCTGGCCCAATTGCTAAAGAGAGAGTGATTGGTCAAGAGTTATCTAACCAAAGACCCGATGTGTGAGGAGGATATTGTTGGGTTTATCTCACATCAGATGTGAAAAAGGTTGATGATTAGGTTATATGAATTATTGAGAGAGGCCCGAGACAACCGTAAAATATGTGTGTGTATATATGTGTTATTGATTTTAAATGATTTGCCAAACGGGTACTGATTAATTATTGTAATGGTGGGTATGTGAGGCTATATATATAGTAGCCCTTGAGTTATGAGAGAATAATAAGAAATTGATGTATCTTTTCTCTCTAATTTTTCTTTTTCCTCTCTAATTCTGTATTCTTCCTCTGCAATTCTCTACCTTCTGATTTCTTCTCTCTATTATCTTTTTTCTTTGTCTTTCGGAGCTGACACTTGCTCGAAGAGCGCTCTACGCCATTTTAACATGTTGATTTTGCATTTAGGGCATATCAGGCCTGAAGCTTGACACGTGTGTGTATATATATGTATGTGTATATATATATATGCTTCATCACCACTTTATTTTTCTCTATCCTTTTTCGACAAATCTAGTAATAGCAACCTCTCTTTGTACATAAATGATTTTAGGCATTATATCACCAGGTTTATACAAACATAGCCTTATCACGAGGGATTGTTAATTTGGAGTCATTTTATAAAAGAAAATGCACAAAAAAATTTAATAAATCTTACCTCTCTGCATAAAACCACTTCTTTTGGGGGTTAGTGTTTATGTTTTTCTGTTTCTACTCAATAAATTGGGATGAAAATTTTATTTCTATTTTTATGTTTCTACTTCCAATATTCGGTGTGGTTTGGTTAGTGAAGGCGGCCGATGGGGTGGCGGCGGCTGGAGGTCGTGGTGACGGGAGGGATAATAGTAGGAATAGTTTTTTTTTAAGAAATTTAAGAAATAGTTCCTAATTACTTTCAATATTTTGGGAATAGAAATGTGTTTACCAAATAAGTTTTTGTACATTAATCCCAAAAATTTGAGAGCGAAAACAAGAATAAAAAAACAGAAACAATAACCAAACAGGGCGTTCACAAATTGTGAGGTCTCCTCATACTTGTGGAACAAGGTCAGTTAAGCACTCATCTCGTACGTGTGGGATAAAAAAATACACCCCTCTTCCTAAAAAAAAAATATTTTGTTTGTTGTAGAAGGCAAATAGAACCCTACAATACAACTATTAAAAACATGACTTTCAAAACAGAAGGCTAGGTGACCTCTCTTTTTGCATCCATGAAGTTTAAGCTCAATATTATTTTTAATTACATCTTATTGTAATTTGAAGTATGTACAAAGCCACGGTAAATCGATTCTGTAAAAAAAATATTGTTTTGCAGTTGTAGTTATTTTTAAAAGTAGTGTTTGTTTTGATTTTTTTTTAAATATTTTTAAAAATAAAAAGTAAAAACCTTTTTAATTATGACACAACACCTTAAATATTTATTTTCAAAATCTTTTAAAAAAATTGTTCAAAATTACACGTGCATTTAGGACCACTATGGTGCAAAAGCTACAAAAAATCATTGTCTAAACAATTTTTTTTATTTTTTATACAAGAAAAACCCAATTTGAGGGGCAGATAGTATGTCATTGTATTTTATATATGTGGTGGCTTCCTAGTATATATGTAATCATTTGTTTTCCTCCTCTTGTTATCTTCTATATATATATATATATATATATTAGCGTATAACTCATGCCTATATATATATTAGCGTATAACTCGTGCCTAGGCACGAGTGTAAAACAACAAAAAAAATTAAAAAAAATTGTCATAAGCTTATCTATTTCAACATTTCACACATATTTCATTTGAATATCAATAATAACTAATAATCGAGATTAACATTATGTACCTATTTCATTTGAACAACAATAATAACTAATAATTGAATATCAATAATAATTAACAATCGAGACAAACTTATAAATGTGAAGAAACTACCCGCAAAACCAATTGAATGGAACACATAAATTCAAGCTATTATTATGAAACGAATTAAAATATTCCGAAAAAGCATAAAATGCAGCTAACAAAATGAGAATAAAAATCAAATTAATAAGCTCAAGAGAAATTACACACCGTTTAGGGCAAGAATCGAACCACGGCAATCGTGTACACCTTTTATCACTGGTGGTGGCAGTGAAATTGCTCCGATTGTTCAGTCAATGAAGAGAGGTTCTTGTAGTGAATCAAACGAAACAAATAATCTAAATCAATGAAAGTCGTTCATACATGTGGTTGAGATTAAAATACAAAATTTTTTTTTTTTTTTAAAAAGAGTGATAAGCATTTATTAATGTCCATAAAATAATTTATATTCCTCATTATTGGAGAAACAAAAACTACTATATAATACTTTTAGTTAAAGAATACTTTTACTCACAGATGGTTTGCCACTTTGTTTTCGATAATAGTACAACATTCTACGGCTATCAAGAACAAAAAATCTTCTTTCCCAGTCACCCCTCAAGTTTGAAGAGCGTTTGGAAAGATAACCTTGCCGAATTGTTTGAACCTGAAATATTTCTACATATTTAGAGAAGTTTTCTGGAGTAAAGTGAAAAAAAGTAAAGGAAAACAAAAGGCTAGAAAACAGAGCTCAAGATCTTGAGGTCCTCATCAACGCCCAAACACGCATGCGCACAAAAAAATACCAACCTTTCCCTTTGCAGCAGATTGCATAACTGCCTCTATCATTTTATGTGAACTCCTACCAATAGATTGTATACCATCTCCATTAGGAGATCTATTAGAACCATTTGAACACCACCTGCTCTCCCTATCAATCTGTCTTCTGTACTCTTGCATCCTTTCATTAAGAGCAGCCTGCTCATAGTTGGACCTCTCTCTTGATTGTTGTGCATAAGTCAAGACCTGCAGCACGGTGGACATTTTATTTCAGTACGTTTCACCAAAGAACGACAACAATTAGTCCCATATACTTTGAATCATCTCTCATCAATTCAATTATGTGCAAGTCATCTCATCTATTACAAAAAGGCAAACAAAAGATTAAACATATACTGCTAAAATTAGGGCCGAATTGAAATAGAATTAGCAATCAAACGTATATTAAACAGATGCAACAAAACAACTCCAATGAGTATTTATCCATTCAATCTAAATGCAGCATATTCCCCATGTATTTCTCCACAAAAACTAATAGGGTAAACGAAGAAAATATTTACACCCGCTCCCATTTGAAATGATATTAATCAAGTAGGCATGATAGAAACCAAGGGTATTGTACATTAGTGGCCAGCGGCGGCAGCTATTAGCAGTTAGTGAGTCATTTAAATAAGGATTCTCTTGAACAAAAAGAGTCAAATCTGAATAGTCTAGTAAATAAAGCATAAAAGAGAATAGTTGCAACTAAATGGAAGGGGAAATGATGACAGACCTGATTGATATATGGCTCCATCTAATGCAACAACTCATAGCCCTACATATCAAAAAGTGTTAGGAAGCTTATAAGAACATATAGCAAAAATATGAAGAGAGACCCATAATCTAATCTACCTGTTTGAAGTATCAAAGATGAGCGTCCATCGTACCACTGACTGCTTCCAAAATTTCAAACCTCTTTTTCGCTTCAACATTAGAAAGAGCAATTACCTAGACGGAAAGCATCCAATCATATTACAACCTAGATTTTGCTTGTAAAGCACAGACCTCTACAGAACACTGGTTTAGTCAATAAATTTTTTTTTTTTTAAAAAAAAAGGATTCACCAGATGAAAGCAAGATTGCTAAAAAACAGACCTTGCATTATGAAGTTCTTGGAAAAATAGTTTAACTATGTGAAAATCTGAAGACTAAAAGTATGAACTCTATAGAGTATAGTATTGCATGTCTTGTAATGATCTAACAATAATCCTTAAGGGTCCGTGCCGGAAACTACCTCTTCTAGAGTAGTAGCTATATCGCTCTTTGAGCCTTTCCTCGGTGACAAAAACTTCTCACGTGCGTGCAGCAGGGAATGTGAATAATAAATTTCTATGCTACCACTATTATCTTAAAACCATGTTTAATCGAAATCAAGTGTTGTTGCAATTACCTCATCCAACTCATACTCCAAGCATAGAACTCTTTATCTCCAACCATAGAATTTCCAAGCTCCAACTTGATCCTCTAGGAAAAATTAAGAATGTTTTTGGATGTTTTTGGTCTATTCTCAGTAATTGGAACAAAAACAAACAATTAAGAACAGAAACAGAAATTAGAGAACTAATACAAATATGTTTTTTTTTTCTGAATACACAATATTCAAGGATTTAAGCATCAACCTCATTGAATATTGTGTAAAATCACAACAGCGGGCGTGAGTACAGGTCTCGAGTGTGAGCTTTTGGCAGTCCATCGAGCTGCAAATCATCTCACGATTGGCCTCCGATATCCATGGATGACCTGTAAATCATATTCAAATCATATTGTAAGCAAATGCAATAAAATTCCTACACCAAAAACACTAATCAAACAAAATCAAAGGAAAAAAAAAAAACTAATCGATTCATAAACACAATCAAAATAATGAAAGTAAATTCAAAATGGCGGGAGATAGATCAAATCAACATTATTTGAAATCAACATTATGAACATTTTTTTTCTTCAAATTTTTATGAATTTCAATTAGTACATTTTTCTCTCTTTTCTGTTATGCCAAGTGCATGAAAATTGAGTTTTATGCAGGAATGTAAAAGAATGGGTAAAAAAGAATCAAGTTAATGAAGTTTACATGCTAGAATCCCAAACAAAATTGGTGATTAAAACCTTGGAGTTTGCAAACATAAAAAGCATTGCATTTATGTAATAGTTAAAAGGTGTCTAATTTCAACCATATTCAACTTGAAAATCTTTTTTAGATTAAAACACTAAGAAGGTAACAATTTGAAACATGGGTCGAAATCAACAGTAAACATAAAAAGCATTGCATTTATGTGAAATTCTTGACAGCAAGAAATCTGAGAAAGAGATAATGATTCAGATCTAAGGGAGAACTAAGGGAGATAAAGAGATTCAGGTCTTTCTATGGCAAAATTCAAGTAAAAACACTTTAATAAAGAGAAGTTTGAACTGCAAAAAGTAAGAGAAACCTAAAAAGCATTGCATTTAACATGGAGATTATCTAACAACACCAACACTAAAACAATCATACCACCATTCCACAATTTCAACAGAACAACAAATTCAAACGAATCTCCCACTCTAAATTGAAGCACATATAGGAGAATTATGCACCAGAATTATTAGAACTATCCAACAGGCAATAATAGTTTGCAAAATAAATGTGCTATATATATAACTATCCACCAAGCAATCAGAAATAAACAAACAATAGAGAAAGAAACGAAAATAGGCAATATTACCTTAGCTAGATGACTCTGGATCGTTTAGCTCGATAGTTGTCATCGACAACACATTTAAACAACCAAATGCCTAAAAAAGTGCAGAAGATTGTCAGTGATATATATATATAATCCTGAAATTTCAGCAAAATTGAGCATGAATTTTAGAGTGAACAAATTATTAAATGTAGGGAATGGAAACAGAATGGAGACTGACCTTAGCAGTTGATCATCTGAAGCGACGCCGATTATTGTGAGGCAGTGTGTGTCTGATGTGAGGGGCTTATGGATGCGAGATGGAGGCAATGTGTGTCTGATGTGATCGTCCAAAGGGACTGAGTTTGGTTCAACGAAGGGATTGTGCTTCGATGCTGATTGTTGCGAAGAAGCTGTGCTTCGGTGAAAGGGCAATGAAACAGAGATGCTGTGATGATGGCGATGGAAAGACGATGGGATCGATCAAGTCCCTGAGTCAAGGAACCCCAAATTAAAATTGAAAGGAATAAAAATTAGAAATCGTAAATCAGAAAATCAAAAAAATAAAAATTCTGGGACAAATACTTACCATGAAGGCCAAAGGGACTGAGTTTGGTTCGATGAAGGGGCAGTGCTTCGATGGTGATTGTTCAATCAAGAGACGATGGAGTAGGGATAGCGTGGTGATGGCGATGGTTGGCGGTACGGCAGCTGTTATTCTGGCGATGAGAGAGCAACCCTAATTTGGAGAGGGCACAACGGTAGAGAGAAAGCAACCCTAATGCGGTAGAGAGGGAAATCGAAAAGTGACAGTGGCGACTGAATCTTTACGCGTGTGAAAGAGAGAGAGGATCGGCTGTCTCAAACCACCGTATCATCATACGCCGTCCGAATCAGACCACCCACGGCCATCGCCATCTAGATCCGGCCAAGTCGACGGCAACGGCTAATGCGACAGATCGAGGCGACGATGGCGATGGCAATGGCGAACGACGATAGCGAAGGAGCTCTGCGAAGATTATGGAGGGTATGAATTCGGCGGAGAAGAAGAAGAATCCGTGGAGTGGGGCGACGAATTCGGTGGAGAAGCAGATAGATAGTAAGTCTTGATGCAAGCAAAGACACTGTTGATGATGCAAGCAAGGACACTGTTGATGATGGTAAGTGTTAAAAAATAAGGTTGATGGTAAGTGTTGCATGTTGTATATATTATAGATATATTATATAGATATGTTGTATATAGATATTGTATATATCCAGAGACATCCAACGGTTACGAATATCTAGAGACATCCAACGGCTCTGGATGTAAATGAGCTGATTTATTATATAGATATACACACATATTTATAAATATATACATATTTATATATATAAACTTGTGCACCAATTGGCCAATTATTGGTCACTTTGCAACCACAGAGATTTTATCAACATATGATAAATAGATCAAACAAATTCATATTATTGTGGTGTACTATGATTTGGTCTTTACCTTTGTTGATGTTAATGGTAGAATTAGAATTTTGCAAGGTGGGGTACTTGTGTTTATTTAATATTAGGAATTCTCTCTACCTAAAAGAATTATGTTGATTTTTTAGTTTATAAGTGAAAAAAGACAGTAAATAATAATAAAAAAGACCAATTAAATAAAAATATAAAACTTAAGGTTACACAACATAATTCAATTTAACCATCTTAGAAGTAACGGCGTAAAATTTTTGGGTGAGAATTTCCCTCACAAAAACTTCATATTATTTTGTTGTACTAAGATTTGGTTGTTTACCCATTGTTTTTATTAATGATAGAATTTAGAATTTTTAAGTTGGTGTACTGACGTTTGCGTTTGTTTAATATTAGGGATTCTCTGTGTCTAAAGAAATTATATTAATTTTCTAATTTATTTACCGCAAAAAGTAGTAACTAATAAAAAAAAGGCAAATTCTTTCAAAAGTCCTAAAACATAAACCCACCACTTGTAGGGGTCCCATCACCCTTCATTAAAATGGAACTCCTACAAGTGGTGGTTTTATGTTTTGGGAGTTTTAAAAAAGTTTCCCAATTAAAATGGTCAATTAAATACAGATTTGAAACTTAAAGGGTACACAATATTATTTAATTTAATCATCCTCACAAAAACTTCATATTATTGTATTGTACTAATATTTGGTTGTTTACCCTTTTTTTTTTAATTAATGATAGATTTTTTATTCGGTGATGTTTGTTTAATATTAGGAATTATTTGTGTTTAAAGACAGTATATTGATTTTTTAATTTATAATTGTAAAAAGATAATAAATAATAAAAATATTAGCCAATTAAATACATATATGAAACTTAAAGGATATCAAATATGTTGACTATGATATCAAATACAAATCTCATGTTTAGTTGATTTCAATTCGACAGATTCAATCTAGTCAATTTTAACTAAATGACTAAAAATTTATTAAAATTAGTACAAGTAAAAGAAAAAAAAATGTGACTTCAAAAGGACAATCTATTAATTTTAAAAGGGTGGTTGTTGAAAAAACAATTGTCGGTCTGATATTTGTTACCCAAATCTTAGTAATAATTCTCCATGCCAATTACACTTGTAATGACAATGATATTATTGTCTTTATTGGGTAAAACAATTTTTAATGACATTTCTTCCAACGTTACCATAATTTTTTTTAACTTCCCCAAGAAAACTTCTATGATTTTTTACATGTATACACATCATCTCTAGAGAGAGAAAGAGGAGAGAGAGTAGCATTCGAATGTCATTAAATACCCTAGAAAGAAACATTATTTTCGTCAAATTATATACCTTGAACATAAGCTCCAAGAATGAAGGCTCCCATGATGATGACTCTTATCTTCTCATTGTATATTTTCACATTCCTAGGAATGTTTTCCATTGTTGATGGAGGAAGAGCTTTTCCTGCAGGTGACTCTCTCTCTCTCTCTATATCTATATCTATCTATCTATCTATCTATCTATCTATCTATCTATCTATATACGTTGGGTTTATCCCCCATCCGGGGTTGATGGTCAGGTTATAAGTGTGAGGGAAAGTCTTACCTCATGAGCTAATTTTTGGCGTCGAGAGAGGCACGAGTCCACCTTACACTAGAGTATCAGAGCCCAAGATTACAACATCTCTAATCCAATAGTTACAGAGTGAAAGACTAGTCGATGATTAGTCGACGAAAGACCCCATATGTGAGGAAGAGATTGTTGGATTTATCCCACATCGCATGTGGAAGGGACTGGTAGTCAGGTTGTAAGTGTGAGAGAAAGTCTCACCTTATGAATTAACTTTTGAGATTGAGAACGGCTCGAGATCACCGCCCTACAATATATACGTATTATTTGATTTTAAATGATTTGCCAAATGGGTACTGATTAATTCTTGTAATGTCATGCAGAGAATCATGAAGGAAACTATTTTATGATGATGAAGGTTGAAAATGATAAGGTAGGAAAACCGCCATTTTCTCCACCTCCATCTCCACGTGCAGATACTCCAACTCATGATGGTCTTGTTTATTCGCCTTCCGAATTTTATTCTCCTCCTAATCCTTTCTCAGCTTCATTCTGATTTAAGGTACACATCACATTAATTATCATTTTTTTTTTAAATATTTTTCTTTGTTGTTGAACTCTAAATTCATCTTGTAAATGTTTTTCTAACGCTTTGATTATCATGAATTTGTGAATTTTGAATGTTATATTGAAATTAATTAGGCACCATTTTTAACGTTTCTTTATAGTACTATTTTGCAGTTGTGCCAAAAAGTAGCTATTTTTAAAAGTAGTGTTTGTTTTTTTTTTTTTTTTTTTTTTTTTTTTTTAATATTTTCAAAAATTAAAAAAAATGTAAAAATGTAATTTTTTTTTTTTTTTTGAAAAACAATAACTGTTGTTTTTGTTTCTTCGATTTTAAAATTTTTGTTCCAACTTTGATTTTTTATTTTTATCATATCACTACTAACTGAGAGGGCTTGAAGTCAAACAGGTTATATGTTTACACTTACTTAAGTTATTGGACCTGTCTATAAACCATAGAGGTAGCGGTTAGTAGCATGTAATTCAAGTCTTTAAATTAAAATTGAAAATTAACGCATGTAATTTTAGATTTTAACATGCATTTTATTTGTAATTTCAATTTTGAAACTCCAATTCCCTGAAACCAAACGTGACTTTGGAATTCAAAAATTTTTCTCCTAATTATCATGTTACCCTCATTCCTTTTGAATTTATTTTACAGGGTTCAATGTGAAGAAAGATGGAAAAGGCGCGCACGAAGTTGATGTGTGTGTATATATATGTGTGTATGTGTATGTATATGTGTGTGTATGTGTGTATCTATAAGTGTGTGTGTATGTATATATGCATCAATTATGCGTGTTAGGGCTATGTATAAGCCTTGTGATATTATGTCTAAAATCATCAATGTATTTGTTGAAAAAAGATTGAGAAAAATAAAGTGGCGATGAAGCATATATATATAGACTAATGGTAACTAATTTGAAGTTTCAGCGGTGGAAGCGGGAATTTAAGATAAGTAGACATGCAACTATATGTTGGAGATATCTAAGAGGTGAGAAGATGGAGTAGTTTAAGGATAAAATTGGCAATGATAAGTTATGGAAAGAGATATGAGGAAGTGAACAAAATGTGGGGTGATATGCGGAGTTGTATTAGAGAGATAAGAAGAGAAATTTTAAGAGTTTTTAGAGGAGGAGGACCATAATATAAAAAAAAGTTAGTGATAGAATGAGGAGGTCCAAAAAACCATCTGTGACAAGAAAATAGCTTACAAAGAAAGACAAAAATGTCGAAGTAGAGAGAGTTGAGAGAAGTATAAACATGCAAAAACAGAAACAAGAAAAAGAATTAAAGAATTAAAATTTCGGATATACAATAATTTGTATCAAAAGTTAGATACAAAAGCTAGAAAAAAATGACATATTTAAACTTACTAAGCGATGTAAACGAAAGACTAGAGATATAGGAAGCGTCAGATGCATCAAAGACGATGATAAGAAGGTCTTGGTGAAAGATGAAGAGATTGTGGAACGATGAAGAAGTTACTTTTATAGCCTATTTAATAAGAATAATGCTGGGGAATTTAAATTAGAGTTGCCTAGTTTACCTTCAAATAGAATTTATAGGTTTGATAGAAGAATCAAGGTCTCAGAAGTTAGAATGGTATTAAGAAAAAGGAGATTGGAAAAGTAACAAGGACAAATGAGATCCCTATAGAGATGTGGAAAAGTCTGGGAGATCTTGGGATAGAGTAGTTGACTAGATTTTTTAATGATATTTTGAGGACTAAAATAATGCATGATGATCGATGGAAGAGTATCTTGGTACCCATTTATAAAAATAAAGGGGATGTTCAAAATTGTGCGAATTACCGAGACATAAAACTTATAAGTCATATTATGAAATTTTGGGAAAGAGTTATAGAATATAGAATAAGATATGAAATGAGTAAAGAAGAGAATCAGTTTGGATTTATGTCCAGCCGATCAACCACTGAAGCTGTTTACTTACTCAGGAAATTAATAGAAAAATATAAGAAGAAAAATTTACATATGGTATTTAAGCAATTAAGGATACATATGAAGGTATAGTCACTAATGTTCAAACAAGAAGAGACGATACTTATGCATTTTCTATTAATATAAGCTTACATCAATGATCATCTTTAGGCCCTTAGCTCTTCGTTCTAGTGATGGACGAACTCACAAAACATATACAAGATGGAATACCTTAGAGTATGTTATTTTCGGATAATATAGTACTAGTTGATGAAAATAGAACATGTCTTAATATTAAGTTAGAAAGATAGAGAAAATCCTTGAAGTCTAAAGGCTTAAAGGTTAGTAGAAATAAGACGGAATACGTACATGCATTGTAATTTTAGTAATGCTCTAAGAGATGATGATGCAGTCGAAATTGGAGATGAGGAGGTTCGAAAAGTTGATCATTTTAGATATTTAGGTTCAATGATTCAGAGTAATAGCGAAATTGATGATGATATTACTCATAGAGTCAAGGCATAATGGTTGAAGTGGAAAAGTACAATTGGGGTAATATACGATCATAGAATACCATTTAAACTCAAAAGAAAATTCTATAAAACTGTAATAAAATCGCATTTTTGTATGATTTAGAATGTTAGGCAGCAAAAATAAAGCATGTCTAGAAAATTGGTGTGACAGAAATAAAAATGCTACGACGGATGAGTGAGACGACGAGAATGAATCAAAATAAGAATAAAACTATTAGAGAGAATTTAGAAATAGCACCCATCGAAGAAAAAATGAAAGAAAATAGTTTATAGTGGTTTGAACATGTGCATAAAAGACCTATAGAAGTATTAGTGAAAAAATGCGATTTAGTTCAAGTGCAGAGGAGTACTAGAGAGAGAGGTAGACCTAAGATGACCTGGTATAAGACTATTATAATTGATTTGATGACATTGAACTTGAATAAGGGGATGACCCTTGATCGTTTACTATGACGTAAACGAATTCATGTAACCAACCCTATTTAAGTGGGACAAATACTTAGTTGTTGTTGTTATATGTTCTCTCATGACTTGACCAATAAAAGGATGTCAAGAGTTGTTAATTTGGAGTCATTCCATAAAAGATAACTCAATCTAAATGTTAATATGTGTATATACATCTTCCTTTATTAAGTTAAACCTTAATTTCACTAGAAAAAAATTCTAGGACATTTCTCCTATGTCAATATAATTGTTTAAAGTTTTCTTAACATTATGCTTCTTAACTATTCTAACAATACAAAATTTTGTACACCACATAAAACTAAAGAAATGCGTGTACAAAGTCCTAGTCTTACCTCGCTACATAAAACCACTCTTTTTTTTTTTTGGGGGGGGGGGGGGGGGGGGTCTTTTAGATGTGCAAAATGCCCAAAATAGAATTATTTAGATAAAATAATAAAAGAAAAATTGTAGATGTTTTTTTAAAAATATAAAAATATAGGATAAATTGGTTTTTACTTGCATAATTATCAATGTACTTTTCTCCACTTTAAAAAATTACACTTTACCTATTTTCACTTTAAATAAAGTGAGAATTTTGTTTTTTCATTTAAAGTAAAGAAATATACTTAAAAATGGATGGAGTTAATAGACTAAATTGTTTATTTATTTTAATTTTGAATTAATTTTTTATCATAATTTTTTAAAATAAATTAAAATTAAAATAAAGAGACAATTTCATCTATTCCATCTAACATTTGGATAAAAAATAGAACTTAGTCTTAAATGTACCAGACCGATGTGAAAAATACACCCTTCAGATAATCGAGAAAGATAATTAGTTGAGGTGCACGTAAATTGACCCGGTGACACTTTTATCTTATCGCCGCCCCCCCCCCCCCCCAAAAAAAAAGAAGAGCAAATTCAACACATGAATTTTAAAACTAAGAATTTTAGGTCATCTATTACAAATGTGTGAGGTCCAAACGCACTCACAAACATAAAAGCACATGCCTTGGTTGAATTAATAGTCTCATAGTGAGTGTAGCAATAGTTGTTGAGGTGCACATAGAAGCAAACAATACAAGTACTAAAAATATGGCTTTCAAAGGAAAAGGTTAGGTTAACTCTCTTTTTGCATCCATGAAGTTTTAGCTCAATTAATTTATTTATTTTTTCCATTACAACTCCTTGTAATTTGAAGTTTTTTTGGGAGATATTTTGACAAAAAATGGCATTTTCGGTGATACGTTAACTAGAATTACTGTCTGTAACAAATAAAAATTCAAGATATAAATTGCAACAACGTCAAAATTTCACAAGGGTATAAATTGCAATTAAGCCAATAGTTGAAAAAAGAATGCTTCCATGTGTTTATTGAAAATTTAGGAAAAATTATACTTTCGGTCCCCGTCTGAAATTTGTTAAATTGAATATTTAGTTCCTCAAGTTTCGTATTTATTTGAATTCCATCAAATCAAATATGTGTTGATGATTTTGAACGAAAAATGAATTGTGTTCAAACGTAACATTTTAATGAGAATATTTTTGTCCACTTAACATAAGATGTTTTTTCCTAATATTTTTCTAATAGCAATTTAGACTTATTTCTCTTATTTTTCAGATGAAACACTGTTAGAAAAAAATTAGAAAAAATATCTTAAATTTAGTAAAGTGATGAAATGATAAAAATATCTCCATTCAAAATTCCCATACTTAACAAAGGTTATTTTTCATCCAAAATCATTAAAACTCGAACCAAATGTACAATTTAACAAAACTCATGTCGTTTCATCCCATACTTGTAAGACCAAAAGTGTAGTTTTACCTACAATTTAAGCTTTAAGCTCCACTTCGAATGATTGTCCTTAAAAAAAGGCCCTTTGGGGTCTATAAATGCCCTTGCGTGGATATTTTTTTCCTTATGCCTCAACTAAACATGAAAACCCTCACTAACACTCATCTGTCTCTTTGTTATTTTGGGTGCTCAAGCAACAAATCAACTAGGTAATATGTGTGTGTATATATATATATATATACCTCCTCTTGTCTTCATCTTTAAATTTCAAAATCCTTACTACAATAAATACTCTTATTTATTTATTTATAAAATTAATTTTCAAACATTGTACCAAATTTTTAGAGTTTTTGTCATTTGCACCCCTTAATTCTAGAGAAATCTCACTTTAATCCTTGTCCTTTTAATTTGAACACATAAACCATGAAATATTCAAAAAGTGAATCCAAATTATTAACTCCGACATTATTTTTTTACAAAAATCACCCATGTGTCAAGCGCGGAAATTAGCCACGTGGGTAAATTTCATCAAAAAATAATAACGGAGTTAACAATTTGGACTCACTTAAACACGATTTGGATACTTCAAGATTTAATGCATTTAAATTGAAAGAGCATTTCTCTGAAACTTTAGGGGTTGCAATTTGCAAAAATCTCAAATTACAATGATCATCTTGGTATTATTGTTTTTTACTTTTTTTTATTTTTTGTTCGGGTCAGCTTACGCACACCTCAAATAATCCCTTCTCAGGTATCTTAACAGTGCATTTCCCAACATTGGTTTGGTGCATTCATGATTAAATTCAAAATTTAATTCTCTAAAAATATTTAAAAAGTTTAATTTTCGAAAATTAAAAAAAAAAATCCAAAATAAAAATAAAGGAATTTTTTATGTATAGACCAAATTTCACACACTCTCTCCTTAATTAATATTTTTTTTAAAAAAATGTTATTATTTAATCCCCGAACAAAATATTATTAGTTTTTAATTTTTGTAGGGTAGTGAATGGACATATTTATCTTTCTATATATACAAAAAGGAACCCTAATTATCATTCCATTCTTTATTTTCAACCACTGCCAATCAAATTCGTCCTATCCGTCAGCCGCTCGTCTTCGATGTTCGTCGTCGTCTTCATCTATCAATTTGTTCGTCTTTGTCGCCGATCAATTTCGTCCTCTCCGTCGCCGACCAATTTCATCCTCTCCGTCGCCGACCAATTTCAACCACCGTTTGTCTTTGTCTTCGATGGTCGTCGTCGTCGTCTCTCTCTCTTCTGTTTTTCTCACCGCCATATCTGGACAGAGAGCCGCAACATCTGGACGTCGTTGGTGCGGTGACGGGGGCAATGGGATGAACATTCAAACAATTCATCAACAAGGTGAACATTTAGATCTCTCTTTCTCTCTCTCTAAACCAACGATCTCTCTCTATCTTCCCTTCTCAAATGAGGTTCAGATCTGTGAGTAATTTTTCAAATCATGAACCGCTGCCCTCTCTCTCTCTCTAACTCGTTTGTCTGCCCCATACTTGCTTCAAATCTGGAAATTTCCAAATTTGAATGTTCATATTCAGATTTGATGCATCTTCATACTTGTTTGTTTTTTATTGATTTTTTTAGGATTTTTGTCAATGTTTTTAATTTATTTTTTGTGAATATTTGCACTGTGATAGATTTGGTTGAATATCTATATTCAATGGTCATATAAAATACCCAAATTTGAATGTTCATTCTCGGTGTATGGCTTGGTGGATATTAATTTGCGACTTGGTGAATGCCAATTTTGTTAAATTTGTTTTGATTGTTGATTTTTTGTGAAGTTTTGTGTTTATTCTTTTTGTTGATATTAGGTTTCTTTCACATTTCTTGATTTGTTTTTGAATGATCGTACCGAGTTTTCAAATCTGTTTTGAATTAATTTTCAGGGTGAATATGTCATTGTAGTTGATGAATGTTTATGTCCATTTTGTTTTTGTTGATCTTAGGGATTTTCAATGGCTAGGTGAATGTTTATGTCGATAGTGGTTGCACTATTTTTTAGGAAACAAAATGAGTGATTTTTTTTAGAGAAACCGTCTCACAATTCATATGAACATTCACAAATTCATATTTTTATTTAAAAAATTTACAAGTTATATCATTAAAAAGAAGATTTTTTCTACATTAATTTGATATATATATTTTTATTTTTTGAATAGAGAATTGGTTCATAGCAGCGGATTTTCTAGACATTGGTGATATATTTGGAAACTGTACACTTCCCATAAATGCAGTGTTTACACAACACTAGATAACATGGTTTTGTAAATACAATATCAATTGGGGGCAAATATTAGAGACTATTTTGTAAGAATTAAAAAAATTATTTTCTTAGTTGAAGGGTTCATTTTATGAGTTGTATATCTCTTAGTATCTATATATTAAATTTTTTAAAAATAAAAATGACCCTACAACAAAAATTATTTATGATCTTAATTTCTTTAACCCTTAGTTAATTTCCCTCATGCAGCATAACCATTTGAAGAATTAATGAAGTTTAAGAACAACTACCGCCGCCGCCGCCAAAAAAGTCTCCCACACCAACACTAAAGCCAAAAACTCCTCCTCCACCACCACCGCCGCCGAGAATCATCCCACGACCTCCTCCTCCTCCAGAAGCGGCGGCGACTCCAAAGCTTCCGGCCACGAGAATCACTGATATAATTGGATGGAAGAAGAAATTCAAGAGCATGAGTGATTATAGACAGAGAAAAAGATCACCACCACCGCCTGCTCCGAATGTAAATCCACCCCGCGACGAGGTGACCAGGCCAATGATATTTCCACCTCCAAATGCCTTCATAGCCTCAGCTTGAGCAGACTACATATATATATATATATATATGTGTGTGTGTGTGTGTGTGATCAAGGTTGATATATAGATACATGTATGTGTGCGTGTATCTATTATATGTATGTGTATGTATCTAATAGTGTGATGAATATTTTTAGTTTTGTTTTTTGGGTTTTGTTGTGAGGAACATAAAAATTATAATAAATAAATAAATGATTGTTTACTTAAATTTTAGGTTTGAGTAATTAAAATCTCTATTGTTATCAAGATGTAAGGATAAATTACAATCATGGGTTTTTGACACTTTGTACCTTTGAATTTTTATTACTATTTCACTTTGGTTCTCATAGTTGCAATTTGAACACATTAACACCTTAAAGATCCATAGTCATCCCACTTCAGTCTAAATAAATAACTTCATTAAAAAATTTTACGATAAAAAAAACAATTTATGCCTAATTACTATTTTTAAGCGGACTTCATGGATATTTCCAACCTCTTCCCCCCTTATAATTTAAAAAAAAAAAAAAAAGAAAAAAAAACTATAAAGGATAATGGGGGATTCTGGGGAAGGAGAAGGCTTCAATTGCCTGTAAAACCTCTTAAAAACAATTGGTGCATGGCAGATAACTATTTTTTTTTTCAAAATTATAATGGCAATAATGACCTGAACTGCAGTGGAATGATTAAGAAATTTTAAAGTGTTATATGTTCAAATAAATTCACAATGTTGTAAGTGTAATTTCGATTTGTTCTTGCATTATTGAATGAATGGAGTAGGATAGAAATTAAAAAAATTATTTAATTATTTTTTAGTGCACCTTAATTAATGTCTCAACCTCTCTTTTTCAATTATTATAGAGAGTCACGTTTTTTTGACAATGCAAAAATATGTTTTTTTGGCAAATTTTATTTCACATCCTTTAAATATTGACATATTTCTATGTGATTGAATAAGTTTATTGCGTTTCAGTTTAAAGTTTCTAAGTATGTACATAATTTTAAAAGGTATTTCTATTAAATTTTTTGTCCAAATTGGATGGAATAAGAGACAAAATTGTAATTTTATATTTTTTTTTAATTTTGAATTGTTTTTTAATTAGGGACAAAGTTATGGACAAATCTATTTTTGACTCTAACTCTACTTAACACATTTCTACGTGGTCCAATAAATTTAATGTATTTCTGATATGACCCTCGCTATCTCAAGCTATCAAATGGAATCTTCTATTTTTCTTCTTAGTTTGTTATTGGATTGTTAAATGTTTGTTATTTGGTTGGTTGTTATTTTAGTTTGTTAGCATGTGAGGCTATATATATGTAGTAGCCTTTGAGTCATGGGGGATACAAAATGATAAATGAATTGATTTTTCTTCCTCTAGTTCTTCTTCTTCCTCTCTGGTTTCTTCTGAATTTCCTCTGTTCTTCCCTCTTCTTCTTCTTCAATCTTCTTTTATTTTGGAGTCGTCACCCGCTCAAAGAGTGTTTCTATTGCGCTGATTTTATTTAGTTGCAAGATTAGCGTATCAATTTCAATTTAAACCCTCTAATTAAATATTCATTTGGTTTTAAATAGTTTATTAACATTTCCATCCAAAATGGATAGAAAAAAATCACGTTGCACATGACATTTTATAGGGCTATTTTCGCCTCTCTCTTTTTTTCGTTTTTCTTATTCTTCTTTTCTTCTTCACCAAAGCCTTGTCGTCCACCCTAGCCGTTCCCCTGCATAGCGCGCCAAAAATTTTGCGATATGGTGATTGGCGATAGATACATGTGGACAAAATTCAAGATGGATCCAACAATGAGGATGGAGAAAACGAAGTTGGGCTCGTTAAGGCCGGAATTAGGACAAGACGTCATGTCCCCAGGCATGCACGAGGTATACCCACCAACTCCTCTATTAGAACCTTGAATGGGATTTGGTGATCGGCGGCGCCTAGATCTCCATCCCCTCAAAAATGAAGGGGGGAAAAAAAAAATTGGGTTGGACTTGTGGCAAAAGTTTTTGGTTCTGGGCTGGCCTTATAGTACCTAGAATATATTTGCACAAAGGGTCACTATAATTTTAAATTGACGTTAGGGTCCTTCAAAATCCAATGTCTAATATATTAATCCCTCAAAGTTCTGAATTTGTATAGGATTGGGACTATTTTTTGAGGATTCGAGATAGAACTTGATTAATAATACCTATAGTTTGATGACAAGTTACTTTTGACTTAAATGTAATGGGTAAAATGGTAATTTTACTTAATTCATATAAGAAAATTCTAAATGTACCCCGTTATTCACCTTATATTTTGTTAAAAGTATTATATTATCCTCGTAATAACTTATCAATTTTTTTTATTCGAATGAGTTGTTAATTCATCTGTTAATATTAACTGAATTGAATCTTTTTAGTTAATATTAATTATATATTGAATTTGTATTTAATATCATAGTTAAAGTCAATTAAAATGTTGTAGGAATTATAAATTAAATTAATCTTAAGATGATAAAAAAATAATAATAAAAATGCAAAGGGATTATACCACTTACAACCCATGTATTTCAGACGATGACCACGATAATCCCTTATATATTTTGATAAATACGATGGAGACTCTTTGCGAGAGAAAGATGATGATCAATTTCCTTTTACCCTTATCTTTTATCAATTATTATATTTTTAATTAAAAGTAATGCAATTACTATTTTACCATTTTCAAAAAAAGAAAAAGAAAAAAAGACCCGACAACATCTCCGCACCACCCCAACATCTCCTCTCCTCTCCCTCTCTCTCTCTAATATACACATACGCACACATATATACAGCCGGAGATTGACACGACAATAGAGAGCTATGATCTGATGGTGTTGTGGATGACTGTGATGGTGCTTTGGGGGTTGAGTTGCAGAGAGAGAGGTGGAGAGAACAGTAGAAAGAAGAAAAGAAAAAAAAAAAAAAAAAAAGGAAGAAAACGAGGAAAAAAAAAAGGAGAAAAAAAAATAGAATTAATGAAGGATATTTTTCACATAGGATAAATAGTTTTGGAAATGATTTTTATATTGCTAGGGTAAAACTAGAATTTAAATAATGCTATCAACTGGTTAACTCTGATTTGGAAGGTCGGGTGCTCCGATTGAAAATGATAAGAGGTATAGTTGGTATTAGTAAAAAATAAAAGGATTACCATGATCATCATCTCAAATATATGGGGTGTCAATGATATAAACCCCAAAAGATAAAGACAGCAAACTATATATAACAAAATAAAAATAAAAAAGGTATATAGAACTATATAGGGGCATGTACATGGAGGTCCTTTTTTGCAATTTCATTGACCGATCAAACCCAAGTGCTTTTTATTGCACCAACAACTCCTTTTGTCATTTTTCTGACCAAAATACCCCTCATCCAATTTTCGACTCCTAATTCTTTCACAGGTACAAAAAGATCCCCACCCCACCGTCACTATTCCTTCATCGTCGCCGATCGAAATCGTCGCCGCCGTTCGTCCTTCTTCGTCGCCTTCGTCGTCTCTATCACCGTCTCCGTCACTGGTCGCCCTTTGATTTCGCCGTTCGCCGCAGCTGTCCATGGTCAGATGACTCAGATCCAACTTCTCTCGCCGTTTTTCTTATTGTTCGTCCTTCGCCTTTCTCTGTCTCCGTTTGTCTTCGCCGTCCGCCGTCGCCGATCATCCTTCACCGTTCATTTTTGATATACCGTCGACGCTGCACAGCCGCAAAGAAAGATGGAGGCTAGGGTTCCAATTTAGTAACATTTATTATATTTTTTATCCCCTTATTTTATTTTAGATTCAAAATTTACTCTCTCTTTCTTTTTTTTTTATACTTTCCTCCCTTAAAATTTTACAACTATTCATGCATATTTTAGAGTTTTTCGAAAATCATTTTTTATAGAAATTTCAACAATTGAACCTCATACCCATTGATTTAATTTGTGTTGTTACAAAAATGCCAAAAATTCAAAATTCAAATGCATGTTGAATGTAACACTGTCTGTGTGTTGAATGTAATATCGTCTAATATTATCAAAAATCAATTTTTAAAAAAATTCAACAATTAAACCAGTTAGTTTCAGTGGTTGTTAAATGTAAAACTGTTTAACTTGTTGATTGTAACATTATCTAATATAGCCAAAATTCACGTTTCAAATCCCAAAATTGCATGTTGAATGTAACACTGTCTTAAATTCTCAAAAAAATCAATTAGTACTCGCCAATTGACCTCTCATTTGTTTCCAATGTGTGTTGAATGTAACACTTTCTAGTATTGCGAAATTCAAAATTCAAAGTGAGTGTTGAATGTAACACTTCCTAAAATTGTCAAAATTCAAAATTCGAAGTGGTTGCTGAATGTAACAATGCTTAACGTGTTGATTGTAACATTGTTTAATATTCTCAAAATCAAATTTTAGAAATTCAACAATTATATTCTCAAAATCAAATTTTAGAAATTCAACAATTATATTCTCATTGTCTTCACCGTTGCTGTCACCGTCTCCGTCCTCGGCCGTCTTCGCCGTCACCCTTCATCTTCGCCGTCCGCCGTCGCCGATCATCCTTCTTCGTCGCATTTTTTGTTCGTCCTTCGCTGTTCATAGTTGATAGACTGTCGAAGCTCTACCGCCGCACAGCTGCAAAATATCCCGATTACATGAGGCTAGGGTTTCAATTCAGTAACGTTATTTACATTTTTTACCCCCTTATTTTATTTTAGATTCAAAATTTACTCTATTTTTTTTTACATTTTCATCACTAAATCTTTGTTTATGCACGTTTTAGGGTTTTTCAATTTTTTTTTTTTTTTTTTTGTAATTCCAACAATTGAACCTCATCCCCACTGGTTTAGTTTGTGTTGAATGTAACCATTCCAAAATAGCCAAAAATTCAAAATTCAAATGCGTGTTGAATATTACACTATCTGATCTTGTCACATTCAAAAATAAATATGCGTGTTGAATGTAACAGTGTCTGTGTGTTGAATGTAACAATGTTTAACAATTCCAAAAATTTAAAATTTAAAATTTAAATGCGTGTTGAATGTAACAATGTTTGATCTTGTCGCATATTCAAAAAACAAATATACGTGTTGAATGTAACATTGTCAGTATATTGAATGTAACACTATCTAAATAATCTCAAAAATTAATTTTTTTGAAAATTTAACTATTGAACCCAATTGTTTCAATGTGTGTTGAATGTTGCACTTCTAAAATTACCAAAAAATCAAATTGCAAAGTGTCTGATTGAACAAACATTACACTTCTAAAATATTGAATATTACACTTCTAAATGTAACGCTATCTGATTGAATCAATTTGCCAAATATTCAAAAAATTATGCGTTTTTTAATGTAAAAAACTATTTACTATTATCAAAATCAGTTTTTAAAATGTTGTTGAATTTATCAAATCTTAGCATTCAACAAAATGAACTCCATGGTTTCGGGATGTGTGTGCTGAATGTAACATTTTCTATTGTGTATGTTGGATATAACATTCAAACTCAAACACAGTCGAGAAATCGTTGAAAATCGACCCATGAATCGAATCAAGAAAAACACGTGTTAAATGTAATATTTGTCTAATAATCCACTGAAATTCGTTGAAAATCGACAAAAACCGATCAGATCTAAGCTAGAACTCTCTATTCAATATCAAATCTAAGCAAAACATTTGAAGAAAATTGTTTCAATCAACCACTGAAAAATCACACACGGCCGCAAATCGAACATGAAATATTGAACAACAATAAACGATAAAAAACACAAAACCACAACTGAAGACCGCATCAAAACAAGAAACAATCAAACATTATACCCCAAAACAGTAAAAAAATATCGATAAAATATGATTACAGGAACTTCAAGTCCACATCAGATCAAAAAACACCAATCAAATCACCTTTACACCATCATCGTACGCTATGGAAACCTACATACAAAATCAAATTTGAACCCAAATTCATGTGAGAAATCAACAAATTTAGAATGTGTGTTGAAATGTAACACTGTATAAATATTGTCAAAAAATTAAATTTCAAAGTGTGTGTTGAATGTAATATTGTTTAGTAGTGTTGAATGTAATATTGCCTAATATTTTAAAAAATCAGTTTTTAGAATTCAACAATTGTCTTACAAACAAATACGTATTGAATGTAACACTATCTAATCTTGTCAGTATTTAAAAATAATATGCATGTTAAATGTAACATTGTCTGCTATTCTAAAAAATTATTTTTAGAATATTTGTTGAATACCACATCAAACACGAAGACACAATTGAAAGACCGCATCAAACATGAAAACGATCAAACATAAATTCAAACGAGTAAAAAAGGATCTGATGAAGGTATTTTTGGGCACCTCTGAGTCAGCACTTGAGACCCAGCCACGTGTCAACCCTCGCAATGACATGGACGTATTCCGGAATCCACAACGCCACGTTGGAGCATACACTGACTACGGTTCCTCCCTAGAATCTCATTTACACCTAGGGAGGAGCGAGGAGCCCTACAAAGACGTGCCGCTCTGAGCTCTACGCCGTGCCCTTAGCGATCAGTTTCAAGGTCTCAGTCGCTCACCTCGACCGACTCTCATTTTCACCTTGTTTCTTCTCCAGGACTCCACGGATCTCTACGCTCCTTCACCAGCTCATCGCCACAGGCTTGTCAAAAGCCCGCAGGCTTCGCCAAATGGGCCCAAAAGCCCAAGCCCAACAATTATCTCCTAAACGCCCCAGATTATAGGCTAAACACAGGGTTTCGACTAATTAATCGTGTCTAAGCCCGACTAATCATCTCCAATGCTTATATATATCGGGAGCTATGTAAGCCCGAGGTACGTTTTAAGGACTTACATTACGTGCGAGTTCATTTGTTTTCTTACTATATTATGTACCTTTTCTCTCTGAGTATTGATTACCACGCCGGAGGGGTTTCACCGGGATAAATCTCGGTCTGAGCCTTCTACAGGTACACTTCCTGAGGAGTAGGACTCTGGACACAGCAAGTCAGTCCTCTCAGGACCCAGCACAGCTCGCTCGAGGACTTTTCAATCAACGACTCCACCTCAGCAAGAGGACTCACCTGTCATCCGACTGGACCATACTCGAGGTGTGTACCAATTTTATGCACCAACAGGATCGATAAAAATGATTACCAGAACTTCAATTCCACGACACATACAAAAATCAACGATCAAATCTGAGTCGACGGTGAACAGACAATCAAAGCGAAATCAACAAAAGACATGAAAAACCTCAATATACAAAAAATGAATCGGCGTTCTACGAAATCAACGATTGACGACACATAAATCAAAAAATCGAGAATTGATTGATTGAATTGAATTAATCTAATCGCATACGTTCACCCTTTGCCCTTCGATTCACTGTCAAACCAGTTTAATGTAGCAAGCTCCCAATGAATCTAGCAATCCACCAGAGCAATCTGCGAAAAAACCAAAGGGGATCAAAGTTGTAAGGCTAGAACCCTAAATTTTCAGATTTGGAACCCTAAAATGTTCAAAGCTAAAACAGAAAATTCGAAAAATAAGAAAAAGAAATCGCACGATTTGAACAAAATAAGTACAATATTCGGTGATCGAGCAACTTCATTGTGAAATCATTAATTTCGTCAATGATTTCATCCTTAAAACCCTAAAATCGATTGTTGCGATTTCGTCAATGATTTCATCACTAAAACCTAAAATTGATTTCTGCAACAATGAAATCAAAGTCGAAAAAAGAGAAGCCGAATTCGAAAATTGAAAATCTAGATATATATATACAGAAGAAGATAGTTTACACATATGGCAGTCGGCGACGACGACGATGGCGATGGAAATGGCGACGGCGGCGATGGTTGATAGCGGTGGATACGGTATTAGCGATTGCTGCAGACAACGAGGAGAAGACGCACGAGAACGGCGGCGGAGAAGATCGACGATGGAGAAGAGCGACAAATGGATAATACGCACGAGAATGGCGGTGGAGGGGAGCGACGATAGAGAAGAGTGCCGATGGAGAGGAGCGACGATGAAGGCGGTGGAGTATCGACGAATAACACACGAAAAATGTAGGGTTAAACACCTCAGGGGTATTTTGGTAATCTGACATGTGCGATTTTTTAAATTTGGGACTAATCAGTTCAAAGTTTGATTAGGATGGGAGTTTTGGGTTCAGTTTTAATTAATTGGTATTAAATGGTACATAAAAAGTAAAAACAGTACTTGGTGGTAATTGTTCCAACTATATATAACAATAATATATTTCTGTTAATTTTTAATTAGGGTTTTTACACTTTACACCCTTGAAATTTGACTACTATCTCACTTTGGTCCTTGTGGTTTTAATTTGAACACATAACACCTTGAAGTTTCCTAATCATCTTGCTTTCGTCCAAATAATTATCCGCATTATAATTTCGAATGGTAAAACAATCACGTTCATGACACTTGATTATTTTTAAGGGAGTTTATGGATGTTTATGGATATCTTTATTTTTTTCCTTTCCCTAATTCTCCTCTTTCCCAAACACAAAAATGGACATATATAAATATATGGGGTGGGTGCCTGGGTGGGGTGGCAAAAAAAAATTGTTTAATATTTTGGACTGAAGCGAGATGATTTGGAAATTTTAGGGCGTTATTGTGTTCAAATTAAAATTATAGGGACCAAAGTGAGATAATGATCAGACTTCAGGTTTGCAAAGTGTCGAATGTTAGAGTAAAATTAAATATATGGGCTTATATATTAAATAAATGTGAATTATAGGCTATCAAATAAAAGTAGACTAATTAAAGTGATCAATTTAAGTTTTGGTGCCTTAATTAATGTATTATAAAGTGTGAGTATTAATGTGTAGAGACAAACGTAATTTCTATTTTTATGATGGGTTAAAATAAAAAATAAGAAAATACGAACAGACATGACTGTTTACGAACAGACGCGATTGTTTACGAACAAACGCAACTATTTATGAATAGACACGGATGTTTATAAATAGAGGTTGTGGTCCCTAGATCACATAACGTTTTCTATTCTTCTAATCCCCATTGTCAGAGAGAAATTTATACAAAAAATAAGTGTAGATCTAAAAGATCATAAAAACTCAGAATCAGATATTTCAACTTTCATATTATGAATTCAGGTACGCTTCCGCAAATTCAGTATTTTTATTTTTGATGATTTAATATGAATGTTCTTGTTTGTGTAATGGCTTTCACATATAGAAATTAAGTCCTACATGTGGTATCAGAGTCATTCCATGTTGAATTATTGAGAATAAGTTCAGTAGAGATTTTTCATATTAGGACCGAAAATATTTTTTTTCGAAAAGTTTAATATTAATGGAAAAATTTAATATAGAAGAATTCTACTTTTCATTACAAGTTTATCGATATAAATTTCATGAAATTTGGCCAAATTTATATGATTTTTAAAGTTTAAGAAAGGTGTAGAATTTGGCTAGAGTTTTTGTTTCAGAATTCTGATGATTTTGGTTGAGAATCAGTGAAGAAGAAGACGTCGTTTCGTTTTGCTTTCACTGATTTATGCGATGCATATAGTTTTATATTTATTCAGACACATCTATTTACAAGTGGTGTGTTGGTTCGATGGCACCGTTTGGGGCAAAAGGTCTTATGAACGAATCTTGCACATGCATATCATTTCTATAATTTTTCCTCTTTAAAAAAAAAAAATAGTTTACAGGAGTCAATCACTGGACCTCCAGTGAGGATAGAGCACCCAACAACCACTAAGGCAAGGCAAATTGGTTGATTAAACTATTCATATTTATATCTAAATATGTTAAAGTTACAGTATGTTTATACAATTTTAAATTCAAATATTGGTGTTTAAATATATATTTTTTGAGATAAATTAATTGAAACAATATGTCACTAAAGTGACCTCCCTTGTGGAAATTAATTTTATTTTGAAATATAAAAAGATTATATGTATGCAATTTATGTGAATATTAGTTGGGCCAAAGGAAAATTAATTTTTAACAGAATTGCATGTACACTTGTGGTAATAAACGCGTGATGATTATTTGGTTTTACATATGAATAATAAATCGGTCCAAAGAAAGATTTATTATTCGATATATTCTTATTGTCAGTGTTTGATTACTACACCAATATATCACTTACAAATTAATATTTTTTTATCCAAAGATAAAATATTAATAAAGTGTCCGATATCTTGAAATGGGGTTTACCTTTATTTGAATTTATTTTTGTTTTAAAGACTTATGTGAGCTTGTTTTATTTGTTTATTGTTCTCTAGATTCAGCTATTAGTTCTACTTCTAACATTACTGTTAGCATTAATTTTATTCCTATGTTAAATGACACAAATTTCAAAACATGACACAATAACCTCCAAATAGTTCTCGGTGTCATGGATCTCGACCTTGCGTTAAGGGTTTCTTCTCCTGCACCTCTTACTGATAAAAGTTCCTCTGATGAAAAGAAGGACACTGCCAAGAATGAAAAGGCTGAAACAAGTACACTTTTGACAAATCTCATCTTAATGAGATATAAAGGTAATGGAAACATTAGGGAGTATATTATGAAAATGTCTCATCTTGCGTCAAAGTTAAGAGCACATAAGCTTGATCTCTCTGAGGATTTGCTTGTGCATTTGGTTTTGACATCTCTTCCCACACAATTCAGTCAATTTAAGGTGAGCTACAACTGTCAAAAGGAGACTTGGTCTCTTAATGAGTTTATTTTACATTGTGTGCAAGAAGATGGCAGATTGAAACAATAAAAGATAGAGAATACTCATTTGGCTGGTTCTTCCAAAGATAAAGGGAAGAAAAGAAAGAAGGATAAAGAAGCTGCAGAGGCTCCATATCAAATGAAACAACATAAATAAAAGAATATTGATGGTTGTTTCTTCTGTAGAGTTGCGGGACATAAGAAGAAACAATCTACCAACTATCATGCTTGGCGTGCAAAGAAATGTACTCTTCTTAATCTGATTTGTTCTGAGGTTAATTTAACTTCGGTACCTAAAGACACTTGGTGGATAGATTCTAGTGCAACCACTCACATCAGTGTGTCTATGCAGGGCTGCCTGAGCTGCCGAAAGCCAAATGATGGTGAAAGATACATCTTTGTAGGTGATGGCAAGAAGGTCGAAGTTGAGGCAATTGGGATGTTTAGGTTATTATTAAAGTCTGGTACTTGTTTGGATTTGAATGAGACATTTGTTGTACCGTCATCTAGACGGAATTTGGTTTCTATTTCTGTATTGGACAAATTTAGTTATTCTTGTTCTTTCGGAAATAGTAAATTTAGTCTTTTTTAGAATTCAAATTTGGTTGGTATTGGTTCTTTATCTTATATAGATAAGCTTTATATGCTTGATACGGTTGCTTCATATCATGAAACCTTGCAATTAAATACTCGAGGTGTTAAAAGGAAATTAACCAATGAGAATTCTACATCTTTATGGCATAAAAGATTAGGTCATATCTCTAAAAAGAGAATTGAAAAACTTGTGTCAGATGGGATTCTAGATTCCCTTGATTTTGTAGATTTTGAAATTTGCACAAATTGCATAAAGGGAAAACAAACAAACAAAAGGAGATTTGGTGCTAACAGGACTACAGATGTCTTAGAATTGATACATACAGATATTTGTGAGCCATTTCCTACGGTTTCATGGAATGGTCAACAATATTTTATCACGTTCATAGATGATTTTTCACGTTATGGCTACCTTTATCTCATTCATGAAAAGTCCCAATCACTAAATGTGTTCAAATCGTTCAAAGCTGAAGTTGAAAATCAACTCAGCAAAAGGATTAAAAGCGTCAGATCTGACCATGGTGGTGAAAACTATGGTAGGTATGACGGTTCATGTGAACAACGTCCGGGCCCATTTGCTAAATTCCTAGAGGAGTACGGTATCGTCCCACAGTACACCATGCCAAGTTCTCCTAGCATGAATGGTGTTGCTGAAAAGCGAAACAGAACGCTCAAAGACATGGTAAGGAGTATGATTAGTCATTCTAACTTGCCAAAATTACTCTGGGGTGAAGCATTAAAGACTGCAACATATATCCTTAACAGAGTACTAACTAAAGCAACTGTCAAAACCCCTTATGAACTTTGGACAGACAAGAAGCCTAGTCTGAAGCACCTATACATTTGGGGATGTCCGGCTGAAGCAAAGCCTTACAGGCCATATGAAAAGAAACTGGATTCAAGAACGATTAGTTGCTATTTTATTGGATACTCTGAAAGATTCAGAGGTTACAAATTCTATTATCCTACTACTAGATCAATTTTTGAGATGAGAAACGCCCGGTTCTTTGAGGATGTTGAGTTTGAAGGGGGAGATAAGGTTATGGATTTTGTTTTTGAAGAGGAATATGTTGATATTCCTACAGTTGTTATTAGCATTGACCAGGCTCTTATTTCTGACATTGTTCAAGAAACAGATTCAAATCAAAATAATATCCAAGAATCTCTCATTCCAGAAGAACAAACTCTACCACCTCTAGAACCTATGCCATTAAGGAGATCCACTAGAGAAAGGAGAAGTGCAGTGCCAGATGATTACATTGTATTTCTCCAAGAACATGAGTTTGACATTGGTGCGGTGGAAGATGATCCAATCAACTTCCGTCAAGCCATAAAAAGTTCTAAATATCAAAAATGGATTGATGCCATAAATGAGGAGATAAAGTCTATGAAGGACAATGATGTTTGGGATATTGTCACATTGCCTGAAGGTGCGAAACCCATTGGTTGTAAATGGATATTTAAAACCAAGAAAGATTCAAAAGGTGATGTGGAGAGATACAAAGCCCGTCTTGTCGCTAAAGGCTTTACACAGAAATAAGGCATTGATTATAAAGAGACTTTTTTTCTGGTTTCGTCGAAAGACTCTTTTAGGACAATAATGACACTTGTGGCGCACTTTGACCTTGAGATTCATCAGATGGATGTTAAGACTACGTTTTTCAATGGTGACATTGATGAAACAATCTATATGATGCAACTAGAAAATTTTGTGTCGGGAGATGCAAAGAAGATGGTTTGCAAGTTAAAGAAATCCATCTATGAGCTTAAGCAAGCTTTTCGTCAATGGTATTACAAGTTTCATCAAGTTATTATCTCGTTTGGTTTTGAGATGAATTTGGTTGATGATTGTATATACCACAAGTTTAGTGGGAATAAACATATTTACTTGGTTTTATATGTTGATGACCTATTGTTTGCCACCAACGATATAGGCATGTTGCACGAAACCAAAAGATTTCTGTCAAAGAAATTTGAGATGAAAGATCTTGATGACGCTTCTTTTGTGTTGGGTATACAGATATGCTAGGATCGCTCTCAGGGTATGCTTGGGTTTATCACAAAAGAGCTAGATCGAAAAAGTTCTTAAAAGGTTTGGCATGCATGATTGTAAATCAAGTGACACCCCTGTGGCTAAGCGAGACAAATTTAGTCTCAGTCAATGTCCCAAGAATGATTTTGAGATTCAGGAGATACAAAAGATTCCTTATGCATCAACAGTAGAAAGTTTGATGCATGCTCAAGTGTGTACGCGTCTAGATATTGCGTACATTGTTAGCATGTTGGGCAGATACTTAAACAATCTTGGAAATGATCACTGAATAGCAGACAAGCGAGTCATCAGGTACTTACAGAGAACAAAAGACTACATGCTCACTTATCGGAAGTTAGATCAGTTAGAGATCATCGGATATTCTGACTCCGATTTTGCTGGATGCCGAGATAGCATGAAATCTACTTTAGGCTATATCTACTTACTTGTTGAAGGTGCTATATCTTGGAAGAGTGTTAAACAGTCTATTATAGCCTCTTCCACCATGGCAGCTGAGTTTGTAGCTTATTATGAGGCGTATAATCATGGAATATGGTTGCGAAATTTTGTCACGAGGTTGCGTATTCTGGATGGCATTGAAAGGACACTTAAGTTATATTATGACAATAAATCAGCAGTACTGTATTCCAACAACAACAGGAGTTCTACGAAGTCAAAGTTTATAGACATCAAATTTTTAGTTGTGAAAGAAATGGTTCAGAGTGGACTTATATCTATAAAGCACATTGGGATAAACTCCATGATTGCGGATCCGCTGACTAAGGGCATATGGGTGTGGTTTCTCTTCAGGATATGTCATTTTAGTGGGGGTTTGTATTTTAGATACTTTTATCTATAGATATATTTGTTATGGATATTATGGATTTTATGGTTATTTACTGCAATAAAATATTCAGTTTTCATTCACTCTGATTTTATGTGATTTGATCTCACTAAGGTTTAAAGAGGACCAGTTGAAAATTTGCATGTTAAGATTACATTGCATAAAATTTCCATGCTACACATCCACACTTGATCTTTGCCATTAGTTGTATTGATATATGTAATCATTGATAGGTCTAGCTACGAAAAAGATGTAACGACGATCACTTTGGTTCTGTATTGGTATGGTTAATGGATAAGATTGTTAAAAAATGCATAAAGTTTTTTATAGCAAATCTCATGAGCTCATTAAGTATAATTCATGTTTATAAAGTTATATATATAGCCCAAGTGAGAGATTGTTAGAGTAAAATTAAATATATGAGCCTATATATTAAATAAATATGAATTATAGGCTATCAAATAAAAGTAGGTCAATTAAAGTGATCAATTTAAGTTTTGGGGCCTTAATTAATGTATTATAAAGTGTGGGCATTAATGTGTAGAGACAAACGTAATTTCTATTTTTATGATGGGTTAAAATAGAAAATACGAAAATACGAACAGATATGACTATTTACAAACAGACGCGATTGTTTACAAACAAACGCGACTATTTAAGAATAGACACGAATGTTTATAAATAGGGGTCGTGGTTCTCATATCACATAATATTTTCTATTCTTCTGATCCCCATTGTCAGAGAGAAATTTATACAGAAAATAAACGTAGATCTGGAAGATCATAAAGACTCAGAATCGGATATTTCAACTTTCATATTATGGATTCAGGTACGCCTCCGCAAATTCAGTATTTTTATTCTTGATGATTCAATATGAATATTCCTAGTTGTGTGATGATTTTCACATATCGAAGTTAAGTCCTACATCGAAGCCCTTTTTAATTATAACACAACATCTTAAATATTAAATCTCATTCTCATTACCAAGTATTTTCTAATCCCGCAAACACATGAGATTAATCAATACCAATATAAACTTGGTATTAGTTAATCCCAATTAAATGGGATTAGGTTTTAATCATTCAATAGTAAAAAAACGAGACCAAATACTATTCAAATACAGAAATTGGAATGAAATTTAATTAAATTAACCATTATACCGTTCGAAAATTTAATTAAATTACTATTTTACACTTTGATGTCATTTTAATACAACTATGTGTAATCAGTTGTTTTCCTTTTCTTGTTATCTTCTATATATATATAGATAAACCAATTAGCCAATCTATTGGTCACTTTGCAACCACATAGATATGATAAATAGATAAAACAAATTCATATTATTGTCTTGTACTAAGATTTGGTTTATCCTTTGTTTTTTATTAATGATAGAATTGGAATTTTGTAAGGTGGGGGTACTCGTGTTTGTTTAATATTAGGGAGATTTTTTAGTTTATAAGTATAAAAAGATAATAAATAATAAAAATAAGTTAATTACATATAAAATTTATAGGCCATACAATATAACCTAATTTAACTGTCTTATAAGTGACTGTGTAAAACTTTTGGGCAAGAATTTTTCTCACAAACACTTCATATTATTTTGTTGTAGAATTTTGTAAGGTGGGGTATTGGCGTTTGTTTAGTATTAGGGATTCTTCGTGTCTAAAGTTTGACCATTATTTCAATTTGATGTCTATAGTTTTAATTTCACCTCATGCACAAATTTCGTCAGTTTTCATCCCTTTTTTTGACAAAATGTCACTTAAAAAAAACGTGTACAAATACGAGGGCCACTTTGACAAAAAAAAATATTAGAACGCCAAACAGAAAAACGTATGCAAATACGAGGACTAAAATTATAATTTGCCCTTTTATTAATAATATATTTTTTTGTAAGATGAATATTAGTAATTATGTGTGACTAAAAGTAATATATTAATTTTTTAGCTTATAAATATAAAAAGATAGTAAATAATAAAAATATTAGTCAATTAAATACAGATATAAAACTTAAAGAGTATCAAATATATTAATTATGATATCAAATACAAATTTTATATTAGTTGACATTAACTCGATAGATTTCTAGTCAACGTTAATTGAATGACTAAAAACTTAGTAAAAACACTATAAATAAAAGAAAAAAAAAATTAACTTCAAAAGAAATGTCGGTTTGATATTTGTTACCCAAATCTTAGTAACAATTCTCCATGCCAATTAAACTTGTAATGACAATAATGTTTTTAACTTCCTCAAGAAAACTTCTATGATTTTTTACACATTATCTCTAGAGAGAGAAAGAGGAGAGAGAGAAACTTGCTTCCAAATGTCGTTAAATACCTTGAAACATCTCCAAGAATGAAGGCTTGCATGAACATTAGCTCCAAGAATGAAGGCTCCCATGATGATGACTCTTATCTTTTCATTGTATATTATTTTCACATTCCTAGAAATGTTTTCCATTGTTGATGGAGGAAGAGCTTTTCCAGCAAGTGACTCTCTCACTCTCTCTCTCTCTATGTATATATATATATGTTGGGTTCATCTCTCATTGGATGTGGAAGAGGATTGTGGTCAGATTATAAGTGTGCAGAAAAATCTCACCTCATGAGTTAACTTTTGTACTTAAGAGAGGTCTGAGACCACCCTACACTGGTATCAGAGCGCTGGTTACGACGCTTCTGGCCCAATTGCCAAAGAGAGTGATTGGTCAAGAGTTATCTAACCAAAGACTCGATGTGTGAGGAGGAGATTGTTGGGTTTATCTCACATCAAATGTGAAAAATGTTGATGATCAGGTTATATGAGTTATTGAGAGAGACCCGAGACCACCATAAAATATGTGTGTATATATATATGTGTTATTTGATTTTAAATGATTTGCCAAACAGGTACTGATTAATTATCGTAATGTCATGCAGAGAATCATGAAGGAAACTATTTTATGGTGATGAGAGTTGAAAATGACGAGGGAGGAAGAAGGAAAAGACCTTCTCCATCTCCTCCTCCACCTCCACAGCCAGATTCTCCACCTCGTGATGGTCTTGATTATTCACCTTCCGAATATTATTCTCCTTCTAATCCATTCTCAGCTTCATCCTAATTTAAGGTACACATCACATTAATTATCATTTTTTTTTCAATATTGTTCTCTGTTGTTGAACTCTAAATTCAAGTTTACAGTTAATGTCGAAATGTTTTTCTAACGCCTCGATTTTTCATGAATTTGTGAATTTTAAAAACTGTATCAAAATTAATTAGCACTGTTACGTAACGTTTCTCATTAGTATTGTTTTGTAGTTGCCAAAAGGTAGTTATTTTAAAAAGTAGTGTTTGTTTTTATTTTATTTTTTTGTAATATTTTTAAAAATAAAAAATAAAAATTTGATTTTAAATATTTTTTAAAGCAATAAATAGTTATTTTTGTTCCTTCGATTTTTAAATTTTAAGAGATCAATAGAGATTGATGAACAAGCCTCTCCAATCTCCGCCCACTTTTTTTTTTTTAACTATGCACTTTTTTTAAGATCATTTATAAAGATTAATACTAAGATAATCCCTCTACACTATAAAATTCAATTTTCATTTTTTCATTTACTTTTAGGTAAAAATACTTTTTCGTCAATTTTTTTTTTTTTTTTATATATTTAAAAAAGTATTACCAAACAACACCTTATTTATTCTAACTTTGACTTTTTAATCTTATCATATCGCTCGTAGTCGACCTATCTATAAACCATAGAGGTAATGGTTGGTAACACGGAATTCAAGTCTTGAAACTAGAATTGAAAATTAACGCATGTAATTTTATGGATTTATTTTACAGGGTTCAATGTGGAAAAAGATGAACAAGGCATGAAGCTTGGTGTGTGTATTTATATATATATATATGTATGTATGTATCAAATATGTGTGTTAGGGCTATGTTTGTATAATGTCTAAAATCATCCATGTGCGAAGAGAGGTCGAAATTACTAGATTTGTTGAAAAAAGATTGAGAAAAATAAAGTGGTGATGAAACACACACATATATATGTGTGTGTTCTCTCATTACTTAACCAACAAAAGGATGTTAGGGGTTGTTAATTTCGAGTCATTTTTATAAAGAAATAATTGGTGATTCGTCCCAAACAGCGAGTGTAATTTATTATTAGTCCTATTTAAAACATAAATTTTGATTTAGACCTTTAAATTGATTTTTACTTGCGTATTAGTCTTATATGTGCTCACGACTGTATAATATTAGTTATATGTAATTATGTTAAATGTATTTATATAACATTTGTTACATCTAACAAATATTTTATACATAAGTTTGATACATGTAACTGTGAGAGTCAGTACGTGTATTGGGCCTTTCGCCTTCTTTTAATACATGAGACTAAAACACAAGTTGCAATTGTGTACAAGACTTTTTTTAAAATTAAGGTTAAAATAAGGAACTTACCACAGAAATACTATTTTATAAAAGATAATTCGAGGTACAAAATTTCTTACACCGCATAAAACTAAATAATTGCATGTACATAGTCTTACCCGCGGCATAAAATCACCCTTTTGGGGAGCCATTTTCTAGACATGTGAAATGCACAAGAAAAATGTTGAAGGCAATTTGGTCCGGGGTATGGAGTCAAAATAGAATTATTTATATCACAAAAAAGAAATTGTAATGTTTTTTTTTAAAATAAAAATATAAGGTAAATTGTCCTTTACTTTCCTCTATTTTGTTAATTATCACTTTTAAAAATTATACTTTACCTATTTCTATTTCGAACAAAATGAGAAATTATTATTTTTTTATTTAAATTAATAAAATATCCTTACAAATAGATAGAGTTAAATTTTTTGTCTAATTTTTGGATAAAATAGACGAAATTGCACTTTTATATTAACAATGAATTTTTTTTTTTTTTTTATCATAAGTATTTTTTTTTTAAAAATCAAAATTAAAATAAAGATGCAATTTCGTCTATTTCTTTCAAAATTTAGATGAAAATTTTTATTCCATCCATTTTTTAGCATATCTCGTTAATTTAAACAGGAAAAAAATAATTTTCCGCCTTGTTTAAAATAGAAATAGATAAAATGTAGTTTTATTGAAAGTGAAGGGGTAAATTCATAATTAAGTATAGTAAAAGAAGGTAAAAGACAATTTTCACAACTTGAAGGGGAATCAAAATATAATTATTTATATATAAAAAGACAAACAGATTATGTTTGTTGTAGAAAGCAAATTTAACACGCGAACCACACAACACAAGTATGAAATGACATAAAATTTGAGCTTCAAAAGAAAAGGTTAGGTTTGACTGTCTTTTTCATCCATGAAGTTTAAGCTCAATAATTTCTTAAATTTTTAGACAGTGTTTTGTAATCATTCTCGTCCAAAAATCAAAAATTATTCTCACTTTTTCTTAAAAAATAAGATACAAAAATTTGTTATTTTTACCTATTCCCATCCAAAAAAAAAAGACACGGGCGATATTTTTAAAATTGTTAATGAAGTCTGATATTCAATTCTTGTAAGCGACTTTTTTTCCCCTTCATTTTTCTTCTTCTTTTTCAATGTTGTTCTTCGTGTTGGCTCATGACTGGACCTGCTCGTCATCTTCCTCCTCCACCTCCTCCTCCTCCTCGTCGCCGTTGTGTTCCTCCTCGTCGCCGTTATTCTCATTGTTGTTGTGTTCCTCGTCTCCATCGTCTTCTTCTTATGGTTCAAATGTGAAATCGATTTCATTGTCGATTTCGATTTCGTCATCGCCAATCGATTTCATCGTCGATTAGGGTTTCAATTTTGACATGATTCTGCTCTTGATTTCGATTTTGCTAATCGATTTCGTTGTTAATTTAGGGTTTTGATTTGATTTCGACGCCGATTTCAACTTCTATTTACGGTTTCGATTTCGATTACGCAATTCTGTTCTCAGAACAAAAAAAAAATCGTTACAAAATGCGATTCTACTCCTACTAAGAAACATAATTCTCATCCCATCTCAAGTGGGATGGGAACGTTACCAAACAGGCCCCTAATTACAACTCATTGTAAATTGCATTAAGTGTACTTGAAAATTTTGGGGTGAGATTTGTTAGGCTAATATGATTTTTGGACTATATATCAACACATTAGTCTTAGTGAGAAGATGAATGGGAACTTTTGATTTGTCAAAAATTATTAAGATGTAAATGAGAAATTGTCTTTCAATGTAGTCCCATGAAGTTGATTGAAATATATAAAATGAGTAATTCCGCAATGGTTAATGGAAAACACTTAAACTACTTTTATAATCCACTTTTAATTGTAGATTCAGGTCGGGTCATAGGTCGTGGGTTTGGGATTGGACTTGAATTGATCCAAGTAGAGATAATTTTTTCTAGATTTTTCTTTAAATTGATTCTAACAATTTTTCTAACCAAACAAGACTTGTCTTTTCATATTTGTAACTCACTTTTAATAAGGAGTTACATGTGATAATTCTTAGGGCTTTAAAGTGTTCTTAGTAGTTTTAAAATGAGACTTTTTGTGTATTGGAGTTACTCATTTGTTTATTCTATAAATAGATAAGTTTGCATTATCATTTTAATATAAAAACTTAGGACATCTTGCACTACATATACACTTTGAGCCTATGTTAGGTTATTTTTTTAGAGAGAGTTCAATGCTTGTTTTGTTCGTCGGATCCTTTGATTTCTAGTGCTAGTATTGAAGGATTGTGATCATTGTATCATAGGAAGCAAACGCTTGAGTAACTGTAAATGCCTGAGCGGAGGCAAAATTTGCTTTAAGAAAATATCGTTAAACGATAGTTTCGATCGGTATAAATTTCTGATATTGTCATCGGTAAAGAACTGTAAGTATAATCTTATTTATTTACTGATTTTATGTATATTAATTTATTATTGAAGAATATAATTTTTATAATGTTTATTAATGTTCTACAATATTCGTTGTCGTAAATATTGGATTTCTGAATATTTGTTGTGAAATATTTTACATTTTGTAATATTTAACATTTAACAACAAATTTCATCAAGAGCTTTTTTTTTTCTCTTTTTTTTTTCTATCTTTATGAATATTATTTCAATGTAAATACAATATATTTGTAACATATTTAGAAATATTTAATAAAAAATAATATTAGTTATTATTTACTTATATTAATTAAAATTAGTATTTTTACCATTATTTCCAACAAGATTTTGACAAAATTTGGTATTTTAAGTGATATGTTAATAAGAATTATGGCCTGTCACACAAAATTCAAGATACAAATTGCAACGTGAAAATTTTAAAAATGTAAAGTGCAATTTAGTCAAAAGTGACAATAGAATGCTTCCATGTGTTTATTTAAAATTTAGAAAAATTTATATTTCTGGTCATGGAGTAATTGTTTATGTAAATCCTGAAATTTGTTAAATTGCACATTTAATCCTTTAAGTTCGATATTTGTTTCAAATCCATCAAATTGGAAATAATGTTGATAATTTTGAACGAAAAATGAATTGTATTCAACGCCTGACCTTCTAATAAGAATATTTTTACCATTTTATTACTCCATTTAACCTAAAACATGTTTTCCAAACATTTTCCTAGCAACTCAAACTTCTTTCTCTCATTCTTCAAACGAAAAGTTGTGAGAAAAAAATTAGTAAGAAAACATTTTAGATTTGAAGGCCATATACTTAGCATAACTCATTTTTCATCCAAAATCATTAATAATTAATGAGAAAAAATTCAGTTAGACTTGAAAAGGTGCCACGTGTCCCAAACATGCGACTAGCATGGGAGCTCCAAACCGACCAACTCGACTAGATCCAATCTCCACACCCGGCCAGGGTCACGCCTTCCCTATCGCGAGTGCCACAATGCTCTTGCTCTTAAGCAATCCGAGCCACCTCCATGGAATAAGGAATGTACCATTACTTTCTCTAGATAATGGCCCCACGATCACCTCCCACAATCAACTCTATTTCTATGGTAATGGGATTAGAATCAGTAGGATCGCCACAATGGCACACCTAGAACCAACGATGACTTACCAAACAAGTCTCTTCCCCCTCCTATAAATATGAGAGCACATATTGTCTAAGATACGTTCGATACACTGAGATATATGCTCAGAGATGCATTCACTCTGCTCTCAAGTGCATTCTTTCTCGTAGCTACTACTTTGCTAGATTTCAGAATTCTCGACTGATTCTCACACTAGAGGTGAAACGCTGACAGACATACTCGTGGTGCATTGTTTTGCAGGAACCTTAACCGAGGGAAAGTGAGAAAGCCTAGCAGACCAAAAGTGACGTGTCCGATAATTCATTTTTAAACATCATCAACAACATTGTTAATTTTAAAATTCGAACAAAATGTGCAATTTAACAAAACCCATGTACACTCATCCCATACTTTTGAGACCAAAAAAGCCAAAAAGGCTTTTTCGGCTCTATAAACATCCTTGTGATGGTTTATTACTTGTACCCCAACTAACCATGAAGATTCTCACCAACACTTCACTCATCTTTCTCATCTCTCTTTTTGTTCTTTTGGGTGCTCAAGCAAGAAATCCTCTAGGTAATATCTGTATCTACGTATCTATCTATATATACTCCAAATTTAAATTTCAAAATTCTTTACTACTTAAAAATTATTTTTTCTTTCACATATATTTCTAAACAATTCAGAGTTTTTTATTTAATTACATGGTCTATTTTTGTACAATAATTATGTTTTGTTTTATTTTTATTTTTCGTATTTATTACCTATATCGTATTTTTACCTTTTTGTTTGAGTAACACTCACTCAAGTAATTTTTGTTCATAAATTATTAGAATATCGTGAAAATAAATTATTTATAATATTTTTCCACCGTTTTTTTTTATTTACTCTTTTAATTAATATCAACTAAATTGAATTTTATCTAATTAATGTTATTAGTATTGAATTTGTGTGTGATATTATAATTGATGTTAACAAAGTAAGGATACTAAATATTAAACTAAGTCGATAAGGACTAAAAAATAATTTCTCTACAAATAAGATTGAAAAAACTTTAAAAACAAAAAATAGAGAAGTTTTTAAATAAAAGCTCCTTTTTTTTTTTATAAAAATAATTTTCAAACATTGCACCAATTTTTTAGAGTTTTTGTCACTTTGCACCCCTGAAGTTCTAGAGAAATTTCACTTTAATCCTAGTCCTTTAAATTTGAACACATAAAACTCTGAAATATCCAAATCATGTCAAATAAGCCCAAATAGTTAACCACGTCATTATCTTTTTTTTATGAAAATCACCCATGTGTCGAGTACGGAAATCAACCACATAGGTGAATTCTATGAAAAATAATGATGGAGTTAACAATTTGGATTCACTTGGACACGATGTGAATACTTCAGAGTTTAACGTCTTCAAATTAAAAGAACATGGATTAAAATAGAATTTCTCTCAAACTGCAAAAATCTCAAATTACATAGATCATTTGATATCTCTAGATACATTTTTAAAATTTTAATTTTCTAAAAAAAAAATAAAAAATTACCCTACTAAAAAATTACTTATAATCTTCATTTCTTTAACCCTTAATTAATTTCCCTCATGCAGCAGAACCATTTGAAGAATTGATGAAGTTTAAGAACTACTACCAAGGACTTAAAAGCGCACCGCCGCCGCCTCCACAAAAGTCTCCGGCACCAAGACTAAAGTCAAAAACTCCTCCTGCACCACCACGGCTGCCGAGAATCACTCCACGACCTCCTCCTCCAGAGGAAGCGGCGACTCCGAAGCTTCCAGCAAGAATCGCTGATATAATTGGATGGAAGAAAAAATTCAAGAGCATGAGTGATTATAGACAGGCAAAAAGATCATCACCACCGCCTGCTCCGATGGTAAACCCACCCTTCCACGGCGTTACCAGGCCCATGATATTTCCACCTCCAAATGCCTTCATAGCCTCAGCTTGAGCAGACTTCATATACACACATACATGTGTGTGTGTGTATGTATGTATATGTGTGTGTGATAGTGTGATCAATGTAATATATATATATATACACACACACTAGTGTGATGAATATTATCAGTTTTGTGGTTAGGGTTTGTTGTGAGGATGTTAAGAACATAAAAATTATAAAAAATAAATATATTTATCGTTAATAAATTACAATTATGGGTTTTGACATTTTGTACCTTTGAATTTTTATTATTATTTCATTTTGGTTCATATAGTTACAATTTGAACACATTAACACCTTAATTAAAGTTTTGTAATCGTCCCAGTTCAATCCAAATAAATAATTTTATTACAATTTTGCACGATAATCAACTTACGCCTAGCAATTTTAAGTGGATTTTATGGATATTTTCAATCTCTTCTCCCTTTTATACATATATACATATATACATACATACATATATATATACACACACACATATATATATATACACCTGAATATAGTGAAAAATGAGTAAGGGTGGGCTAGGGCGTCGCCCGGAAACGACGTGCCATGTTTTTGCCCGGGTACGGTGTCAAATAAGCAAGGGTTATCGCATTATGGCGAACAGGTGCGGATAAAGAAGCTAATTCATGTGAATAGGTTTAGGTTAGCAACTTGGAATATAGATACTTTGACTGGTAAGACTAGATAATTGGTTGACGTGATGAGCAGAAGAAGGATTAATATTTTTTGCTTGCAAGAAACTAAGTAGGTTGGAGAGAAGTCTAGAAATTGAGAGTACGGGGTACATGTTATGGTATACGGGGAATGACAAATATAGGAATGAGGTGGGTATTATGGTAGATAGAGATTTAAAGAATAGCGTAGTCGATATTAAGAGAATTAGAGATAGAATGATGGTTATGAAGGTGGTGGTTGGAGGAGAGGTCATTAACATTATTAGTTTGTACGCTCCCCACGTGGGATTGCAAGAGGATGTTAGACGATAATTATGGGAGAATATGGAAGAAGTTCTTCAAAGTATACATAATCAAGAAAAAATATTTATTGGGAGAGATTTGAATAGACATTTAGGGAAGAAAATGAGAATTTTCGAGAAAGGACATGGTGATTATGGATTTGGGGAGAATAATGCAATGGGTGAAATGATTTTAGATTTTTCTATGGCGTATGATTTAATTATTCTAAATACATGTTTTAAGAAGAGAGATTAGTACTTTATCACATTTAAGAGTGGACAAATGAATAACCAAATAGACTTTGTCCTCACAAGAATGAGGGATGGCTTAATATGTAAGGATTGTAAGATCATACCCGGAGTATATATATATATATATATATATATATATATATATATATATATATATATATATTCTAAGTATTTTGGCGGTAAGTACAATGGGAGATTCATGAGAAGGAGGAGACTGTAATTGCTTGCAAAACCGCTTAAAAACAGTTAGATGCATGATAGGTGACTACTTTTCTTCAAAAATTATAATGAGAATAAAGGCTTGAACTATATCGGGATGATTAAAAAACTTTAAAGTGTTACATGTTCAAATTAAACTATAAAAAAAATAAAACTTAAATTATAATCAAACCTAAGGGGTACAAAGTGTCAAAATCCCTTACAATTAATTGTATCTTGGCTTTTGTTCTTGCATTATTGAATGACTGGAGTATGATAACAATTGGGTGACTGATAATAAAGTTATGTCTCTTTGAGCCACAGAATCTAATAAAGTTAAAATTATTTAATTATTTTTTAGTGCACCTCTATTAATGTCCCAACCTCTCTTTTCAATTATTATATAGTCACGTTTTTTGGCAATGCAGAAATATGTTTTTTTTTTTTACGAATTCTATTTTATACCTGTTAAATATAGACACATTTTTATGTGATTCAATAAGTTTGTAACGTTTCAATTTAAAATTTCTAAGTACATATGTGATTTTAAAAGTTGATTCTATTAAATTTTTTATCCAAATTTGATGAAATTTGGGACAAAATTGTAATTTTATATTTTTTAATTTTTAATTATTTTTAATTAGGGACAAAGTTATGTAAAAAAATTATTTTTGACTCTCTAAGTATAATTAACACATTTGTACGTGCTCCAATAAATTTAGTACATTTTAATTTAAATCTTTTAAATATGCATTTGGTTTTAAATAATTCTGTGAACAATTCTATCCAAAATTGACAGAAAAAAAAAAAAAAAAAAAAAAAATCGTGTGCACTGCACATGACATTTTATAGAGTTCTTCTATCTCTTTTTTTTTTAATTATTATTCTTTTTTTCTCCTCCTTCTTCTTCCTCTTTTCTTCTTCACCAAGAACCTATCATCCACCCCAGCCATTCCCCTCCATAGCCCGCCGAAAAATTTGCTAAGATTGAAAGCAGAGTATGAGCTGAAGAAGACATGGTAGGTGTCGATAGATACATGAGGACAAAGTTTGACACAAGTAAAAATTAACATTCGAGTGTTTGGTTTTAAGAAGTATTATAAACGAGAGATTTGGAGGATGAATGGTGGGCGACAAGGAATCGGGGTAGCTATATATATACATACACACACTGCTATAATTTTTTTTTTTTTACGCCCTTCAAAATTTCGGAAATACACCCGTACCAAATATTCACAACAAAACCACAAAAGGAAAACTGAACCTTTCACGGTTCACACCCACCCAGCCAACCTTCCAAGATGACCCCAAGTCCTGACTTTATCTACTGCTAGTAGTGGACCTGCTCCTAGTTGCGACAC